>VZRE01016370.1:60747-186858 GCA_013396775.1 Cephalopterus ornatus | reverse complement strand
TAGCCATGATGATGATGATGATGACTTACTGAGGAAGCAAGAGTTTGGGCTTTCAGTGTTCATATTGGAGAGTGGGAAGACGTGCTCAGACTGTGACAAGCATCGGTGTACACAGTTTATGCTGCTGTTCTTTAACACTCTCTAGTGTCATTAGCTTGCCAGCCATGTAGTCTGTAAGTAATAGGTTGCAATAGCAGCTAAAATTGACAAGTGCTTAGCCTAGAGCATGGATTGAATGTAATTCATAGGGTTCCTGAGTTAATTTCCAATACCTGTTTCATCAAGGCAGACTGATAGATGGCTGCCAGCATCTTCTGGCTTTATCTGCAAATCCCTCTGTCTTTATTGCCATCATTCTGTAGTTGCTGTTATTTTGCCCCCTCCTCTTTACTTCTCTTTTTTCCAGCTCCTCTTTTGTTTCCAGTCTATTTTCTCCTCTTTTTTTCCTGTCTTTATTTTCTTTTTAGCATTCTTTCCCTTACATTTGCTCCTCCCTATTTCCATAACTATAAATGCAGCTTACTCTATAGGCACATCATTCATTTAGATTAGAGGCCCTTGCAGCTAAACATAAGACCTTCAGATGTTATTGAAGTGCATTTTTCCATGTGGTCCTGTTTAAAGTGACACTTCTTTAGGGACTGTGGGGTGAAATATGAGGTTATCTGGGAGAGTAAATCTGAGATGTCGGACAAATGGTGAAGCATCATTGCATCTACAGAAATTAATTTCGTTTTTATATAGGGGATGCTTTCAATCAGTTTCAGCCTGAGAAAATAGTTTCTCCTATTGCATCACTGGCATTTCATGTGTTTTGTTTTGTTTGGGTTTTTTTTTGCTGTTGTTGGGTCTTTGTTTCTTGTTTTGTTTTGGGTTTTTAGATCAATAGATAGGTCGATAAAACCATAATAAATTTTGTATATAATTATGAATGACTTGGATGTGTAGCATGTACTAAAAATAGCACAGTTTGGGATCTCAACATTGACAGAAAAAAAAAAGCAGTAAAAATATGGAAAAGAAATAAATATTGCCCAATAAGTTTGGAGTTTGTTGTTGTTATTGTGGTTGTGGTGTTTGATTGTTGCATTTCTTTTAATGAAGAGGATGGAGGTATGTCATCCTGCTGTTTCCTAATCCAAAACATTTAATACCTTTAATACCTTCGGTGTGTATTTGCAAGTCTGAGCAATCTACCAGATTTCTCTGCTGTCCTGGAGAAATCAATATTTACAGGAATTTTTTGACAGTCATGTCAATAAAGAAAGAATTTTAAGGGTAAAAGCAAAACAAAAACAAAAACAAGTCAGCAGAAATAGTAATGCGAAGGGCACAAACAGCCAGAGCGCCAGCTTCTGGAGATGGCCACTACTGCTGGGCTGCTACTGGGTAAAAGCGTCATTAAAAATATTTTTCCTAACAATGCAATTCATATCAACATTATGAATTCTTTATAATAGAAATAGAATTTATGATGCTATTTTATATATATATATTATGGAGTTTCTATAAATTTGATTTTTAGCCTGATCCTTCCTTGTGGAACTTACTAAATTTTGTCCACTGTTTCTAAAATATAGCAGCATGTACTATGATTAGTTTGCCACTATCTCTTAACCTGTATTTTTTCTAAAATAAAAAAGTTTTTATTTTCATTCATTCTTATGGGAATATGACCTGTTTCAGGACATGATACATCATAGAAATGGGGTAAACTTAACTTGCTAACCTATTTAGAACATTTTATTCTGAGCTTAAAGAATTTTGATTACATTTTATGATAGCTAACCCAAGGTCAAAGAATTTAGTTTCCTTCCATCAAGTGAAAAGTGATGAGAAAAACACAGCTTGAAAGCTTTCCCATTGCTTATATGGGTTGAGTCTTATTTGTTTTGTACTTACTTCCAGCTCATGTCTTCAAAAAAATTAAGTAAACAAATACTATTTCTATTTTATTTGATTATAAATAATAATTTTTAAAAAAAGGAAAACACACCTAATAATAAGCGCATATATGGGGTGCACCTGGAGGATGTTGGCTAAGGGGAAGTTCCTTGAATAATTTCTTGTCCTTTCTATCTGTCATTTTTTTTTGAAAACAGAAGTATTTGTTTGTAAGTCTGAATAGCCACATACAATTATTTCATGAAAAACATTGAATCAATGAACCCAAAATAATTTCTGCTGCAGATGCTTAATGAATATGCCCTTGGCTGTTCTGTTACTTGCCCCAAATATACAATTTTCATTCGAAGTCCTTGCACGGCATATGGTAAAATTCAAACACAGACAGTCTAGTCTAGAATTATTTTTGTTTTAATTTAGTTCTAGGGATATTTGCAGGCCTGCACCAAGCAGCAGGGGCTATCCTAAGCACTATAGAGATATAATACAGTTTAGGGCACTAAAAAAATCAGTGTGTATCAATTCTGACTTGCAACCTGACAAACCAACCTGTGAGCAGCAGGTGGTGGGTAGCTATTTCATGCCCTGGGATGCAGGAAAAAAGATGGAACTTAGTGTTTGAAGGATGGTTGTTCATATAGTTTCATTTCACTGGATGTAACCTGACAGCAAATGGTGGAAAAAGTAGAATGTCAGTAAACAACAGTTTTATAAAATGTTTTATATAAACTATTTACAAGGTCACCTTAAGTTTCACTACATATCTACTGAGATTTCCCTCTTTGTCAAGATATCATTAAAACTTCCTGCAGCTCCTGAAGTATTTGAGCAATATAATCTTTCCAAGTAGTGTTTATATCAGAGATTATTGTTTCTAATAGAGCCATCTGGATGAACTTCAGGTATCATTTTATTAGTTTATGCGATATTTAATTGGTAATCAATCTTTGTCGAGATAAGCACTTTGATCAAACTTAGCAGGGCAACATATTCAGTTGGGAAGAGATAAAACTAATTTTATTCATAAACTAAAGAGTAATAGTTCTTCTATTAACATCGGTTCTGCTTTTGTTAGTTTCCCAGGCTTCTTCAAATCATTTGTGGAAAGGCCACTTGAAGACCTTCACAGTATTATTATACTAATCAGACTGCTGCACCCTGTACATTGCCCATTATATTATATATCAATACGAAGTGGTATTTGGGTGAAACAATTTATGTCATCTGAAAAAATGCATCCCTTATAAGTAAATCCCTGTTAAAGATTTGTGATAATTTGTGACTATAAATTGGCATCCTTAGTTTTCTGAAAAACATGGACAAAATTTTAAATTCCTTTGAAACTTTCTGCAGGGTGAATGTTTCATTTCCAATACTAGAATATGTTTAGGACAGTGTGGCTGGTTTAGGACAGGGGCTAATAGAGATCCCTGTGTTACAGCTCTTGCTGCTGAGTTAGGAGGAAGATAAAGACTAAGAAAGTACTAGAACTTAAATTTTATCAAGAAAATTCTTATAGTAAAGCTACATGGTGGTGTTTGGAGTTGGTTTGGACTGGAGACTTGCTTTTTAGGAGGATCTGACAGGTTATAGCTGAAAAGCAGACCACTGTGCAGTGTCAGAACATATTAAGGGATAGCAGAAACAGGTGGATGGGAATAGATCTAAATCCGACAAGGACTGATGAGATTAAAATTAAGGTTTGGATTCCAGCCTCTGGGACCAATGCATACACATTAATTTTATGTACAGGGTTTAACTTTGCCCCTGTCATCCATGTATTAGGTGACAGATGTCCCATGTGTACTATTAGTGCATGGTGTGGATTTGGAGATAGCCTGGGCAGGTATCATTTTGGATTTAATGTTCACTGAATCAGAAGTAGCAGAACTTTTGTAGACTTTTTAAGAAGGATCTACTCACCCTCCCTAGTCTCTCAGTAACGTTAATTTGTCTGGCAAAGGGTTGATGGCTTAGGGGTAGCTGAATTGGGTTTTAAGCAACCTGATCTACAGGAAGGTGTCCCTGCCCAAGGCAGGGGGGTTGAAATTCAGTGATATTTAAAGTCCCTTTCAAGCAAAACCATTCTGTGATCCCATGGTTCTATGAAATAGAAGACAACCAAGCTTGTGAACCAATTTATGAATCAGATCATTGATTTGTCCACACTAATGGTGTCTTTCACAATCTTTTACGTCTCTTCCAATCCCTCCTCCCATCCTGTGAGGTTTAGATCTGAAGCATCCGTGAAAGGGTTGGAATGAGGGATGCAGTCAGATTTTGGAAAGGGTTGTATTTACTATAGCTCTGTCAGGAGTTATTTGATTAAGTTTACATCTTGGTCTGGCAGGGGTCATGTGGGTTATGAATAGGTTTGGAGTGAAATCCATGTCAGCATGACTAACTAGTAGCCCAAATCAGCAAAGAATCTGCTATCCAGAGTCTTCTAGTCAGTTTTTCCTCCCAGCCTTTTTGCCTGCACACCTATGCAACCTCACACAATTTTATATTGTGGGGGTACCATCCCTTCCTCTTGTGCCTCAGTGTAACATCAAAGGCAGTGTAGGTTCAAAAGAGGAAAGTAGGATTTAAGGTCATTTTCTGCTCAACTGTCTGAAGATAGTATTAAAGAGAGGGAATTCCTCTGAATGAAATACCTGCTTTTGAAAAGTTTCTGTTGATGAATAGCTCAATGTTCATAGAAAGGAATTCACATTCTAACAGGAGTATCAGTATCTGGAAAATCGAAAGTCTTTGTACGTGCGAATAAACTGACAAAAAGAGATTAGGATGGAGATATATGCATACAATTGAAAAAAAATCAATTATGTGAATGTAAAATGTGAATATGTAATCAAACATAATTTCTGATTGCCACAGATGCATTTCAACAGACAACACCACAGACTGGTGTAGATAAAGCATTTCCTCAGATAAAAAATGTAGCTTTTCTGATCAAGTGTTCCTCTAAAAAAGAACAGAATTGGTTTTAAAATCTACAAAAACAACTGTAATTTTCTGACTTAAAGAGTCATTGTAGGAAATAAAGTAATACTCATTTTCCTGTATTTGTCATGTTCCAACAACTTTAAGCAATTATTAAGAACGACAGTGTCATTTTCCAATGCAATGATACTTTTACTGTTGATAGTGGAAAGAGGACAAATTAATATGGGCACGCAGTCTTTATTACTTCTGATCCAGTTCACTAAAACAGATTTTTTTTGGTTGCTTACGGAGGGCTTTTTCTTTCTTCTTTCATCATCTTTGTTAGTGTTGTCAGACTCAATTCTACTGCTCTAAGTTTAAATTTTATATAAATAGTGCATGTTACCTGCAGTTTCCCAATTGTCTTTTCTATGTAAAACCAGACGTCAGAGCAATGTGTGACTGCTGCCCTGATTCTCTACAACTGTAGATACTGCATAGCAATAGGAAAACTCATGAACAAGGTTTGACTGGAAAGAGGTCTGTCTGATCAGGGGTCTCAGACATAGGTATGTCAAAGCTGTAGGGATTTATCCTGTTACAAAAGTGAGTAAGTACGCTGAAACTGAGCCTTTTTTTCCTTTTTTTCTTTTGTGACCCTCCAGAATCAGAGAGATTATTTTTAGTTCTGGGTCAATAATGAGTTTAAAAATTCTAAAAATCTTATTCTGTTTATGCTTACTCAGTTCAAAGCAGCTGTATATAAATATTAGCAAAGTTTATTTCGCCTAAAAAGAGTGAGTTGAAAATTTAGTAGCCATCTGAAGCTAACTAGATGCCTTCTGAAATAGACAAAGAGAGATAAGAGAGAAAGATACTGTCAAAAGTTGATTCATCCAAACAGCTTTAGGCAGCTAACTTAGGCTAGAATGAATTGCCTTCTGGAGGTGTCTATCTCTGTCCATTTACTTCAGAGAAAGCATAGATGACTAATTTAATCTCCCAAAGTCACTTCTCTATAAACTTGACTGAAGTTCAATAAAATGAACCTTTCTCTCAGTTCTATTAGAAGAATTGCACAGCAAACTAATTAAATATGTAACAGCTTTGCAATATATTTTAGCCATGGTTTAGTGCTGGGAAAACTCCTACATGTAAATACCCTAGGTGTCTGAAAAACTTCAGGACAGATTTAAAGCTTTGTAGTACAGTTTCATGTCTTTGAACAGATCGTAAAAACTCTTCTACTGGGCATTCTCTCTCATGATTCTCATATTTCATTACTTTTACTGCACAGTCATGTCAGCTTCCACCAGTAAAACTAGTTCAGAAACCAGGTCTTTATGTGACCAGTCTTTTTTGAGACATTCAAAATATTTCCTTTGATTAGAAGTTTTTACACTAGATCTCAGCTGGACACTTGCTCAGACATCCAGCTTTTTTTCTGAAAATTAGTGTGTTTTTTTCAAATATCTACCTGTGTCAAGATAAAAATATTCCATTTTCTGTTCTGTATATCACATCTCCTTATGAAGTTTCTAAATGGTGACTGTCTTCCTGTGCTGTTGCTTTCAGAATTTTAATGAAAATCTCTTGCAGTAGTCGGAACAGAAACCCTTAAGAGCAATCTTCCTTCACAAACACATGCTTCCTGCTTTGTGGAACATTTTGAAAGTATGAATGTCTGCCTCCCATTTTAAATTGTTAACTGACACCTAATTTCCCTATATACTTTTATCTATCGAGTCTGTCTCGCAGGCAGATATTAAACTTCATAGATTAAAGTGAGTGCCCAAAATCCCTTCATTTTTTGTATTCTTCTCCTCCCCTCTTCCAGCAAGCTGAATAGACACATGCATCTGTTCAGTCATGCACTCAATGGACTGTTTTTTTTTGTGTTGTTACTGCAGAGAGAGGCCCTAGAAGACAAAAAATCTGCTATATGGTTTTACTTGATTAGAAAAGCTTTACATTTGAGCACTATGAGGACCGTGGGTGTATGGCAAAGAGTTGAACTAGTTGCAGTCCTTTGAAAGGGGACGACTGAAATATCAATAGTTAGAATAAATAGAAAGAAAATTATTTGCTTGGCATGCAGTGTTTTCAAAAGTAGGTCCCATGCTCACGTTCATGCTCTTTCATTAAACTCTGCCTTGCCTTCCTTGAATGTTAAAATTATAGGTTTTCCTCCCTCGCTAATTTACTTTTTTCCTATTATGTATCATTAAAATATTATCAAAAAGCATAAGAGTACATATTGTGCTGTCCCATGTTAACCGCAGTACAAAGAACAACCCTTTCTAAAAGTTCTTAGAGCCCAAGCTTGAGAAATGTGATGAGATTGACTAGGAGTCTTTGTAGATATGTTGGCATGTAATATCAGCAGCTTGGGAATTTAAAAATAATTTTTTCCTTGAGAAAACAGGGAGCACTGTTAAAAAGAATTTAAGAGCAAATGGGTTTTAAGTCCTTCTCCTTAAGATAAGGGAGATGAACAGTTGCACAACTCATCACATTTCATATGCTTAATTTTAGATGTATAAAGCTTTAACATTGACATCTCAGCTGGTCAGTCAGCTGTTATCACTGAGATAACAACTTATGGCATAATTCTCCTGATCTATTTTGATAGCTAAATTAAAGTAATATGAAAAACTTTTTTGAATTTCAAGAGCATCTAGGCTGATCGGTGTAGGTATACACATATGAAGTCAAATTTTCAAATATCTATATAGTGTGTTACCCACTCCAGTTTTCCAACATTTCCTAAATCTATTTTTATAAGCTTTTTAAAAGTAAAAAACATTAATAAGAAACTGTCTATTTCATTTTTGCATTTTCATTTAACAGCTTAATATGACCTCTCTCTTAATTTATATACTCTTTCTTGTAGCTCTGCAGTTTTAATTTACAGAACACACAGGGACAACAGAATCGCTCATGTCTGAGAAACCTAATGAAAAGAGTCATATCTATAGATAACAGAAGTGATCTACCTGACTGATGTACTTCCTACCTTTGGGTGTATGATATCTGCTAAGATGCAGTAACTATGTGGACACTTGTAATCTATCCAGAGTGAAGTAAAACAATCAGAATGGAGATGGCTGGATCAAGCATCTTTCATTTGTTCATGCCCTTTTTTTTTGTTTTTTTTACCCCTTATTCTGGGAAACCACACTAATTCTGTTGGTCCTTTTCCTGTTGTTTACTGCGTACTGTTCAGGAAGCTGGCTTAGTTAATGTTTTTTTCAATAATATATAACCGCAGTGTAAAAATAAGATGGTTATGAAATGCAAACACCTGAAAAATAAAAAAAAAAAAAAATCGGACATACATATTTAATTTCATTGGAAAATATGGAATTCATGAGGTGCAATCTAGTTGCTTTCTAATATTTGGCCAAGTACTTCAGTAGAGTTCTGAGTGGTTCCAAGTTGTAATGTTCAACATGCAGGATCTGTCTTCATGGAATCATGGAATCATTAAGGTTGGAAAAGACCTCCAAGATCATAGTGTCCAAACTTTTACTGAACATCACCATGTTAACTAAACTGTAGCACTAAGTGTCACATTCAGTTATTTCTTGAACACTGTCAGAGATGGTGACTCCATCACTTCCCTGGGCAGTCCATTCTAGTGCTTAATCACCCTTTCAGTGGAGAAATTTTTCCTCATGTCCCGCCTGAACCTCCCCTGGCACAGCTTGAGGCCATTTCGTCTTGTCCTGTTGCTAGTTGCCTGGGAGAAGAGGCTGACATGTACGTTGCTACAGATCCTTTCAGGCAGTTGTAGAGTGTAAGGCTCCTTTTCTTCAGGCTAAACAACCCCAGCTCACTCAGCTGCTTCTCATATGACTTACTAATGTGGTTTGACCTGGTGCTCACCAAAGCCTATCGCTCCTGTCTGCAATGGACAGGGGAGAGAAATTATAACAAAATCATGGGTTGAAATAAGCAGGCAGAGAGATCACTCACCATCTGCCATCGGCTTTGTTGGACATAGGGGAAGCTTCCAGCAGCTTCTTAGAGAAGCCAATCCTATAGACCCCTGCTACCAGAACCTTGTCACACCAGCCAATGCACTCACCCTCTGGACCCTTCACCATCTTCAGTGCCCTTCTCTGGACACGCTCCAGCACCTCAATGTCTTTCTGAAAGTGAGAGGTCCAGAACTGGACACAGTACTTGAGGTGTGGCCTCACCAGTTCTTTCTTGAAATGTACACAAATTTTCTAATGTGGTATTATTATTAACTACTGAAATCTGAAGAAAAGACAACAATGATCAGAGTTTCACTCATAAAGCTGATACACATTTTTCAGATGTTACATCTTGCTCAAACATTTACACTTACAAGTTTCATACCAAGGGTCATTTCTCTGAATGTAAATGTACTATAATACTATATTGCAAGAGGTTTTATTACACATCTGAATGAGTTTTGGAGTTACAAATGCTTGGTCGTATATAAAGCAGATTATATGTTAGTTTTGCCTGATATGATGTGGGCCAGAACCAAATGACTCCAGCAGTCGTGTGTTTCTAGGAAAAGATTTCATTTCGTTTTTTCAAGTGAAAAATAGGATTTTGCCATTAATTTGATGGAGCATGAATAGTCCACTAAACTTGAATAAGATTTGCTTTGCTTTGCCTAGCAAACTTGAAACCATTCTGAAGTCACTTATCCAATGTCTGTTTAATGTCAATATGCAAATGCTCCCGAGAACAGGAATCAGATTGCAAGTTTTCCATCATCCAGCTGAGCGACTGAGCTATTAGGCTAGAAAGCCTCTTGTTTGGTTATGAAAGTAGAAGATGATAAGCTGCTTGGTTGAGGTCCAGAACTGGAATGTAATTTGAACACTGTCTCTGAACACTGTCTCTTCATAGAGAAGCTGTTGAAGCATGGGCTGGATGAGCAGACTGTGAGATCTATTGAAAACTGGATGAATGGGTGACCCTGAAGAGTGATGATTGGTGGAACAAAGTCTAGCGGGGGCCAGTAAGTATTGGTGTACCCCAGGAGTCGTTACCAGGTTTATTCATTAATGAGCTGGATGATGGTGCAGTGTGTACTCTCCAGACAGTTTGCTGACGACTCAAAGCTGTGAGGAGTGGCTGATGGACCAGGGGGTTGTGCTGCCATCCAGAGGGTCTTCAGTGGGCTGGAGATATGGATTAACAGGAAACTCACGGAATTCAACAAGGGGAAGTGCAAAGTTCTGCTCCTGAGGAGGAACAACCACACGGATGTATATATACTGGTGTCTCTCTGTTATAGGGGTAATACTGTGTCTCTGTGACTCTAAGAATCAAAGATGAAACATATGCATTTTTTTAATGATAAGTGTTTTGAAAATAAGAAAAAACAATCATTTTCTGAGTATAGGAATTGTTTATCTTCTGTTGTGACTTGGAAGCTTGGATGGACTCTGAAGCATTTGGGCAAATTTTATAGAAGGGCAGAAGGGGACTGAAATCATAGACAGTAGGACTGATATAAGGAAAAGGATTAATTTCTGCTTCCTAGGAAAAGAGAGTGTCCAACAATATCTTTCTTAAAGTTGACTACAGAATAGGATCATGTGCAAGACAAATTGTAACTGAGTTACTAATCAGTGATCGCCGCTTAAAACTGAAGCAGAATTTAAACTTTAATCTTGAAGTCATTGCTCTGAGTTTACTGATGTTTTTTAACTGAGGTGTTTTTAACTGATGTTTTAAAGACAATAAAGAAGTGAAAAAAAGCAGTGAAAAAAGATTTAGACTGTCATATATTAATGGACAATAGCAAGAAAATGAGGAATGTGGGTTTTCTGATTTCAGGAATTATCTAGTGCCCAATAATGTATTAAAAAGTCAACATTTCTTTTCATACTCAGCCAAGTATCTACATAAAGCATCATATCTAAGCAAAAAATGGGAATTTTTAAAGGAATCATGTTTTCAATACACAATCTTTTGTTTAAGCAGCAAAAAGCAACAACAGCAACAGCAACAACAACAATAATAATTATTTAAAGTAATTTAATACAATCTTTCAATGCAATTTGATGAATTGCCCTGGATAAGAGTAGATTTGCTCATCCAAATGTTATGTTGCTATAAACCATGTCAGACAACACAGATTAAGTGCAAACTGGAAAAAAATCCTGAGCCAGGATATCTTCCTTCAGTTTCCTGCAGTATCCTGTCTGAAGTTTTTTCATCTTCACATGAGTGTTCCCCAAAAATGCAACCAGGATTAAAATTTTCTCCAGAACTAATTGCAGAATAGGGAATTTTTCATAAAGCACTGAATCCAAACAGAATATGCTTGAAGTATATGAAAAACTGAGGAACAACAGCCTGCAAATAACAAACTATTTATTTAAGAAATCCCAAGAAAATCAATAGTATATCTTTCTATGTAAAACTAGTGCTTCTCTTTAAAGGAGCAAATTATAATCCCTTCTGTTTGAACTGTTGATCTTGACCCTGGTGTTATTTGAGAAGGGAAGAGAGAAGAGAGAGTAAGACTGTTGTTGATAGTTCTGCTTTTTTGCTTTATATGTGGTACATTTTGACGGGCCTAATTTGGTGCTTGTAGCAAAAGATGTAGCAGCTTTATGTTATCCATGAAAACCATAAACTTGTGTGACACTGCCAATTGATCTGCAGAAAGATCACACAAGAAATATTTGAAGGAGATCAGCAAAAAAAAAAATGTTATAAATTCTCAGAACCAACAGCAAATATCTTAGAAGCCTTGGATAAGGATGCATCTCAGGCACACCTTGTATATCTAGAAGTTAGATGCCCAGTCCAAAACAGTTGGTTAGGCTTTCTGGCATCTCCAGCTGGCAGTTCATCAAGATAGATGGCAAAGTACATAGAAAGAAATGTAATTGGAAATCCCATCTCTCTCCGTTGGCTATATAGGAAACCTAAGCATTTGGCTTAGATTAGAAATCTGACTTTTCAATGAGTAATGATGGGTAGGATGCATTCTCCTGTTTGATCTAGATTATTAGAACTCTGTCTTTTAGGAATGAAGTATTTTTAAAACCTATGGAAATCAGCAGATATTATTTTAAAATTAAATAGAGATTTTAATAGAAATTTATATTGGAATTAGGACTATGCTATAGAATTGCCAAACTCAGATACAGTTTCCTAATTATTTTTATCTGGGATAGGTACAAACAGCCTGCAGCTTACTGTCTTTTATTAAAATAAGCAGATCTGTTGCCTAGCTTGGTAATTTCCAATGTATATATTTTAACACATTTTGCTATTTTCCAAAGTTTTATTCCTTCTTATGTTTTTAATATCAATCTAAAGAGCTTTCAAGATCATATGTACAACTGACTGAAATTTTTAAAACATTATATGTCTCCTGCTTACTTGATTTTTGCTCTTCTATGGGATTATCAGACAACTCAGACATTTGTCTTCTTTTGTCAGTCAGGCATTTTAGTGGATCTATCAGTGTCTCTTTTTCTTGTAATTTTATAATATTTAATGCAGCACTGCACCAGTATCAGTAAGCTCAAAATGCTCTCTATGAAACTCGAGGAAGTTATTCAGCCACTTGGCTCCTCAGACTTTTTTTTTCAGTGTGCTAATTTGCAGAACTGGGTTACTGGTTTCACTGCTAATGATGAGATCAGAATAAGCTGTTGCTGCTCTCACTGCACTGAGTGACAGATACCTCCCCTGCAAAGAGTAAGTTTGCATGAATTTTTTTCTGAAGAATCAGGCTGTTAGCTCTGCTGTTAAATGCCTATATCAGCAAAGAACTTTTAAAAACCAGAGAGTGTGTTCTGTCTTTAATCCCCAGAGTAGAGTACTTCCATCTATCAACAAGAAAAATACACTGTGTAAAACCTAGAGGTATCCTTGAAAGAACAAAAGATTATTATCCTTGAACGAGTTTCAAATGGGTCGGTATTAAGAAAAGTTGAAGGTATCAAACAATTCTAGAAAATTTAAAAGGTTGCCTTTGTTAAAGTATTTGTGGGAGATAATACCCTCTTTCAGCTTAGCTGAAATGCCAAGAAAAAGCCATGTACGTTTAATTGAAGGTATAGGTATCTATATAGGTACTAAAAGTATACCAATTGGTTTGTTATTATCTGAACTACCAAATAACATCAGTGAAATGCTTTTCTGAAGATTTCAGATTCTTAAAACATTGTTTACTTTATTTCAGAACAAAATAAACATCTACAATGCTAATGTGAGGTTGCTGTTCTTCCCTCTTGAGTAATTTCTTTTAAGAAGCCTAAAACTTTAAAGATGGCTGTTTACATTTAGTGCACCTTATAGGAAAATGCCTCACCAGTCACACTGATATTGGATGAAAGAAAGAGAAGACGATAGACAGGAGGACAACAGAAGAAGACAATACATGCAGAGCAATAGACAAAGGAATAAGGCAATGTAATATGGAGGAAAACTCTTTCAGAGCATTAACCAAGATATCTCTCATGGGCTGTGATCCCAAAAGTTGTCACAGATTAAGCTGAATTAATAGGGTTCAGTTATTGCTTATTGAGGTTCAAAATTTTGCCTGATTCTGTAGATAATGCATTTCATAACCACTCCAATGAATTTAGGGAATTATCTGTAAAACCACCTGTTCCAAATCAACTGTGTTTCAGAACACAGACAAACAATCATAGAAAATGATCCAAGTTGCACTAGAGTGTCATTCTCATGAACCACAGAATCAAATCTCTATGTTATTATTAAAAAACTTCCAAACAACCAAAGATCCCACCAACAACAAAAACAAAGAAACCAACAAAACAAACCAATCGACCAAACAAAAACACCACAAAAAGCAATCAAAACCAACCAACCAACTAACCAATAAAATAAAACCTTAAATTTTTGCAATTCATAGCAACTGGAGGGCTTGTCCTCAAAAGATATTTCCTGGCATATCTATGATCTGTGCTGCTATGTCTGTATTGCTTTAAGATCTGCATGGACATTTTGTTTCAAAATAATAGTAATTTTATTTGAAATAATTACTCCAGAGTAATTATTCTGGGACAAAATAACAGTTTTGGCATACAGAATGTCCCCATGGGAGCAAAGACTGATAGAACTATGGCAGAATAATTAGTTTATTGTATCTATGCCAGGAAATATCTATGTGTATGCAAGCCAACATGTCAATATTATATTCTTTTTATATTCCCTAGGGTTTTATTTTTCCTACTGGATTTTTGTGTTGAACATACTCTGTCTTGTTCTTCTTGTTTAGAGGACCATTATAAAATATCCTTCTCGAAGATCTGCAGCTATGCAACAGGGTCAGCGCCCTGGTAGCAGGTGAGGGGTTGGGAGCTGTGTTCAGTGAAGCACTCAGACAGGCTGAGCCTGAGCCCCGCCTCAGCAGCAGGAGGAAGGGGTGAGTGGCAGCTGTTGCAGGGGAACAGAGAACATTGCATGCCCACCTGGCTTGCTGCCCCGTAGAGCTTCCTGCTTTCCAGGTGCTTGGATCTGGGATGTTGCGGAGACACTGCCAAAGCTTGTCTCCTAGGCCTTGGACTGTCACCCCTTGCTGCTTTTCCTGACATGCACCAATGATACTGTTAAGGACACGTGGAGCATATCTCCAGCATGAATGCGTGACTGTGGGGATGAGGGAGAAAGGTACGGAGTCTGAGGTCTCAGATGGTTTTCTTCTCAGTACTGAGATGGAGGTAGAGGGTAGATTAAGATTACCTTAATAGCTATAGAAATTCTTTCTTGTGAGGGTGGTGAGGCACAGGAACAGGTTGCCTGGAGAAGCTGTGGATGTCCTATTCCTGGAAGTGTTCAAGACCAGGTTGGACAGGTCTTTGAGGAACCTAATCTAGTGGAAGGTGTCACTGACCTTGTCAGGGTGGAGGGATTGGAACTAGATGGTTGTTAGGGTCCTTTCCAATCCAAACCATTCTGTGATTCTATGTTTTACTGTGAAGATGGATGAAAACTTGAACCTGGTTGTCCAGCGACGTTGTGAAGTCTCCAGCTTGTAGATGTTCAAAACCTGACCAGAAGTGGCTGTGAGCAATCCACTCCAGCTCTCCCTGCCTTGAGGAGAGAGTTTGAACTAGATGATTTCCAGAAGTGCCTTTTAGTATCAAATATTCTGTGATCCTTTGATTCTGTAAAATACATATGTTAAAAAACTGTTTGTTCTATTGTGATTATCAGAAATTAACATTTGTACACTGTTGCTTAGCCTTGGTGAGCTCCAGTACTCAAGAGTGTTTTGCAGTATATTTCCTTATAGTGATATAGTTGTCCAGGGAAACAAAAATTACAACATAATGAAATATTCAGTGATTTTAATTTGGTATCATAGTAGTTATAACCATTTTTCGTATTTATTTTAAAGATTATAGAAATACCACACACGGTGTAAGATCACACATCTAATAGTCTAATTCTCGCTCATGCAAAGAAGAATCCCTGCATCATCCGGGCATCATAATTGGATAATTTTTAATTTAGTCTGAATATTTGAAAGCATGAACAAAACATACATTTTTGAATCCTAAAATTTGATACTTGTAACTCCAAATTGCTTTCCATGAATGAGAAATGTAGCAAACTCTAGTGCCAAAAATATGTATATAGTATTGAAATTTAGTGATGGTATGACTCCTTATTCCACAGACAGGTCTCTTAAAACCTGCCTCTTGTTAACTGTTACCCTCTACTACAAAGATTTGACAACGATTGCAGCTAATAAAAAGGGCCAGTTGCCTTTTAGGAACCTGCAATGGAAAACTGAAAATTCATTTGGGAGAATTTTCTTCAGAATCTCATAAAGAATGAAGGTACTAAATGTCAAGATTTTAGCTCAACAGGAATTTAAAATTCATTGTCAGTCATTCAAAGAATGACCTGTGAATAGCATCGGACTAGACTGGGCTATGGGACAGGAAACCACAGGTGCCCCTTGTTCTCATCTTATCTCTGGCAAATACCATTGAAAAATTTAGTGAAGTATTTTAGATTCAGATTTTTCAGACTGCACTGGGTAGTGTTCCCTCCTCTGGTATTACCATCAAGGACTTTTTTTGGTGGAATGTGAAGTAAAGTGGTCATCTGTCTCAAATATTTGTTCCTATAGCTTGCTGAAGTTTAGAACTTGTATTCTTCTAAAATGAGTCCCAGTGACTGTATCACTCTAGAAAGGAAGAAGCTAAATGAGAAAAAGCCCATTACACATGCTGATCATGTATTTTTGATGGAGGACTACTTGATGTTGGCTAGAAGCACTTCATCTTAGAGCTTTAGAAGTGTTCTGTGCTTTTCTAATTTCCCCTTTTGACATTCATTTTCCCAAATATCATGAGGCAATATTATGTCATTAATTATTATAGCATTAATACCTGGCTTTTTTGTTTGTTGCAGACCTGCATTCCTGGTAAAAGAAGGATTCTAAAACATAGGAGAATCATTTGTGGCTGAGACAGACTTTCAGCTCCAGTTCCTACTGGCAAAACATGAATCCATGCCTTACACCATTTAATATTGAGATTCGTATTTAGTATCTTTGGATATTCAGAAATACATGTTGTATGGAATTTAGTTTTTGGGCTTGCATCCAGGAACTAGTTTGTTTTGGTTTTGTTTTTTTTTTTCCTTCTAGTTCTGCTACTGATCCACTGCTTTGTACCTTACACAAGTTGCCTTAACTCTTAGTACTTACTTATGGCAGCAAGTGACCAGGATGATTAATTAATTAAAGGGCCATACTCCAAGGAATTATATTATGGATTATTTTGGTGCGGTTTCTACAATACTCTGAAAATATTCTAAGTGCTAAGTATTAAATGTGAAGAGAATACTAGTATCTGTTTTGTGATACCCAGTCAAATAAGAAAACCAGTCTTCTCCGTATATATTTCCACTTGTAAATTTTTAGTTTTACTGTGAAAAAGTAGGTTAAAGTTAGGAGAGAGGCTGAATTGTTAAAGGAAGTTGGCAACTACAAAGGAAAAATGACAACTGGTAGAAAACAGGAGATATATGTAGAATAGTAAAGGCAGGAAGAATGGTGTTCTACAGGGGCTATCTTTCATACCGAACAGAGAAAAACATCAGAGAAAGCAGATTTATAAAATACATTAAGGGATCAAAGTGTAAGTAGCCAAGTACAAAAATGAATGATGATGATGTAAGCGATGCTGATGAAAACAAGTAGCTAGAAAAAAGTAATATGAGAATTAAGACAGTTCCTGTAATTATAGCAAGATCCTGTAAGGAAGGAAGTTGTAAAGTACGCTTAATTCGAAAAAAAAAAGGAGGGGTGTGTGTGTGTGTGTGTGTGTGTACGTGTAAGTATATGCCACCAAGAGAGATTTAATACCACCAAAAGAATAAACGTTAGATGATGCTCTACCTCTGCAAGGACCTAGAGTAGTTTTTGTTTTTTCTCTCAAACTTTTTGAAGTTGCCAAAGCAAAGCAGTTTCTGGAGAAATGTAGACAATATAAGCCACTTACTCTTAAAAACCAATTTACTAAAGGGCATGCTGGAACAAATCCAAAGCTGATTTGAAAATTAAAGAGGATATGATTGTGGTGACAGTTGTACCCTACAGAACTCAAGTGTTTGAGGAGGAACAGTATTTCTACATTGATTGTTTGACCTGTATTGAAAAAGAAACATGAAAGTCAAAGCTCTGCTAGGTAAAAACATTGATAACTGGAGAGGTGTCTTTGTAATTGAAATAAAAGCATGCCAGGAAACACTGTGTGCAACTCCACCTCCAGCTGATACTTCTCCTTGCACAGGTCAATAATGATAATACGTATCCCTTACAAAGCAGGGCCCAAGGTTTTCTATTTACTCCTCTGCTGCTTGGCCTTTTCAAAATCAGAGTTTAAATCAGTAAAACAAGTGACTTAGAGAAACCTCCAGGACTGAAGAGAGACCACAGTCTCTATCCTTAAAATCTTTCCTCCACTGAGGTGAATCTGTAATAATTTAAGAACAAATTCTATAAACTTTCATCAGTACAGGGCGGATTATGACCATAGACAGCATTAAAACAACCTATCATTAGAAATCGTGGCTGGCAATTTTCTGAAACAGAATCTGAGTGCACATATGCATGTTTCATAAATATTAAAATAATACATACAGATGGACAGATAGATGCATGCACAGGATTTAACTAATCGTGATATGTCTTATGCTGCACTTGATTTCAAGCAGAGCATGACACAGTAAACTCTTTGGGACACTTAGTATCACATTCTTTAACTAGTAAGCAATAAATCATTATTTATATATTGTGCTGTGCATCTTTCAACTTCCAGGAAGAAAAATAAATCTCTTTTTACACAGCTTTACTGTCAACTAAAACTGTTACAGTTCGCTGGAAATTTCATTCTTGATGGTAAATTTCTGGTGGTGGTATTAATGAATGATTCCTTAGATAATATCTGGCTGCACTGTCATGATTTATTCTTATTTCCCAAATTGTATAAGACAAGGTGCCTGCACTGTAGATCTATTTCACTGCTATGCCGTATTACATGTCTGAGGTTTACATGGAATTCCTTGGTTATATAAAAGGTCTCTTAGTGGATTTCCTAATCAGGATGCATTGCTCTAAAGATGCAATGCCAGCATCCACCTGGGTAATTATTGCAGGATTTCTGTAAAACCTTCTTTCAGTACTATGCTTCTTACTTTGTTGACTTTAGAAAATAATTTCAAGCAAGCAAAGGCTTGAGACCAGCAGGACAGCCGTTCTTGAGGATCTGAATAATAATATAGTCCAGGGAGCTTGTCTCCATGATGAAAAACACCAAAATCTATCCTCAGGTGTTGCAGAGGCTCACTGAGCTGGGAATCAAATTCATTGCAAGGCAGATAAAACAGTGGTGCTTGAGGCAGGATGAAACAAGATCTAAGAAAATAATCAGACCCCTAGAGCAAACAGACTTAGATGACATTTTCTGAACTGAACAAGGATCTCCATTAAGTGATCATTCACAGTCATATTTATTGACAGGATAAGAGTAGGAGGAAGCAGTTTGAGGACACAGATTGTTATGGACCATAGGGTCCTGCTAACAAGGAGTCATAAGGAATGGAGACAGAACTGAGATGACACAGAGCACAACACACAGAATTATATTCCTGTGTGTTGTGATTGTGCCTTATCCCTCCACATGTGACTAAAAGATATGGTTGATTACACTGGATCCCTGGTTCTGGCATTAAAAGTCATTCCTACATTTATTTCTTTAAGACATAGCTACCACTGTGGACACTCCGCCAATCTAGTATATATCCTAAGCATGACACCATATGGTATGAAATATCCTTTCAGTCAGGTGGGGTCAGCTGTCCCAGCTGTGTCCCCCAACAACTACTTGCATATTCCCAGTCTCCTTGCTGGTGGGGTGGGGTGAAAAGCAGAAAAGGCCTTTACTCTGTGTCAGCGCTGCTCGGCAATAATGAAAACATCTCTGTGTTATCAACACTGTTTTCAGCACAAATACAAAATCTAGTTGCTACGAAGAAAATTCACTCTATCCCTGCCAAAACTAGCCCAAAGCCAATGCCACAGAACCACATTAACATGGTATCAAGCCTGCAAATACCTTTCAGCTACATACATTAAGTCACACCACTGTTCTTTTGCACATATAGAGTTAACTTATCTAGACAGCTAGAAATACCTGGACAAAGATGTTGCATCTGTCTGTTTTCCTCTTCAGTAAAATTTTCTAAACCGGGAAAAAAAGTCAGCCAATCCAAAGATTGCTATGCTGCTGGAGACCCAGAAAAGAATGAGAAAAAGATGCCTTTCTGCCTCATCATGCTAAACACAGATTACGTGGTATGAACCTTTCCTTGGTATTACAGTCTTAGTTTATCCAAGAAAAATGTCCATAAATAGGCAAACGGTTTTTCCAGTTTCTTGTTTCTTTGCCGAATAAAAAAAGCCAATATCTATGATAGAGTCACTGGTAAGCAACACGCTCATTTGAAGTCTTTTGGTACCTCGATGTTACCATATTTGTGTCTAGTTCAGTTATGTGTTGTCAAGGTTGAACAATACAATTGTAAAGCAACTGCAATACATCTGCATGATACATATTGAAAAAGCAAGTTTATCCTAGGCATTTTCAGCTGTGAGAAACAGCCTCTGTGGTTAGGGCAGCAGAAATCACGACAACCCTTAGTCTTTTACCTTTCATTACTCTGCTTTTTGAGGGGCCTTACTTCTTAATATTAGAAGTTCTCTAAATAAAATTGTAAAAAAAATCTTAAAAGCCCAAGATCCCATGACACTACCAGCTCAGTCTCCCTTTATCTTCAGTGAGCTGACTGGAAGAAAGAAAAAGGGAAAGAATCAACACATTGTCTTGGAGAACTAATATCAGGCATTGGAACAGGCTTTGTGCCTGACCCTTGAACAGCCTTGGGGGAGAGCATTACAAAATTATAAAGTATTGAAACAGTCAGCAAACTGACTAGCAGAGATGTGACCTCCCCCTGCTACTGTGGAAAATACTACTTAAAACTGGAGAGATGAAAGACCTTTTAATCTATTGAGGGAAGAATAAGATTCAACTGAAATGTTATAGAGAAACTTGCTATAATTCTGCAGATATTTAGTTCTGCTTATGGCATTAATACCATCAAAAGAACCCTTGGAAACTAAAGAGGAAATGGTAAGAAACCGACTTTTACAAAATAAATATTTAACTTGTAGAGTGGCCAAATTATCACTTGTAGGTAGAATGTGACCCACATTCAGCAGCTCTGCAATGCAGCCTGAAGCAGTTTTATTACTTATTGGAAACATACAGCTTATAGACAACTACAAATCCCAGGACATGCCACTCTTGGGAAAATAGATACTCTTCTTATCCTTCCCCTGGCTCAGAAGCAGACTGATCAAGCTTCAGGCACTGTATGCTGAGAGCCACTGGCCCTCCAAATTATCATGGCTCCCGTCTTTTTAACGTAGCTATTAGCTACTTGCAATAAATTGTAGATTTGCAGCGTAAGCAAGGCCTTACCGGGATGTTGTTGCTTCACTCACAACAGAGCAGGCTATTTTCTTGAAGTGCCTTATTGAACTTCTGGTTACATTTTAATAGGAAAAAAATAAAATCAACCTCCAATCTGATTTCCACTTGCACAGCAGCATTAATCCCCAAGACCAGGAAAACACACTGATTAGTAGCTATTAGTGATTAGGAATCATCTCTAGGGTAAAACTGACCCCTAACTAAGATAACTAAGTGACCCCTAACTAATGCAGCGGCATGAGAGTGGAATTTTGCCCAATGACAGCAGAGATTAAATTAGTTTTGACCAATTGCTTTCTCTTAGGAAAATCACAAAGAGAAACAAAGAAAACCCCTTCTTAACCCTAGCCTAGGTTACCTGAGGTTTCTCTTCACCTGAACAAGTGGAACTTTAGATCTGGACACATAAGCAACAAGGTGATGTCTAATTCAACCTCCCAACCTTTTTTGATTCCCAATTTATAATTCTGTGATTTCCTAATCTGAAGATGACTTGCCATGACAGAAATAATCCTTTGGAGAAAAAACCCCCATCAACTTACATTTTAAGATATAAGACAACCATTAATTATTAAGTGGTGGTATAAAGTTTTACCTGAAGACAAGCTAATTCAGAAGTTTCTTGTGCACCTGACACCAAACTCTATCAAAGAAGATAGGACTACTTATCTGAGCAGGACTGTGAGACTGCAATGACTGAGCCAGTCATGTGAGTATACTGTATTCAGCCTAAGTAGCTGTAAAATTATCTAGGTATTTCCATTCGATTACATGAACCCCAAAAGCTATATCCTTTGCCAAATCTGTTTTTAAGGAAATTTGCACTGCAGTGGGCTGGGGTAGGAAGTGGTCAGTAGAGAAATTTACAGCTGTGGGCTACTTAGATATTTTAATATTGCTTATATAGTCTCTTTCTGGTAAAAAAAAAAACATGCTTCTAAAATCCAACTAAATAGTGAAAGAGCATACAAAGAAGATGCTAAGAAACCCCTAAAACATCCCACTATTTTACCAGTTTTATCTCCTCCAGTCTTTTTCTCTTCTGTTTTCTGGTGCTTACTTCTATTTGCTACATTTTGTTTATCCTTATATTCCTTCTCTGTGGTTTCTCAGTGTGTGTGAATATTTGAAATGCCCTCAAGATAGGTATGCAGCCTTGTATATTCAATTCAATTTCATTATGTTTGTAGATTTCACTCCTGAAATAATAAACTGCAGCATGTGGTGAAACTATAAACTTTGCAGGTTTGTGGTGCATTCTGAAAGCTCTAGTGGCATTGTTACTAATGTACCTGTCTCAAACAGCTCAGGATTTTAAAATCACTCCAGTTTTGTCCTGTCCACCTTTTTTTTCTCCTTTTTTTATAAGATATATATTTATGCACTGTATAAAAAAACCTCTTGGTTCTGTATTTATACACTAAAGCCACATTAAACATTTGTTTATTGTAATAATACCACTAAATTGTGATAATATTGGTCATCCCACATTTACACTACAGAAATGGCTTTTAAGAAAGAACTAGGAAAATTATTGTTACTGCTGTTTATTCTAGTCTTCAGAAGTTCCCACTGTGCATGATGTAGTTTTCAAACATAAAATAAAAAGTCTTTATATGTGGTCCCTATTATTATGGAGTTTGATCACCTCACAAACAATGCACTTCACAACAGAGATCCCTTTGGCGGAGGTAAGTGCTACTATTTCCAGGAAGATGGTAATGTGAAGGTCAAGGCAAGACAAATCAATGAGGTACCTAACAACTCAGATGGGAGGTTTTAGGGAATTTAGATACCTAAATCTCAAAGATAGCTAGAAATCTCATCTTTAATAACCTAAACATCTTTCTATACAAGTGAGATTTGCCTCACATGAACTGCCCATGTAGATTGAGTTAGTTGTGTAGATACTTTCTTTTACCAGCTGAGAGATCTTCCATAAATTTTTTGGATTAGATATATCTCTTGATATGAACACCTGTTTTACAAGAGGATGAATCAGTTCCTTTGAGTGCCTAGTTCTCTCTCTTGCAGAAGGAGACTGACTTATTATCTTGAAATCACATGATAGAAATTGGATAAGATGAATTGAACTCTAGCTGAGTTAGCTGCAATTGTGTGATAAGAGTGTGGCAGAAGAGGAGGGCTCGAGAAGACCTTTTCTGAAGCCTCAAAGCTTTAATTTTTGTACTTGTATGATGGCCCACTGTCTTCAAAACAGTATTATGTGGAATACAGCCTCGTTATGCTGAGCTATCTGAGGATTTGAGAACCGAAATAAAACACAAATGAAAAAAATGACTTTAGTGGGATTTACTTAGTGATTACTGTATATAGCAGTTGCAACTTATGTAGCTAACACAATGCATTCAACTGAAATGTAACTTGTTGGACTTCTGTTTCCCTCCAGCATCGTTTTACGCACCTAGACTTTTTCTTTTATGAATTCAGTTTATTTTCATCTTTAAAAAATCTGTACAGCACATTGCAGAACATCAGGGATAGAAAAATGATGTTTGTATTAATGACACACTGAAATAACAAAAAAATAAATAAAATAAGTCTGGGACAAACTGTTGCCCCAGACAAAAGACTGCCAAAGAAATTAGGCAAAATTTTGGTCAGTTTTTTTCCTCTTCTTTTAATCTTTCAAGTTCATAGTAATTTTTTATTGCTATTGATTTTACATGGACAGAAATCAGACACAATGGTGACAGGCAGCATATAAAACAACAAATAGAAGTTAATTCCACATAAGACTTCTAAGATCAACCACTAAAAATTCTTCCCAGTTCTCAATCACTGTATGGTTTTATTCTTTGATTTCTTTTCTAATTTTTACTACAGGCCTATTTTTTAGCAATTAATGGTCAAATGCAGAATCTTCAAAATAAAGGAAAATACTTGGTATCAATTTTCATATTTTTTATTAATCTGAAGCACAGGATGATTGCAATTAATTTTTTAAATTTTCTTTCTAAAATTACCCATACTTTCAACATAGTGCTCTGTACTACAATGTTACATGTAACCTAGCTGCTTTTTCTCAATACCTACTGATTTTAAATACAGTACTTCATAATCTTTCCTTACTATCTACTCTTTGTAGTCAGTCTGCCATACAGGCTGATATTGTTATAAAGCTATTGGTGTCTAGATTTCAGTCCAAGATCATTAACCTTATAATACTTAAGAACTTTACTATGTATTGCAGCTTAACTTGCCGAGATTGTTGGCCAGATTAGTATTTATTCACTGGTAATAGGGTACTGAAGCAGGCATGGTTTGTATTACATAAATATTACTTAAGCATAAGCTCTATCAATGTGGAGAGCTGAAATACTGTCATGTGTATGGCTGTAAGAAAGTAGATGAGTGACATATGATCAGAACTTTGGTTTTCTTCAGGTAAGAAGAAAAATGTAAACAATATGTAAGTAAGGAAAATATTAAAGCAAAATATTTAAGGAAAACATTTAAGGAAAAATAAAGGAAGAAATGAACTTTCCAGGTCTTACAAAAGATGTTCAGATAGGATTGCAGCTGATTCAGTTTCTCTATATAGGGTTTAGGAAGGCACTTCCAACTGTTGATGTAGACTGAAAACCCCTTTGGAGACATTTATCTCTCACCACTGATTGTAAAGAAAGTTTAGACTGTCAATTTCTTAAACAACATCTCTACAAAGCCCTTGAATTTAGGTAGGAGGAACTGAGGCCCTAGGGAATGCTTCATCAACATTTACAAGGAAGAACTGAATGAGAGAAAGTATTCATTGAAACAGAGGGGAAAGGAAAGCTCAACCTTCAGTCAATAGGTGTTCACTGGATAATTAATCCAAAGACACAACAAAAAAAGTTAATTTCGTTCTCTCTAGATGTTTCCTAATGAAAGCTTATCACCAAAGGCATTTATCCTATGCTGACTAAATTGTTTTAGATTTGTGCTGGAATTTGGAAAGTGACTGTATCAGACAAATCTAAAGGTTCTTAGGGAACATTTATTCCTTCTGAGCTGATCTTGGTTCTCTTCCTTTGGGTCAGGAGTATTAAAAGGAGAAAGAGTAAAACAAAGACAGTTAGCTTTAAACCTGTGAGTGTAGTTCATTTTCAGTAATTGCAGTTTTGAGATACGTTTTTCTTCTGTCTTGCTGACAGAATTATTTTTACACATGGTTTTATTTCTAGAAGTAGATTTTAGGACAAAAAAAGAACTAACTGCTCTATTAAATAAAGCACTTGTTCTTGGACTGAATTTTTTTAAAAGTCACATCACGTATTATTCTGTTTATTTTAATGACTGTTTTCATTTTATATCTAGCTGTCTGTGAAATAGAAGATTGACTTTAAACTGCTGCTGTTGGTCTTTAGGATAGTTACTACGGTGTAGCTAAGAGCTCATCATAAAGGTGAGTCTCCCAATTCACTCCCATTGAGTTTACATGATTTATAAATCATATTTTTTTTAATGACAGGGTACTCTGCCTTTGCTGAAAGCATAAATTATTACCATTTGATTTTATCACTGTTGCTATTGAAGTTCCATATCAGGACTGTAATTTCATTGTGGTAAACATGTTGAGGGTTCTTATATATAGATATACATACACAAAAGGTACAGTCCATTCCCAATTTAAATGCAATGTAGAATCACTTTGATCTATAATCATTGCTTACCTTTAAAAAAAACCATAAAATGTATTTTCTTCTATCTCTGTATCAGAGTGGTAAAAAACCACAACCCAATAATTATTTAATCAGATGTTACCCTTTGCTACCATTCAGATTTTCTCACTTAGGTGCTGTCTGCTACTTCCTCTATGTTAGTTTGTCTGAAGGCAAACAATTTAATGAGTATTTTTAAATTATGGTCACCGATGTGTACTCACAGTTTCCTATTGTCTCAATGATTATTGTTCTATTTTGATCTGTAAGTATATTTTGGTTTTTATTGGTCAGCCAGGATGGAGATTTTTGTATTTTGCACAATACATGTATTTGTCACATGTAACACACGTAATTGTTGCTTCTCTGTTATTTCTCATATATGCAGATATGGATATAAATAAAGATAGAAAGACATATAAAGAAATACAATGCACACACGTGAATATATAATATTGTTAATATTACCATAAAGAAAATTTTTCAAATCAAAGAGTGAAATTTGCAAAGGTCTTATAATTTTCATATTGGAGCTCCTATTCATCATTTTTAAGTGAGGCATGCAACTTTTAGGAGCAGAATCACAGGATGCGAGAATGGTTGGGGTTGGAAGGCATCCCTGGAGGTCATTTGGTTCAACACTTCTGCTCAAGCAAGGCCTTCTGGAGCAGGTCATGTCAAGACAGCTTTTGAATATCTCCAAGAATGAGAAGTAGAGAGTATTTCCTCATGTTCAGATGGCTCTTCCCATGTTTCAAGCTGTACCCATTGCCTCTGATCCTGTCACTGAGGACCACTGAGAAGAGCCTGTCTCTGTCTTCTGTTATTTATATACATTAGAAAGGTGCCCCCCAAACCTTCTCTTCTCCAGGCTAAACAGTCCTGGCTCTCACAACCTTTTCTCACAGCACCAGTGGCTCCAATCCTGTAATCATATTTTTGGCTATTTTCTGGACTCTTTCCAGTATGTCCACGTCTCTCTTGTATTGCAGAGCCCAGAGCTGGACACAGAACTCCATGTGTGGCCTCACCAGTGCTGAGTAGATATCAAGGATCATCTCCTTCAACTTTGTGGCAACACTCCTCCAACTGTAGCCCAGGATGTCTCAATCTTCTCTGCTTCATGGTCACTTTTTTTTTTTGGCTCTAGTTCTAGTAGGTGTCAGCAATATCCCCAGGTCCTTTTGTGGAAATCTGAAAAAACCCTTGTCCTCTAAAATATGAATAATTTCTTGAAGGTGTTTGCCTTGTTTCAATAGTTGTAGCCAAAAACAACACAACTAGTATGTGATGAAAACATGGGATGTTTCTACCACTGTGCATAATCTAGAAACCATCAGAAAACATCAATGTATACTGGAATAGGCTACAACAGCTCATTGGTAACTCACTTTAAAGAGTATCTTTTCCTTATTTATCATGTAATATTTCCCTAGGTCTGAAATAAGAAAGCATTTATAAGCCAGTCATGCATTTCTGAGCTATTGTTCAGTAATTATTTCTTAATATTTCCATGTGTAAAAAAGCCCTAAATGCAAGAGGTACTTAAATTTCTTTTTGGATTAATATATTTGAAAGAATATAAACATGATCCTATGTAAAGAAGGATCTGAGAATCCAAAAGTTTTCCCTGCAGATTTATAGATACAGGTACTGATTGGATCGGTTTGTGGCTGGGGTAGAAATAAATATGGAAAGCAGCAGGCAGCATTTTCCTCAGATAGAGAAATCTTGGCCATGTCAGAAAGGTCATCACAGAAATTGTGAGCAAGGAAACTGTCAGTTCCTGTTTGTCTTGACTTCATTTAGGAAAGTGAGACTTCTTGTCCATTCCATGGAGGTAAATCACTTGGCAACTAAAAAGCATCTGACCAATATCTGGTCATCTTCATGATGGAAACTTAGAAGTAAGGCCTGAATGCTACCTGTCCAGGATTAACAATCTCTAAGTGGATAAAGTAATCCAGAGTATTGGTTCAATTCAACATTGCAAAGGGTTGAAAAGACTCTTGAGAAGTAGATACAAAGAGGATGCAGGGTATGTTGTTACTGAGCATTTCACAGAAAGAAAATAGTTAGAGACAAGGACACAAGTCTCAAAGTAATAGGGGTTTTCCCCAGATGACAGAATCATAGAATATGCTAAGTTGGAAGGGACTCACTAGAATCATTGAGTCCAACCCTTACCCCTGCACAGGACAGCCCCAGGAGTCACACCATGTGCCTGAGAATATTGTCCAAACTCTCCTTGAACTCTGTCAGGCTTTGTGATGTGACCACTTCCCTAGGGAGCTTTTTCCAGTGCCCAGCCACCCTCTGGGGGAAGAACATTTTTCTAATATCCAACCTAAACTGCCCCTGACACAACTTCAGGCCATTCTCTCAGTCCTGTCACTGATCACCACAGAGAAGAGATCAATGCCTGTCTCTCCTCTTCCCTTCATGAGGAAGTTGTAGACTGCAATGAGGTCTCCCCTCAGTCTCCTTTTCTCCAGGCTGAACAGACCAAGTGACCTCAGCCACTCCTCACATGGCTTCCCCTCAAGGCGCTTTGCCATCTTCATTGCTCTCCTTTGGATGCTCTCTAATATCTTAGTATCTTTATATATTGCAGTGACCAAACTTACACACAGTATTCAAGATGAGGCAGCCCCAGTGCAGAGGAGAGCGGGACAATCCCCTCCCTCGCACTTTTCCATCAGGCAAAGCTGGTGATGCTTTGCCTGATGCCCCCCAGGACACAGCTGGCCCTCCTGGCTGCCAGGGCACTGCTGACTCATATTCAACTTGGTATTGAGCAGGACCCCCAGGTCCCTTTCTATGGCACTGCTTTCCATTATCTTATTTCCCAGTCTATACATACATCCCAGGTTGCCCCATCCCAGGTGCAGAATTCGGCACTTTCCCCTTGTTGAACTTCATATGGCTGGTGATTGCCCAGTCCTCTAATTTGTCAAGGTCTCTCTGCAGGGCCTTCCTGCCTTTGAGAGAGTCAACAGCTCCTCTGAATTTTGTGTCATCTGCAAACTGGCTTAGTATCCCTTCCAGTTCTTTGTCCAAGTAATTTATTAAGATTTTGAAGAGCACAGGGCCTGAGATGGAGCCCTGTGAAACCCGACTATAATATAATAAAATATAATAAATATAATAAATATAATTAATATAATAATAATAATATAATATATATAGTAGCATTTAATTAAGAGGGAGATTGGTTGAATGCTTTGATTTTACGAAAACAAAATTTATTTCCTTATTTGTTTACTGGATTCTTGAATGCATTATTCTGAGACCATGGGCCATCTGTGATAGTGATGTCAGTCTGTTATGGGTATATAAAATCTCCAGCCTTAGAGAAGAGGCTACTTGTAGCTTGACTCCTGCTAGGGTGACTCAAAGACATCAATCTAGACAAATTTCCACTGCTGTATGTCTGTTTCATCTGGTCTTCTAACTGCCCAAGTCAGGGAGCTGATGGCAATGCATCCATTTTCCTGCATTTCTCATATGTGAAACTCCAAGTGTAGTGCTGGAAAGGAGAAAGAAAGGGGAAAAGGAAAAGAAATGTGCTTAAAAACCTGAGATGAGGCTGAAAACCAACCAGGTTGCACACTCACTGTGTCATACTCCTTCATGCATGAGTTCAAGTGTGACAAAAAGATCAAGAGTTTTCCAAGTTTAACCTTCATCAGTGGCAAAGGCCGCCTCTTTGTCTATGGTAGTCTACCCGAAGACTTCAGCATTTTTTTAAGAAGATGTAAATTCTCTGATTCCTGACACACAGGTTTTTATTGGATCTATTGTCAGGACTGGGCAGTAACCTTACATCTGATTTAGTGGATCTGATATTAAAATCCACTTTAGCAGACTTCTCAGGAGAACATCTGTGTGCTCATATCACTTCTGGACAGTGTATAACAAACCTTGTAGAGGAAAAAGTATTTGACCAAAGGGACAGTAGTATAATGCAATATCTCTGTCATTTTTATCTCCAAAAGGTTTGTTTGTATAGCTGAACAGAGCTATGATTTTGATTTAGAGATTACAATTAGCACTTAAGTTTTCAAGATGCAGTGTGATAACTGCATGGATAGTTATGTCTTCAGGTGAGCAAACACATCGAACATCATTAATAAGAGGTATGCTAGAATTCACTGCAATATAAAGACAAACACATTTCAGAGTAGCTTGTGACTGCTGACACTTGCTTCCATTTAATTTTTATTAACTATTGTTTATTACCTGAGTCAAGGAAAATCTGTTCATTATTTTATCAAAATGCAGACAGGTATTTTTCTAAACTGCTCCTCAAAGACTCTTTAACCATCTTCTTCCATTGTTAAAGTAGTCAAGGAAGTTATTAATGAATACTGCAATATTACACAGATGCTGTGGTGCAAAGTGGCCAGAGTGATAGAGCAACGATAAATGGAATTCATTGGAGTAGGTGAGCAGTGAGGAAAGAGAAACGGTCAAGGACAATTTTACTTAGACAAATGAGTAAGTAGGATAAGATCTACAGCCAGGAAAACAAATGAGGAGGATGAGAAGGAAACAAATGAGCAATAAAACAAAGCCCACAGGGCAAAGCCGTGCTTGTGATGAAGGAACACAGCACTATATTTTAAAGGCACAACAGAGGAAGAATTTTGTGTACACTACCACCTATAAGGTGGCATGAGGAAGTCTAGAAGCTTGTCTACTGTTATGCAATCATGGCACTTATCCTCCAAATCAGATTAGATCGTAAAATTGTCACTGAATTTCTCATGAGTTAAGAGCTTTGAACTGTGAAAATTTGTTTTCTATTGTTGTATCTCCTAAATAATTCAGGAGCAGTCTGATGTCTCTGTTTAAGCCAACAATAGTTGCACAAGTGATAAGAGCCCTGAGTCCTACTCCACATGGAAAACTGAGAGATTACATGGAGCCCTTGTGAAAGATAGCTCATGTTGGAGTGATGGAAGGAAGAACAAGGTGCAGGGTGGATTATGATGATGGTAAAACAACAGACACAAGTCATGGCTTAAGAGGTTCAGACTGAAAGTTTGGAAAAGCATCATGCTATGAGGGCTGGAAAGATTACTCAGTGAAACTGTGCTGTAACTGTCCCAGCGGTTATGAAAGACTTGGCTAGTCTAGTCAAACACTGACCTATTTGGCTGACTATTACAGCAACAGTCCTGCTGTGAAGGGGGCGTTGTACCAGATCACCTCCAGAGGTCTATGCCCTCATTTCTGTTGTTCTGTGATTGTGTACTTCCGTGAAACCTCTTTCTTTGAGTTAACTGCTGCTGCTACTGCATTGCAACTCCAGGTAAGATACAGCAGCAAATCAAAGAAACAGTAGAACACAGAAAATATAGATTGCAGAACTTAGAGGTATTTACCTAAATTCCTGAGATTTTTTTAACATATTTTATACATCTGAAGAGTGGGTTTTCAGCACCCCAAATAGTGCCCCAATCCATAATATTTTTTCTCTGTAAACACAGTAAGCCACTAGCAGAGCACATACCTGTTATGTGCCTATCTCTTTTCCTGAGGCAAAAGTGAAGAATTCAGTGCTTGTATCCTATTCATCTCCGCTGTCTCTCCTCTATGGTTAGAATATACTTCTCTGATTTCTTGCTGTGCTTCTTGCTGAGGATCCTGATTCTTTATGCCTAACATGCTCTCCTCCAAACACACTGCAGCAGCAGCATTAGTCATTTCAGGACAAAGTGCTCTTGGATATAGCACATTGTTTTCTTCAACAGACACATAAAATGGATGGTATAGCTAAGGCTGCTTCCACAGTGGCTTTTAATGCTTCTGACCTCCTCCAGTCTAACTGGAAATCAGCACATAAGTAGTGCCTGATTTATCCTTTTTATAGACATTTAAAATCATGCATTGCATGGGATTTTAGGGCTTGGGGGAGGGTGAGGTGTAATTTTTATATGTACATTCTAAATCTCAGTGTAGTCTTTCAGATACAGTCTGAGCTGGTGCTACTAAAAGTCTGTGGCAGATTTTGCCAAATATTATTCCTACTATATTAGTTGGTAGATAATACAATGGAGGAGAAATTTCTTCAGGCAATTCCAGTAACACAAATGCCATGAACGCTTCCTGTCTTTAGTGATATGCTATAGATAATGCGGGTTTTCTACTTTTGACTAGTCTTGGTGTTTAAAAACATTGCATTTCTAAAATATTTTTCATTGTCAGGTTGCTGTCTCTCTTTGTGCCTCAATTTCTTTATGAAAACCCTAGAAAAATATTCTTCCTCTTCATAGTGAAGGCAGGATCCATCTCACCTAACTTTGGTTGCCTAAAAGTAAGGCATCCAAGACTAAGACAGTCATTAAGACTGTAGTCTACAGCTGAGAAAGAGTGAACACGAAAGAGAGTGATTCATCCTACAAGTTTTGGGCAGCTATTTCAGGATAGCATGAAATTTCCTCTGGGAGTGTCTACTTATTTCCCTCACTGACTACATACGGTGCTGCTCATTCAGCTTCAGAAAAGGTAACGTTAGGCACAGTGATCCTTTTCTTGTATGCATTTTCTAGGCTGCTTACAAGGACTTCAGACCACCAGTTTCCATGGAATAAATCCTGATTCATGTGTGACTGACAGTATTTAAATGAAGGGAGTTAAGTCTCTGGTGATGTAAAAATGCTTAAATTTTAGTATTCATATTACAGCAGAATTTGGAGAATGTCTTGTGTTTCCTGTGAAAAATCAAGGTGTCTTGAAGCACTGTGGTCAGTGCTTCATTCAGCCTTAGATACAAATCTAAGTTGTTCACGTTTTTTAAACTGTTAAATAATTTCTTCTTTTTCACAGGTAAATACTGTGGAAAACCCACTTTTTCAAGATGTTTGCTGCTAGATATTTGTGTAAAAACGATATACGGTAGAACAGCATAAAATTTCTCTTTTGGGGGGATATCGTGGCAAATTGAGTAAGTAGGGCAGTGTCCATCTTTTGTTTTGTGTTTGAATTGTGCCTTATCTACCATTTGTTGTGTTTGACCTTTGCCTGGGATTCCTAGGTGCTGTCTCAGAGTGAATCTCCTTAAAACTAACTGTTGTCAGCTATTTTAGTCAGTGACTCATAAAATCAACATTACATTAACATATATTTAGAAGCACGTTCCCTTAACAAAACAGGCACAGCCTCTTGTATGACTTTTTTTAACAAAAATTTCAGATCTGAAGAAACCCTATATGCTAAAGACACTCTAAATCATGGGAACAATGTTGAATTTATGGATTGTGTAAGATGATTTTTTTCAGTGGATTTTTTATAGTTTTTGCTCAGGTTACTTTTCAAGACTGTGTAAAATATTAGCAAATGTTAAAGCATTAAATCCATGCAAAGATATAATAGTAGTAAAAGTAATTTAGAAACATGGTTGTTTAGATATGAATAATCGAATTTAGGAGGATATGAGCTAAGAGAGCCAGTGACAGCAACTTAGAATCATAGAATGATAAAATATGCTAGCTTGGAAGGGACCCATCAGGATCATCAAGTCCAGCTCCTGGCCCTGCACAGCACACCCCAAGAGTTACACCATGTGCCTGAGAGCATTGTCCAACACTTCTTGAACTGAGACAGGCTTGGTGCCATGACTGCTTCCCTGGGGAGCCTGTTCCAGTACTCAACCACCCTCTGGGTAGAAAACCTTTTTCTAAAATCCAATCTAAGCCTCCTCTGACTCAGCCTCGTGCTGTTTCCTCAAGTTCTGTCACTGGTGATGAGAGTGAAGAGATCAGTACTTGCCCCTTTGATTCCCCTCATAAGAATGTTGAAGACACCAAGAAGGTCTCCTTTTCTCCAGGTTGAACAAACCAAGTGACCTAAGCCGCTCCTAATATGGCTTCCCCTCCAGACTCTTCAACCTCCTTTGGATGCTCTCTAATGGCTTAATGTATTTTTTGTATTGTGGTACCCCAAACTGCACACAATATTCAAGGTGAGGCAGCCCCAGTGCAGAGCAGAGCAGGACAATCCCCTCCCTCGATCAGCTGGCGATACTTTGCCTGATGCCCCCCAGGACACATTTGGCCCTCCTGGCTGCCAGGGCACTGCTGAATCATATGTAACTTGCAACTGACCAGGACCCCCAGCTCCCTTGCTGCAATGCTTCCCTCCAGCCTCTACTTTCCTAGTCTATATAGACAACCAGGGTTACCCTGTCCCAGGTGCAGAACCCAGCACTTGCCCTCGAGGGAGTCAACAGCTCCTCCCAATTCAATGTCATCGGCAAACTTACTTAGTACTCCTTCAAGTCCTGCATCCAAGTTGTTAAGGAAGATGTTGAAGAAAACTTGTCTTTGTCTTATGGTTCATGGTTCTTAGTTGGAAATTTAATTAATTTTCTGGAGAAAGTGTTTTTTTTTCCTGAAAAAAATGCAGAACAGTTATTTTCAAAATAATATTTGTTTTCATTTTGCTGCTTTATTATTTCCAAAACATGTTTAAATATATGAAAATGCAAAATTTTAATTGATTATTGCTAAATATTGTTCTCTGTTGAATTTTTATGCATTTGTTAAAATAAGTGTACAAGTTTACAAATGGGATTAAAAAGTGGATCCTATAGGATTTAAATATTTATTTCAGCCCGAAACACTTGTTTTGTTTGTGATCTGCTTTTAAATTTCTTGGGTTTGACCTAATTAAATGACATTGAAATATTCTATATTCTCCAACTCTGTAAAACTCTTTAAGGTCAAAATATTCCTGCTATTCACTTAGAATACTTATTATGATACCTAAAGGGGAGGGAAATCAGGCAGCATATAGCTAGTATCCCTAGTGTGAGATATAACTTAGAGTTTGCAAAAAGATACAAAATAAATGTTTCTGTAGCCCTCACCGATCTCTGGAATAAATTCATTTTGCCTAACAAACCCTTGTGTAAGTTCCATTAGTATGCCTTGAATGCATTGGTCTGTGTTGAGCTATACCAAGTGATACACTAGGCACTGTCTCACATGCATAAGCTAATTTCCTTATTTCTTAAGTTCATCTTTCTCCCTGGACACATCATAAATCCTTTCATAAACTGGTCATCCTTCCTTCTGAAATCTGAGTATAGAATCATGCATTCGGTTCTGTCACACAAGCTGCATCAGGTACTGTACTACTAAATGTTGAGTAAGTTCTCCTGGTTAAATATGTCAAAGAATATATCTTTTCTTTTCCTCAGGCTAGAGAGGAAATAATTTAAATAAATGCAAAAGATAAATCAAAAGATGCCACAGTTCCTGCTCTCAATGATGATGGGAATGACTTGGTTTTCTTCTTATTATTTGTATTATAGAGGTACATAGGATAAGAGAACATAAGATAAAAACTCACTAACCAGGAGTCCATGAAAACTGTAGTTGGGTACTAGATGGGTCATTGTCCTGTCCTTGATGTTGTTGTTCTATGCACCTAAATAATGCAGGGAGGTAAGTGAGTTGGTCTCTATAACGAAAAAAAATTAAAATATTTTTCTCTGTACTTATTACCATTGTCCTATATTATGTACAAATTCCCATAGGTTGTGTAGCAATGAATCTAGAAACTAGAGAGGAAGAAGACTTAGTCTCATCTGAGCAATAATCTCTCTGACAGTCAAACAAGAAATGCAGGTGAAAAATTTGGAAGCTGTTTTTTATCTCTTTGGTAGAGGAAATAGCAAACTGTATATTCACTATGCTGGAGTAGGAGTCGAGTCATAGATGAAAAAGAACTGTTTCTCCTAATAGTTTCTTTATAGCTATAAGAAACTATTTTCTTCTATACTGTAGTGAACAGCAAGGACATCAGATATATTTATTCTAGAATGTCTGTTCAAGGCAAAAAATCCTATTTAATTTATTTTTCAGTTGGAAAAAAAAGGAGGAAAATGTGTTCTACTAGTAGTGTTAGAAAATGCAACTAGTTTTATCAGCTAGCTACATAGTAAAGATGCAATTTGAGATCTCCATGAACAAAAGAACTGCAGAAATATTGATGTCTTGATATCATTGTAATCTACAAGTAGTTAGAACTAACTTTATACCTATCGAACTACTCTCCTGGCAAATCCTTGGACATTACCACCAGGAAAGTTTCTCTACTGCTGGTATACTCTGATAATGTATTTCCTGTTTTAAAAATTCATATAGTGTACTGTAAGTTTCTTGAAATTTGCAGACGAAAAGAACTGTAAAGTTCAGAGCATGCATTTCAGACAATTATGGACTTAGCATGCAGGGTATATTATGTTCTCTGTCATATTTTGGGCCTTTGAAAATGTTGCCTCAGTAGTAGATTATATCATCTGATGGGCAATTTACGTACATGTCTTGCTGTCAAATCTCTTCTCTTAACAGTAGACTCGAATATGAGTAAGTAATAAATAATAGATATAATGCCATTCAAAATCTGTCATGATGTCCTGATGCTCTCACTTAAATCCTACTGATTCTGGTGCCTCTCCCTGACTCACAGCTTCTGTTTTTGCTGAAAAAATACACTTAAGTAAGAGGAAGAAGGGAACAGGAAGTGTCTTGCATAAGTCCTTGCTTCATCCCTTTTGTTTGCTTGCTAGGGCCAAGTTCTGCTGTAAAAGTTACCATTTTGTTGCTTCCTAAAATATTGAATTACCTTTCCAGAGGCACAGTACTCCCTATCGTGTTTCTGCAGAGTTCTGTGCTATTCTGAGACATGTCCACATTATGGAAGCACTTATAGCTTCTGTTAAAGGCTTCAGGGCATAAAAGATGTATTCTGTGACCTCCGGTGTGCATACGTAAAGATGCATGAGCTATAGCATGAGTGAGTGCTGCACAGGGAGATAAGCGAGCCACTGTTACAGGGGATATAGTCTTTCATAGCAGAGTCTGATGCAGTGGCTAGTGCAGTGCGAGAGGACATGGCTTTCTCAGTACTCTTTTCCCATCCACCTCTTTTGACCAGCTATGCCTAAGGACTAATAATGGTGTGTGATTATTTAACAGGAAGAAACAAACAAACAAAAAATCAAACAAATATACTCATTTCTGTTTCTTCCCTTACTTTTTGCCTACACCAAACTAGTAATCAAGGTCACCCTTTTTTACTCCCTTTTTATTCTCTCTCTTTTTTATTTTTCACCCCTTCTTCACTGAAACTGTCTGTAATAAGCTTACTGTTCTGGTCCTACAACATTAACATTTCACTAGTTTCACTAAGTGTCAAAAAAATTATTTTGTATATGTCAGCAAAACCTCAAAATATGTCTTCTTTTCTGTTTGAGACATGGAAAAGTGAATACAGTCAGGTTGCACACATTCTCTATATCTTCTGTTCATGCTGAAAAGGATTCTCTTCCCTTATTTAACATTATAGACATAATTCTGTTGCATCACAAGATTTTTACTGAATTTGAGATTTCTAGCATAAACTGAAGTAATTAATGGAATCAGCAGCTTTTTTATCCCCTTTCTTTTTCTTATGGCAACTCCTTTGGCTTTTTAATGTGCATGTGATCTTCCTCTCCTTGTGTTCTTTTTCTTTCTGTCTCTCCTCACTGCCCTAGCACCTGCCATCCTGACTATACCTTTACCACCTAGTCTCTCACCTACAGCATAACAGCTGTTTGCCACTTTTCTCAAAGAAAGAAAAATTAACAGGAAGTTAACATCTCTTAGTTCTTACATTATAAATCCAGCATCACTTAAAATAAGATTCATAGTTATTTATCCCTTGGTATTTATCCCTTCATCCCTTTCCTCCAGTTTCCAGCCTGTCCTTATGACATCATATTCTTTGATCACAGAAAAGATTTTGATTGAAAGCATGTGCTTCAGCAAGCTTAGCTGCGGTTCGTTTAAAACTAGAGATGTTTAGAATCCCCCCTGGGAAGCCCATGACCTCAGTGTCTTCTAGCAACCTTGATTCCTGGTCGTATGCTCTGCATTGTGGCACACAGATTTGCACACAAAAGCTAACTGCAGAAGTCGTGCTGGCAGAGAAAGAAACTTCTCAGTTTCCTCTTCACCATTCTAAATGAAAGCTTTGTTTTCCTTAGCCTGAAGTGTCTTTGGCTCCTCATTCAAGCTAGGAGACTCAAAACTGTGCTTGAATTGCAGCACCTTTAGCTCAGGCTGCTTCGGGAACCAATAAACCAATTTCCTCTGCCCTTGATTGGTCTCTTGGGGAGCTCAGCATGTTCCCAGCCATTTTCAGATGCCAAAACTGTCATGACAAAGGCAATTAATATGGTAACAAGAGAGTTAGCATCCAAAACACTGTTTCCTGAGGGGCTTGTCACATAAGCTGCGGAAAACATTAGAAACAGTTACAATCTGCATTTCTTTCCCCAAATGCAAATTTCTACGAACCCTTGTAATTGCCCACATCTTGTATACTTGCAGTCAGGCAAAGATCAAAAGCCTGACTGAGTCACACGCAGAATAAATTATTCCTCATAGCAACTCAGACCAGTAAAGGCTGCCTTGGTGAAGGAATAAAAGCAATGAGCAAGTCAATCTGGCAATGGAAAAACATGTATTTCCCAAATGAGTATCTTATCTGTATGTTACTGGGAGATGTGCAGCCAAGCTGGATGTCTACACACAGTTCAGACATAACCAAGGAGTGTCTGACTATTGTAGCAGCGGTGGCTGTTGGCTTTTTTTATGAAGCTGTGGTGTAAATAGTTGTTAAATACATTGGTTCAGCTTCTCAGCTTTGCCCCATATACACTGGACACAGGTGGTAAGACATAAAAGACCTATTATTGTATAGCAATCCTGGGGCTGATTCCAGGCCTAATTTTGTGAGTCTAATTCCAAAGGACCATTATGTTCAAAGAGCTCACTGTAACACAGCAGCATTGTGAGCCATGCAGCTATAATCCAATCAGTATTGCAAAAGAAATGGCATATTTCCATTTCATATTCCCTCTCCTCAAGAGAATCTTCATCTGCTTTGTTAAATTGACTTTATAGCCCATTTATGATACTAAAGCAGCACAAAGAGCGAAATCAAGAATCTGGCTCATTTCTGTGCTTAACTTAATTGTGTGCCTTAATGAAAACATAATAATATGAGTAATATTTATTTTCATGATGCTGGATAAAATAGATTTACCTGTGAATCCACATAGGTCTCTGAGGCTTTAACAATTAGATAGGGTTTTTTAAAAAAAAAAAGTATTGTTTTACTCCTTTCTTGGGCTGAAGTGGAACTATTCTGGCCCCTTGGGTAAGTCTATAATTATGCAGCCTTAGAACACTAGCATGTGAAGCTTTTCTAGCCTATCATTAAATCCTTCTTTGAAAAAAGTGGATTATATATGTAATAGACTCTAACCCTTCCTGACTCTCTGCTCAAAAAAAAAGTGGAAGCCAGATATTAATTCAAATTATCTAGCTAATTTGTGATTCTCCCATTCTGAATACTATGGAAAACTCCCAAACTCCAAGCCTTCCCTCAAAAGCTGCTAAGCTCCTGTGTAGGTTAGTGCCCAGTTTTCGTATTTTCAAAAGAAGGACATTTTTATGGCCAATAGGAGGATGAAGGGGATATTTTTTCAAAAGCTGTATGAAGGCAGAGTGTTGGTAACACAAAAATGGACTCAAAGCAAAACTATTCCTGATCAAAACATGTTAGTGTCTTAGAGGCTATGAAATAGCATCTCGCTATGATCTGACCAATACTGACACCTGCTTCACTCTGAATGACACTGAGAACATGTGTAACTTTTTTGATGCATGTTGCCAAGTTCAAAACCTTCTTATAAGGAGAAAAGATATGTCTCTGTCCCCCATCAGAAGTATTTGAAACCAAAGGCACCTCTTTTAACTAGTAGTTAAAGTTAATTTTTTAGGTTGCAACTACAAAGGATTCATCATGCTTATTTTGGACATTTATTTCATGAAACTGGAAACTGTAGACTCTGTAATGGGTCAATAGGAAAAGAATAATCTGTATCTGCATTGCAAAACCAGAGTGTGAGACCTTCTTGTGCTATAGGCACATAGAAGGCTTCTTTTCCTTGTAAACTGCACATTCAGTCATGTACAAGTTTCAAGGAGAGACAAAACACAAGTTTACACCACAAATAGGAGCTATGGTATATTCCATGAACACTTGATATGGCCAGACGATACGGCAGGATGGCAGAGGGTAGTACGGCACATCTTAATAGGTATAGCAACTCTTACAGATACCTTCAAAAGGTGTTCATTCAGCTCATCCAGTATTTGTTTTGCCTACTGGAGTTTCACATTTCTTGCGTGTTATACTGGTCCAGTGGTACACAGGGTGCTTGAGCAGAACCTTTGCTAACAAAAGTACATGCACCTTGCAATTTAGAAGTCCCTTTCTCTCTTCACTTTTCTCATCCAAATCCCTATGCTGTATGGTATAAGACCACACTTTGATTGAAGAACATTAAATTCTTTGTTTGTATGCAAAGGGTGACAGCAATCTATGACTCACTCAACCAATAATTAATGGATTTTAACTGAAATGGTAATGTAGAGAATGTTGTTCATGCAAATGATATTGGCTAATTCTTTTTTTTTCTTCCAGATAATGAAGAAACACTGCTTCTTCATCTTTTTCTCAAAATCAGAGCCATGACTGCATATGATAGCATTTCAAAACAAGAGGAGCAATCTATTTGCTTTTATAGCCTTATCAGCACACTGTCACCTAAAAGTTCTAGCAGTTTCCCTGTGCCTGGTCAGCAGAGAGATGACAATGTGGGGAAACATAGCAATCTTCAGGTTCCCACCAACCTGAATGTTCTTCCATCTCTTTTCCTCTGCCAGAATGGCCACACAGAGCGTCTCAACACAAGCCATGCTGTGCTAGTATTGACTGGGTGCTCACTTTGGATGAGGAGGCACATTGTTATCAAAGCCTTTCTTGATTGTCATCTGGGGCTCCCACTTGAGAAGTTGACTATGTGCAACAGAATTAAAAGGTTTATATGATATTTCCTGGTGTGCATAGTTATCCCAATAACTTTCTACAGATACTCACACTGAGTCAGAACTTTGGCTTCTATTTCCAGAATAACGCACTGAGAAAGGCTAGAATGAAAATAAAGCGAAATTTACTATTCCCACAGATGTACAGGGCTATTTTACCTCAGTTTGTGCACCACAGGTACGTAATCAGTTTTCCATGATGACAAGATTTACCTCATCAAACATAAATGTCTACAAGGCAGACATTTATAACTGATCTAGTCTCTGTGGACTACCTTTATAGTCAATGGTGAAAAGAAGACAGACTGAAAGGGTGATTAATTCTATCCTAAAGCAGCTATCTGGAATAGGGCAGATAAATTGCATCCTAAAACTGCTTATTTCTCTCCATTGACTATAAAGTGAGTATGCAGTGATTAACTCAGATGTAGATGTCTAAAGTTAAGTGAGATGAATACCATTGTAAGTGACATGAAGAGTTTTTCTCACCAATCTTTCTGTTGTGAGAGAATCTGTTCTTGGTTTATGTAATCAGTCCACAGCAGAATCAAAATCAGACACATCAGAGATAAATGGTTACCAGGATCCGTGTCACAAAAAAGCAATAACAAGTACTCTTTGCTTTTATTACTAGATGGTGATATTTTGGTATGCTTTTCTAGTAGGAAAAGTGTTCAATGTTTGTGAATATTCAATTAAACCCCTCCAAAAAACCCCAAATGCCTCTCAAATAGTATAATTCCAGTGAAAAAGTCTGTTGAGTAACTGGTACTTTAATTGTGCTAGAGAGAAACCTTGGAATTTTACAATTGTATTAACTTGTTATCCATCAAAAAGATAAAAGAGTGCACAGTAAAATGTATTATTTTTAAAACAAATTTTTATTTGTATTTAATCACTTGTCAGGTATTAAATTCAGGCAGAGTCAGGACAAAACAGAGGAAGAGCAATACTTTTAAAACACCACATATTTTCATCATAATATGATTAAGACTGAAATGCAGAAGTTCACGTATATGTGTTCAATTTCTAAAATTCAGGTATTAAAGAAAAATTTAAAATAACTGAATATTAACATTCACTTGACATGTTCTACTTTGTTGCTTGTGGGCAGTCAGAAAAGACTAAATACTTCAAAATTTAGTAGTGAATTGCTATTTGATATCTACAATAAATGTACTTACTTTGTGAAGGGCTCCCAAGGAAAGGAATTTCCTAAGTCAATATGAATTATGTTACATACTAAGGTATTATTGAGGTATTCTTGGTTTATGGTGATAAGTAAAACTCTTAACAAAACAATAAACAGACCACTGTTGAAGATTTTTTTATTTATTTGCTATTGCCTAAAATTAACAGATTGCAGTGTTTGGGTTTTACATCCTTTTAGAAGCTGCTCTGACTGATAATAGAAAATATAGCTTAAGACTGTAATAAAATGTAGATTTACCATACAGTCCTGAACTTTATGCTTTTCCTAAATACAGAAATACTCCTATCAACCTTTAGAATGAAGCATGACTATTAGAAATTTAGAATTAAGAAACTGGACATGCAGAGTCAGGCACAGTGGCTCAGAAATGAGGGAGAAAGACTTGGGAATCAGACATAATAAATCATGCACTATATTTACTTTGCAGAATGCTGGTAAAGGATTGATGGTTCTCCAATGCTGTTGCATACTCTGCTGACACATTAATGATGCTGTGACTTTGCATGCTCATATTTAGAAGGAATGACTCACTGCCAGTGGCTAAGGAAAAACCTGTAAAAATACTTGTGCATATTAGATTGCTGCAAGTTTATGCAAAATGCAAAGGAGTCTTATCCTTGTCAAATAGCAAAGACGTAGATGGTGTGCTGGTGAGATGTCAGAGACAACTTCTGTGCATGATATAGTATGATCTGCAGGCAGAGCATGTGCACAACAAGATGCAGGGATTGCTGATACTCTGTCTAGACGGACTCATAGTGTAACTAAAGCAGAAAAACTGCAGTAGATTGAGGAAGCTGAAACTAAAAAAAGGCTCTGCAAACCTTAAACCAATGTCCAATTAATTGCTACACCTCAGACAGGTGCTCCAAAGCTCCAGTTCCTTTCTTGATGTTGCAAAGTGATCAAGCTGCTCTAGAAGCATACCCAACAGTCACCAGACTTGCTTTTGCAATTGAAAAATAGTTAAATTTTACAAGAAAATTTTGTTTCATGGAAAACAAAGATCATTTTAGCATGAAAACTGCAAGAAACTGTAGTTTAGATTAATAACAAGGGTTATTTTGTCCTTCAGGTTAATAACAAGGGTTATTTGGGGAGCAGCATAAGTCAAACGAACATATGTCCAGTGACAGAGCAAGAACATGACAGTATGATAAGTATGTGTATTGTCAAGTAACTGACCCTAAAAAATCATAGGTTATTACATATCAGGTGAACTCTAGAAAATTGAGCAGGTGTGGACTACTAAGTGTCAGAGGCAGATAGAGGGATAAAGCTGACTAGTTTTCAAATATATGTTTTCCTGACTTTTCTAGTTTGAGCTGTTTAAATCACATGTGGAATATATATTCATGTTGGAAAAAAAAGCAGATTAACTTGTTGTAGCCAGTAGCCTACAATTTGTCATTTAATGACTGTTAGGACAATTACACCTTTCAAATTACTAACTGCCAAAACTGTCCTTTAGATAATGGTGAAGGGCAGTGAGGTATGTGCACAGCATATCTTTGAACAAGAGGGTAAATTTCTAACTTTGTTCCTTAACACATATACGGGTCAATGCCGTTAAACATAACCTAGCACAGCTCATTTTGATGAGAGAGCGGAAGTCCTAAGTTTGATGATAAAGGATAGCTCTAGATTAGAAACCTGAAGTCAATATTTCGGGGGGGGAAAAAAAAGTATAGAGGTAGATAAACTATATTCTGTAAAGTATGGACATTTCTAATAAAGACCAAATGCATATGTATTTGGTCTTTTTTGTTAAGTGAAAGATGCTCAAACAGTTGTACTTCAAGTCAGAAAGCAGGGAATCATGCCTAACCATTCATACTTTCTGATTTTGTTTTTCACAGGAACAATCAATTCAAGAAAGCAGTGGTTTTGAGTTGTCAAGACTAACAGTGTTAACAATAGCTTATTCTTATTCAAGCCTTTCGAGGCAAATCTTGGTGAGATGTCACTGTAAGTGTTGGAGTACACTTGAGAAATTTGATTAGTGTATAGAATTATAGTTATATATATATCCAACACAAATGATGCTGTAAAACCTCCAGTTTGCTCCTGAGATAATGGATGGTTTACTGTAGCCAGCTCCAATGCAAGGTGCCACTGCAAGTGTGGTGGCTTATGAGACACTTCAGTTATTTAATAGCCTTCTCTATGAACACAGAGGTAAAGATATATCCCTTCTTGATTTCTAGTCTCTATCTCTTCCCATTAACTGTTTTCAAACTTTCAGAAAAAAACGAAAGTGAAACCAGATGTTTGCGTTTGGTTTGGTGGAGGATGGTGCAAATTTAACTACAGTAGCTAAGATGTAGTAAGTACTAAGAATCATTAATTTCATCTAATAGGATGTACATGATTACATCATCAGAAATTACGTGGCTTCCAGGTACCTGACTCTACCTCCTGTGCTTATTCTGTTCTTGGAGAGTGGGTAGGGACTGGCCTGCAAAGCCCTTTGGCTAGATTTTGGATCATTGTTGCTTTTACTCTTTAGGGAGCTATTTTTACATTATGCCATTCCCTGTGTGTGTGTTATCTTAGTCATTATCTCACAGGGCAATCAAAGGCAACAACATAAAAGCTACCTAATAAGTCGAAGATGACATAGTTGCACATTTTAAAAAATGATTGAATTTTCCTTGCAAATTCTTCTACATAGCTAAACAAGGGAGAAGCAAGTGCTTTATTACACATTTATCTGTCAGAATAATTTAACTTGTTATATCCAAGATATAATACTCACATAGACAGAGAAAAAAAAACTTAAGAACCACTCCTGAAGATTTTAGTCCATGTTAGGAACAGAAGAGGTAGATATTATTATTTTCAAAAAGGAAAAAATTCTCTTTGCCTTCAAGAAGAGCTTTAGCAGATTAATAATTGAAAAAAAAAGAAAAAAAAAGAACTTACCAGCATTCCTGGTGAAATATGTGTAGATCAAGTGTTTTTAACTCTTTTTACTTCTCTATTACCAAGAGTTTGTTGTCTCTTGTAGCATTCTTGTAGGCAATGTAAGGAATATAATCTGAATGAAACTTCTGTAGTGTGACTGTGAAATGACTAGAAAATCTCATTGAATGAGAAACTGTTGCTGTCCAGTGTTCAGTAGTGAACCAAAACATCTCTACTAGGCTCTGAAGGGCTTTATGCCAGGTCCATTAATAGCTTAGTTCCAAAAAGATAAGACTTGGAGTGTCCACAAAGGTAATGTTCAATTCTGTAAAAGACTTCTGCAGAATAGAAAAGCGTAAAGCGATTGTTCTGAGTGTTGTTTAAAGAGCAATCCAAGCTTATGAGCAATACAGCAGGTAATCATCTTACATTTCAAAGAGGATTTAGGATAAGCATGATATGTATAAGGAAGAACATTCTAATAACGGCAATATAGGCATTGTAGCATATGTTGTTCATGAAGTTCTTTGCAAGAAAAGTTAAGGGCCAGGTTACAAATCTGTCAAGAATGCCATGGATATAATAGATCCTACATTGGAACAGATGGATAGATTAGGTCAATCTTCAAGATCTGTTACAGGCAAATTTTCTGGGATTCAGTAACGCCCTTGCTTCTTGTGACAGCTTCTCCTAAAGTAAACATACAGACTTTAGGATAGCAAAGATGTTCAGGACAACAGATGGGAATCCAAATTGCTCAGCTGATGAATATCATCCCATCTGCATGTGGAAGGAAAGGACAAAAGCTTCCTGCCTTAGAAAGTACCCATGATACTTGACCCTATATCTTAGAGCCACCTACCTGTTAGGGGACCTTTATGATTCAAAGGTGTTGCCTTTACAAGGTAAACCAGCCATAGGCTAATGTTGGTCTTGGTCTGTCCGCTGAATCATGCTCCCTGGAGCTTTAGCTTTGCTCAGAACAGAACAAAAATGTTAAATATAAAGAAAAAATAAGAAAAAGTTTGTTGTATAATAAATGATCAGAAGTGAGAGAGGTGCACACTGTTGGAATATGAATTAAGTTCTATACAAGCTATTAGCTTTCACTGAAAAGGTCATAATATCAAAGACAGGTAAAGGTTTTGTTTGTGCTGTTGTTGCCTTTGAATATACAGTAGTGTAAAGCAAGTTCCAAGTTCTTGAGTATAATTGCTACAAATTTTTTTCATGCAGAGTTTTCATGTAGGTTTTTTTTCATGCAAAACCTTCAGTGATTTTTACAAATGATTCTTCCAAAGTCCTAGTATGACAAAGACATGTGTCTTGTAAAAGATTACACTTTTTGCCCCATATGCTTCTGCAAGCCAGAGTCTTCTGTATGGCTGAGACACAGAAGATACAGCACAGAAGGACAGTGACATTGTAAATTTAAAGTACATCCATATTTGGTCAATACAGCACTGCCAGTTCCTATTTTAAAATCTTTGGAGTTTGTTACCTCTGAATTGTCAGAGTTCTAAATTCTTTGAACTAGAAGGTAGATATTGATTCCAAACTGACTATATTTTTTGTTGTCTGGATAAACAACAACAACAACAAAACAATGAGCTTGTTGAAGGCTAACATGCCCAGAGAACCTGAAGTGACTTATCAAAGATTAGCAGAGCTGATGATGAGGTCAAATGCACTTAATTTTTTCTCATTAGAACACAGAAAATCGCCTTGCTGTCCCCCTTGCACTAACAGATGACTTCAGAAGTGCAGACACCAGTCTGAAGTGTTGATACAATCTCTGATTCCTACAGAGCAATAAGGTACTCCTACAGCTTTTGGGTTTAGAAGTCCTGTTTAACCCTGGTTGAAACTATTTTGGATATTGAATCTTAGTACCAACAAAACAGAACCAATAAAGAGAATTTAGTCTTTAACCAGACAAAGCGAACCTATGGAGACCTTTGCCTCAGGCTACCAAGGTAGTTATAGAGGCTGAACTTTAAAAGACTGGTCTAGTTTTATGGCATCTGAAACCTTTGTAGTTAAGCTAATTTATAAAAGCAAACTCATTTCCTGTCACAGGACTGCAGCAGATCACCTTTCTGTGTCAGAAAGGATTTTGTATTTGCGCATCCTCCGTCACTTAATTGAGTAGATATATCACAGAACATTTTCACTATTTTAATCTTAGCCTGATACATAAAACTGTTCATTTTCACAGGTAGAGGTTCACTTTTTCCCAGTTTACTGTTCTGCTGTTTGAAATTAAGTTCTTCTGTGTTCCAATCATCAACACAAAATTTGGCTATTTCATTGCCTATTTTCTGTGTTTTTTTTTTTTTTCTTGAATTGCTTATTACATAAATCCTTTAGCAAGTATTGTAGAAGCATGGTAGCAGAATGTACTAGGTATTACGCATGGAAGGTCTCCTCTTGTGGGGGAAATTATTGAACATGAATATGTCAAGTGCAGGGAACATATTATTGAAGCAGCTCTTACATAATACAGATCCAAAGAGATGCCAAGCATGCTAGTTTACCTTTATACTACTGTTTTCTTGTGAATCAGGGAGCTCAGCTTTTCCTCTCATCAACATATTTCCTTTGGCACTAAATTGAATGATGATTAACGAGAGAGAAAATCCTTGAGCTCTTTGGCTGTGAAAGGAGAAGCTGAAAAACACTTTTTAAAAGATTTTGTGGTTTAAATCTTTAAGGAGAAAGGAATTTGAATGCTGGACAGTTTCATAGTGATGCCTGATTTTTTGAATTCAAATTATTAATTGCCTGCTTGAGATAATTAAAGCATTTGTGCTCAAAATAATTGGTGTCATTGAAAATAAAGGATTTAACCTTGGCAGTAGATTCAATCTGTCTGCTCCAATTCATTCCTGCAAAGACAAGAGGAATCATGGTGGGTTGTGTTTTTTTCCCCTCTCTCTTAAGATTGCTAATAATTAGTTTAAACATTCAACAGATCAGCTGAGTAATGAATGTGTATAGTCCCTCATTGTTCTGCTTCATATGGCAGGACTGGAGGAGGTGCTCTCTTTGAAGCTAGGGGTAGTCGTGGTACTTCATTGGAAGAGAATAAGAGATGAATTATTTAATCTATTCACATTTTTATTAAACTTGAATATTATAGAAAATTCAGCTAAGTCGTGTCTTTTTAGATCTTGGCTCTACAGAACATGAGATAGAAAAACAATAAGGAAAGGTGGAGCAGTTATGCGAACTTCAGTCTTGGGGTTTTTTTGGAGAATCAGCTGTAGGTTTTTGTGTGTCACAGAGTGGTTGAGGTTGGAAGGGACCTCCGCAAGTCATCTATTCCAGATGGACAAACGTATCTATTGTGATACAGAACAGCTAATACAGAACTAGAAGGCATACAAAGATTTTACTGACAAAATTCCAGACACTGTAATGTATTCTCTGGCTCATGGACAAAAGTCCAGAACCCTATGTTAAGCGTAAAATAAAAATAAAAATATTAATTTGTCCAGCATTAAGCAATGGAAGCAGCGGAGAGAAGGAAATTTTTAAAGTTTCACAGCTATCTTGCCTGAGGATGCTTGTTGGATAGCAACTCCTTTTTCTTTCTTCTTTTTCTGCCTTTACTTTTATTTTATGAAGGAATATTGAAGTCCATCCTTTCCAAAATGCATGCGATATCTTATTTAATAGAGGATGTGCAGCAAGGGGATAATAAGCCTTCCTTTACACAAGGAAGGTCTTAGAGCAATTCTATAAGGTTTTGTGGCTTGACTCTGTCCAAAAGCAGGAAGACTGTGTTTCAGTACCTTTTAATGCCTAAAGATGATCCAAACATCTCTAAAGTTGATAGAGCTTTTGTAGAAAGCATTGTCCAAACCCCAAAAATAGAATTGTCTTTCTTCCTCCTTCTGATACTCTTTCACTGTGAAAAAAAAAAAGCATTGCTTATGCCTTTTGTACGGAATAGGAATTCAAAATAGCTGATGATTTGACCTTTGCTTTGCTCTTTTGCTATAACTACATGCTTACATTTTGCTTTTGGAAAATTTGCATCAGTTGGGACTTGAACATAAAATAACTAGTCACTAGTCTAAATAATTTCTCCTTCATAAAAATAACATGTCCTAACACAGTTCACTCTAGATGGAGCTGGGGCTTTCCAAGGTTGTGTTGGGGAAAGCAGCATTTGGTGGGGCCATCTTTGGAGCGTAGCAGAAAGCCCCACTTTGTCACTTGCTTTTCCCCTTCTCTAGTGAGGTTATGCCCTTTTCTAGTATTGTACCTAAAGTAAGTCAACAGTTACATTAGGACTTGGGATTCTGATGAAGATCTCTTAGTGAGACAAAAAGTACTTTCTTGCTCTATCTGCAATAAATCAAGACAGTCTCTTATGTGGTTCTAAGTAAGTCTCTCAGCACTGGGGAGGCTGCACCTCAAATCCTGTGTTAAGTTTTGGGCCTCTCACTACAAGAAAGACATTGAGATGCTGGAGCTTGCCCAGAGAAGGGTAGCAAAACTGGTGATGGGTCCAGAGCACAAGACTGATGAGGAGCAGCTGAGGGAGCTGTGGTTGTTTAGCCTGGAGAAAAGGAGGCTCAAGGGGGACCTTATCATTCTCTACAACCACCTGAAAGGAGGTTATAGCAGATGGACGTTGACCTCTTCTAGCAGGCCACTAATGACAGGACAAGACGAAATGGCCTCAAGCTGCACCAGGGAAGGTTTAGATTGGACCTAGGAAAAATTCTTCACAGAAAAGGTTTCAGGCAGTGGAACAGGCTGCCCACGGAAGTGGTGGAATAACCATCCCTAGAAGCATTTAAAACGTGTGGATGTGGCACCTGGGGACATAGATTAGTGATGAACATAGCAGTGCCAGGGTAATGGGTGTACTCAACGATCTTAGAGGTCTTTTCCAATCTTAAGGATTCTATCATAAGATTTGTGTTTGCATGGCATATATAGAATGAAGGGTATATGCCCACCTTTTCACAATTCCTATATCCTTTTACTCTATAATGAATAACCATGCAGCTGCACCAGTGGTCTCTAGGGAATACTGTATTGTCGTCGTTAATTTTATAAGTATTGATAACCCTTGTACCAAAACTGTAGCAGACCATAATTAGTCCAACCTGTGGAGCTCCTGTTTGCAAACAGACCTAGAAGATCCCTGATGGACCTATGAACATTCTTCCTTTGCTCACCAACAAGTAGGAAGGGCTTCTATTTCCTTGGGTGGGACAGCTTTAATTGTGATCCCTCAAGCTTCCTGGCATGATAACAGCTCAGCTGGGATGCTCCAGCTATTTTCTCCATCAGTCTTGACCATTATTCTTAACAGAATGACTGCAGCTGAATGATAGCAAGTAATTTTCAGTGCCTTTTTCCAAATGTTAAGGAGTTAGAATAAAAGTTGCATAGGCCACATTGAAAGAAATAAAATAAAGAGGAAAATAAGTAAAATAAAAATTAATAGGAAGGACGAGAGAGAAAGGAAGGGAAAAGGAAAGGGAAAGAGAGAGGGAGAGAGAAAGGGAGGAAAGGACATTTCTCAGAGTAGAATGCTTTAATATGAAGATAAATGTATGATTTCGCTGACTATGACTTAGAAATCTCAGCCATGAGTGTTCATTAAGTTCATTCAAACTGTATATCTATCTCCATATGAAGACATGTGCATGTTGTTGTTTAGAACCCAGGACAACATCCCGTTTTCTAGAAAATCTACTGTAAGAGGAATGATACATAGGAAAGGGAATTAAATGGGTTTAAATTACATTGGGGGTTGGAAGGGAAAAGGTCATGAACTCAACCTAGTCTTACAAATGCAAACCCCCCCTGCTTTTCAGAGCTTCATTTATCCTCTGAATTCATGATATCTTCCCACCCTCATTAGAGTGAAGTGGTAGAACAGAAGTAAGGTGATACGGCACCATTCTTTCAACAAAAAGATGGTATAAGCCAAATAAGGCAGGTAGAAATACATTATTTAAAATGAAGGAATTATCCTCATTGCCTATTGCTTAGCATAATACAGATTAGAAAAAATCTTTTAAAGCTTATATATCTGTAAAGCTGGTTCTCACTAATCTCCATCAATGCCAACTCTCACTCAAAAAAATGATGCAGTTCACATTCAAATTCACGTACATATGTAGATGCATATATGTATAGACATACACATGTATGCAAACACAAAATTATACAGGGACCCATCCCACCCACCTGTAACTTTGAGAAATATTTGGTCTTCTGATATTCGTATTACTGCTAAGTATTCTTTTCTTAGGATACATTTTAAGGATACATCTTTGCTGAAGGCTTTCAATTTGCCTTCTCAACAGCATCTTTAAGTGACTAAGATGATAGGAAAACAGGAAAAGAAAATGTGTTTTTCTCCTTTTTCAGAAGTTAATTCATACCCATGGGATGTGTCAGCTTTTATTGCTAGAAAACTAAGTCCTCATATGCTTTACATGGGCACTACAGTTGCAGTCTTAGCACTAAGAGTGCGAAGTGGTCTGCCTCAGAAGTTTAATTGCGCCCAAGAATGACCAGTATTAGGGCCAAGAGGGTACTTGAGCCTCAGTGAGCTTCTTAGAAACTGGAACTTTGACATCATCAGAAATGGTATCACTACATGAAAAAGCGCTGCGGGATTTCCCACATTTCTGACAAAACTGAAATTTCTAAGCGTTCCTTGCCACCTTGATCTCATTTGAGCATTTGAAATCCTCTAATAATTATTTGATTTGTTTGATATGATTGTGTATACAGAATAACAGAATATGCCAGGTTGGAAGGGACACACAAGAATCATCATGTCCAACCCTTACCTTTGCACAGGACCATACCCGGGAGTCACACCGTGTGCCTGAGAATATTGTCCAAACTCTTGAACTCTTTCAGGCTCTTGTGATGTGACCACTTCCCTGGGGAGCCTTTTCCAGTGCCCAGCCACCCTCTGGGGGAAGAACATTTTTCTAATATCCAACCTAAACTGCCCATGACACAAATTCAGGCCATTCTCTCAGGTCCTGTCACTGGTCACCATAGAGAAGAGATCAGTGCCTGCCCCTCCTCTTCCCCTCACAAGGAAGTTGTGGACTGCAATGAGATCTCCCCTCAGTCTCTTCCCCAGGATGAACAGACCAAGTGACCTCAGCTTCTCCTCATACGGCTTCCCCTCCAGGTTCTTCACCTTCTTCTTTGCCCTTCTTTGGACACTCTCTAATAGATTAATATCTTTCCTATATTGTGGTGCCCAAAACTGCACACAATATTCAAGGTGAGGCTGCACCAGTGCAGAGCAGAGCAGGACAATCCCCTCCCTCAACCAGCTGGTGATGCTTTGCCTGATGCCCCCCAGGACACAGTTGGCCCTCCTGGCTGCCAGGGCACTGCTGACTCAGATTCAACTTGCTATTGAGCAGGACCCCCAGGTCCCTGTCCGTGGCACTGCTTTCCAGCATCTCATCCCCAGTCTGTATGAACATCCAGGTTGCCCCATCCCAGGTGCAGAATCCAGCACTTTCTCCTGTTGAACCTCGTATGGTTGGTGATTGCCCAGACCTCTAAGTACATCAACTGGCTTCCCTTGATCAAGCAGTTGGGTTACCTAGTCGTAAAAGGAAATCAGGTTTGATAAGGAGGACTTTCCTCTCATGAAGCCATGCTGGCTGTGACCAGTGACAGCATTGTCTTTCAGGAGTTTTCCAATACTCCCCAGAATAATCTTACCCGTAACTTTAGCATACACTGAAGTGAAACTGACAGGCCTATATTTTCAGGGGTCCTCCTTCTTGCTCCTCCTGAAAACTGGGACAAAATTTTCCAGCCTTCAGTCAGCTGGGACTTCTCCAGATTCCCAAGACTCCTCAAAAATCATTGAGAGGTTTTGGGATAATATCAGCCAGTTCTTTCAGGATTCTTAGATGAATCCCCTCAGGCCCCATAGATCTGCAGGGATCAAGCTGGAGCAGCAGATCCTAGAAAATTTCAGGATTGGTTGACCGGGATTTGATCATTCTCACAGCCATGGTCCTACAGCTCAGTGCACTGAGACTCTCCTGGTCTATCTTCTGCATTGAAGACAGAGGTAAAGAAAGTGTTAAACACCTCTGCCTTGTCTCTGTCACTGTCTGTGAGGTGACCATCCTCATCCTGTAACAGGCCAGTGATATACTGCTTATTTCCATTAATATATTTGAAAAAAACGTCTTTATTGTTGCCCACATTTCTGGGCAGCTTCAACTCCAGCTGAGCTTTGGCTGCACAAATTTTCTCCCTATAGCAGCAAGCAGCATCTCCATATTCTTCTCATGTCACTTGACTCTGCTTCCACTGTGCACATGTCTTCCATTTTTTGCCTTATTTCCAAGAGAAGATCCCTGTTCAGCCATGCTGGCCTTCTTCCTCATCTGCTTTTCTTCTGGCATTTGGGAATTACCTGCTCCTGTGCCCTTAGGAGGTGATGTTATAAGTTTGTGGAAGTGCTGATCTGCTGCAGAACATGGCAGCTGATGCCTGTGGCATTCCTAGGGCATCTCAAAAAGAACATCCTGGATAGATGTTTGTGCTTACTCAGCAAGATCAAAAGGCCTTTCACCAACTTAATATTTCATTAAGCCCTAGCTAATGAATAATGTTAAACATACAGAATTGAACTCTACACCTGTGGTACCTTTGCTTACCCCAAAGAGTACTGTCCTGGTTTTGGCCAAGGGTGGGGTTAATTTTTTGCCAAAGCTGGGAGGTTGTGTGGCTGAGTGGGCATGGCCAGGACCCAGACACCACCTCATGCTGCTGTTGGATTGGGGGAAGGGAGTATGTCTTATGAGAAGGGTAAATTTTTCTTATATCAACCTGTGACCTTTCCCTTTTGTGCCTCCAATTTTCCTCTCTGGCCACCTATGGAAGGGAGGGGATGAGGCAGAAGAGGGGGGAGAGGGAGTGGGCTAGCAGCAGTGTGGTTTGGGGAGTCTCAGTGGGAGAACTAAATTGGAAAGTACCATTCCTAAACCACAACAAGTACAGAAAAAAAGTCCTTTTCAACCAAAGCAGATCGTATGCAAAGACATCTTTATATCATGTCAAGCCTGAATTCAAACTGGAAAGCAATAACATTCATAAAAACTGAAATAAAGACAAGACTTCTAGAATTTTTCACTTTTGCAGCTTGAATTGAATTAAGTTGTCCCAGATTGTCATAATACTCTGCTTTCAATCTGTAAACATCACTCAATTTTACTTTGAGTTGCTAGAGGGAAAAATAACAATAGTTGCTCAGATTTAATGTGTTTTTGTCATCTAGCATCCTGTTAGACTCAAAATATTAGCATCGGGAGATAGTAGTTAGGAACATCTATGGTATTTTCATCCATATCTGTTGACTATCATAGTATTTGGCATGAGAGAACCAAAAAAACATACTTAAAAGTGTGAAGTACATGTATAGCTAGCTATACATGATTTTGCACTGCCCAGAATGTACACAGCACAAGTCCTCATCAGCCAAAATAGATATAGGTAAGAAGAATGAGTGAAAATTCAATGGTATAGAAAAGACTACTGATGTCTGCTATGGTAAAAGCTCCATCTCGATCTCGATATATCATCGTATTCCAACATGATCAATATTAGGAAAAATTTGTTTAAAGGAACATTTTCAGAGAGAAAGTAAATATTGCTTTTCCTTAAACTGCCAAACTGTTTCTAGACAGCTGTATAGAAGGATATGCTAATAATCTACATACAACTAGTTCACACAGTTACAGTTTTTAGAAGTTTTAATCATTGGAGACATGCTACCAATGCAAATTTCTTGCCTTTTTCTGTTTGTACATGAATATTTTCCTCTTTTTTTAAGTCAGGAACAAAATATTTGAACTGTAGGAATAGAAAGCAGAATAAAGATGGACAGAATAATTCATAAGTAAAGAAAACAGAGTCTGGAGGAGCTCAGCAGCTTCCAGCATTCATTGTAAAACTAACTGGAGCATTGTTCCTAAATAAAAGGAGACATAGCTGAATCTTTGGTCCAGAGAGACTACCGTCCTTCTTCTTTATTCTAATTCAGCTCTTCTGGCTATTCTCATGATAGTATGGCATTCTGTTCCTTCCGTCCTTTCCCTTCCTGTCACAGCGATTTATGTGACATTTTACTGTCTCCACAGTGCTCTGTCGCCATGAAGAGCAGACTGGCAATTAATCCATATTAGAAGCCAGTAGAAAACTAAAGATCAAATTTGTTACAGAGGACTCTTTAAAGACTACTGAAACTCCTGTCATTTCCTGAAACCTAGGTAAGATGGGACACTGTTCTCAGAAGTGTTAGAGGTAAGCAGCTATCTTCATAGACAGGGTCAAAATGAACAGCCACGATTTGGGACTTTAGAAATGTATCTATACTAGTTGCATATGTGTATTACTGGTTATGCATATTATTGTATATACATGGTAATTACATGTGTGGCAAAACTCCTCTCACAGGCTCTATAAATAATTTTCTTTTAGATGGTAGACTGCTCTGATAACCACACTGTTTAAATGGGGCATCCACAATTCCTGTTTTCAGCATCTGTCTGGAAAGTCATTTATTTTGTGATATGGCTATGTCTGCAAAAATACTGATCTTGTTATCCCACCCATTGCAATTTTTCGTGCATACCCCCATGTTGTAGATAGGAATCCTTGCCAGGCTGAGCAGGCATGTGACAAATCCTAAACAAACATGAAATCAGTGTCTTCTGTCATTGCTTGATAGGGTTTAACTGGTAGAGGAAGGGTTCTGCCAGCCTTCTACCTCAAGCTGAATTTCATCCATTAAACTTAATCACTGTATTTATATCTTGCTAGGACTATGCATTTTCATGTGCACAATCTGCAGAAAAACCAAAGAAAAACAAACCCAGCCCAACCCAGGAATACCTAACCAAGATCTGAAAAAGCCTTGTTTGACAGAAGTGTTAATTACACACTTAAGCACATAACACAAAGAGGAATTTAGTTCAGAAACCTCCCTCTCCCTACCTACTCTGTTTCTGAGTAGTTTATTTCCCATGCAGGTCATGAGGAGATGAATTTTCAGAGGACAATACCTTAAAATGTGTCAGCAGTATGTACTGTTGTGTGTCATATAAATTATATATTTATTCTCTCTGACATCTTCTAAAGAGCTGAGACCTGTCTTTTCACTCCTCTAAATTTGTACTTGCATTTTTGTGCATCCAAATATATTGGAGTTGTAAGTTAGAAAATTTGCGGTTCAAATGATCTGATTTATAGTTGCCATCAAAGACCTTGCAGCGCAGATTTTCTTGTGACCACTGAAATGGAGGCCCAAAGGAAGAACAGTATTTCAAAAATTTCTCATATATGCTGTCAAGAAATACCAGGCAGAGGGGAAAAATAAGGACTACAAAATAAAATACAATGAAAGATGCAGTACAGATCTGTAAAACTACATCAACATATTATGAATGTTTTTGTGAGGTGCTTTTTATCTTACTCCTTTGCACTCCTGCTTTTCCTTTTTATGAAAAGAAATCTCAGGCCCCAGCACAAAATTCTGAAAGCTAGTGCTTTATCAAGGTGTCTGATAAAGTTCTGTGCAAGCTCTTAAGGACTCTCGGTCTCAAAATATTGTGGCAAATGACAGTGCTCAATTAAAATACAGCTTGAAATAAGAACTCGTATCCCTAATGTAATATATTGTTTAATAATAAGTTATGGGGACTATGGTGCTGGCACACTATGTACTTGAGAAGATTTTAAATGTATAATTTTTTTTAGAAGTAAAAAAAATAGGATGATTTAAATAAGCAAAAAATGTTATCGCTTCGAATATATATGTATTTATGTATTACAGATCTTGCTGAAAGGTCTAGAAATTCCTTTCAGCATATAGTACTTGCATGAATGATGGGGTGTTTTGTCCTTTCTGCTGCTTATTTTTTCTTCTTTTTCCTTGGCTTTGATTCTGAGGACAGCATGCTCTTTTCATCTTGCTAGAGATATGGCTCTGCATAAATCTCTCAGGAGATCTCACTCTACTCAAGCAATTTTATGGAAAAAAAAAAGGAATGCTTCCTTATGTCTGTATAATTTCAGTTGTATAAATCAGTGCATTGACCTTAAAGCCATCCTGACTTTATTGTGGATTCCCCTTGTTCACAAAGTTTGGCATGTGAATTACTGTAGCCATAACATCTTTTGTCTCCATGTTATGCACCCACAGACTGAATTTTTTCACTAAGTGTTTGCACATAAGGTTTTATTTTCCTTGTACAGCAACAGTTTTAAAGAGGGGAAAAAATACAAATGAGAAAGAAAAAAAGGAAAAAAGGAAAAAAAAAAAGTTGTGAGGAAGAGTAAAAACCAAGACCTGCTGACAAATATTGCCATGATGACCTGATTGAAGAAAATGTTACCTTGTTTGGAAGTATCAAGCAGTTTTTCCAGTAAGCTGAGAAAAAAGCCAGCTAAAGAATAAAATATGGCTATAAAGCTTCACGTAAGTTACAGAAATGACAAAATAAAATATCTGTATATGCTAATTATATGGTGTAGACCTAGTTTTGCATTTCCATAAATCTTTCTCTTGAATTGTTATATTGCCTAGTAATTAAGAGGCTTATGACAAATTACTTGATTTATATTCCTAGCCAGATCTGGACCTTACTATGTAGCGATTTCAATAGGAAAGGTTTAAGATGCACAAAGGAGCATGCCATACTTTACTGAATGAACCTTCAAAGTCTTTTGTACTATTAGATGCTTCTGGAGTGTCCATGGATTTTATGAGGACATATGAACCTTTCAGTTGTGGGAGAATGTTGTTTAAAACAAAGACTCACAGTATTAGAAAGGGAGCAAGACTGTGGCATCAGATACCTAGGTATAACTACAATACATTAACAGTGGGACTTTCTTTTTTTAAACTCAAATTAAATCATGTAATGTACATATAAAACTCAAATTTCATTAGATTTCCAGGAAGAAATCTCTTCCTATGATTTCAGTTCTTGAGTCTAATTTCTTTTTAGCCGATTATACAACATCAAAGAAATGTATGGAATTTTTTGTAGACAGTCTGTTTTGCATAAACTTTGTTTGTTCTTGGCAGAGAAGATCAAGGATCACCATTCCAAGCATGACACAAACAGGTTGAAAACTTCATTTACTAACTGTTAACAAAAAATTCCTTTCAAACACAGAGAGGAAAAACATTTTCCTTCTCTTTGGGCACTGGTTTGGGGTTCTTTGATTGTGTATTTTGGCTTTTTGATGCTTGCTTTGTTTGTTGTTATTTTAGTTTTTTAAAGTGGACTAATTAATTTTGACTACATCACTGTATATTTTGTAATCTTTACACATATGAGGTATAAAAAGTGTTAGTCACAAAAAAAAAGAAAGAAAATCCTCTAGAAACTGATAATTTTACTTCATGCGCAGGATCTTTGCCATGAAAAGTAAATACTGAATTCTTCCCTCTGAGCTATATAATACATTTTTGTAAGGAAACCAGAGCTTAGACCTTGATAATTACTGGAGGATTTGCAGGACATTTAAGTATGATAAGTAGTGGTACCTGCTACAAAGAGAAGAGTATTATCCGAACAGTATGAAAATAAGGGCTGTATTCACAGATAAGGAGAGAAGTTTTAATTCTATTTTAAGAGTCACACAAGTACGTGTCAGCCATTATAATTGTTGCCACAGGTTGGAAGGTTGCAAGAGAGCAAAATGTTTATGGATTAGTAATCTCTTGCGGCCACAGGTGTCCAAAAGTATTACTTCTCTTCAGAAAAAAAAAAAAAAATAAAGGAAAGAAAGCAGAGAGGGAGAGGTGTGACATGTTAAATATAAGCAAGTCACACTTCTGTGTGGAGCTTCTAGCGAGGAACTGAGGGTGAACCCCTGAAAAACTATTCTACTACTGTAAATACTGTTTTGCAGCAGTGAAATCTTAATTAGTATTTTTCTTCCATTTAACTGCTCCAGTGGTAAAAGATACCTTGTACCAATTTTTATCTTTTCACTCCTCATCTCTCTCCCCTGCTCTTTTTTTTCTTAATTTCTCTGCCTAAGATTTCCAGGGGGAACGGTGTCTACAAATTAAACTAACTGGCCACAGTGTTATGTGATTATTGTCTAAGTGGAACAGATTTATCATCTTCAGTTTTTCATTTCCTGTTCTAAGATTTCAGTTAAATACATATTACTCATGAATGACAAAAGAACTAACAACAAGAGAGGCTATTTCCCAGGGGGAGTAGGTACGTTCAGAGTGTGTTTATTATCGAGCTAATGCTTCACCAATAACCAATTGCACATTCTATTAGATTTTGTGCTCTGCTTTCTAAAAACTGTATATATTACCAGGTGGGGTTACATGTGTAATCCACTGAGACCAATGAAAGCTACTGCCTCTCTTAATACTTCAGAACATTGTAATTTTTCACCCTAGTCTCTCATCACCTCTTCTATCCTGGTCCCATGCTAGTGAGTTGGCTTGGATGAGAATGCCAAGTAGAAGGGTCCAGAAGTACAGTTCCCTGTGTTGTAAATGTAAATTAGAGATCCATGGAGAATTTCAGCTCTCATAAAGTGTCACTTTAAGGCACCCTGGGTTGAATTAATCGTTATTAGTGCATTGCAGTCTGCTTTAATTAATATAGTCCATTAACATATAATAAAAGTTCAAAATGTAATTGAAAATTGTCAGATAATCTGACTGGTAATAAAAGATCTATGCCCAGCTGATAGTTTCTGTTTTAAACACATAGGAACAGCATTAAATATCACCTACATATATATATACAGACATACATGCTCTCATCTGGAAGAGACCCCAGGTGAGCACTGCACACAATAACCACTAAGCTTCCCTCTCTTCCCGACTCCCTGCCTCCGGGGTGTAGAAACTGCTGTGTGGTTCTGGAACACAACATGAGAACCCTTCTGTCCATGGCTATCTGATGTTATTCTTTTCTTCTTTTAATTTTCCTCATTCTGAAATACAAATAGCATAGTTTGACAGTGATTGCAACAACACGGGAGCACTCTGTGTGTAAGCAGTGTGTTTGGCTATTTGCAGTGTCCTCTGATTACAGCCCCTCGTAAATGAAAATGATGTGCCTTTTTTTCACCTGTCACAAAGCCATATCTCAGGAAATATATAGCACAGACTAAGAGGCAGACGAGGGATTTCTGCATTCTGTTCTTGTCTCTTCTATTTGCCGAATTCTGTGGGCTTCAGTTGCCGCTTGCATAAAATGGAGTACCAAAATTTAAGGTACAACAGTGCTGCTGCTGTGGCTGTGGGGACATCCGTGCCCTAAATTTAAACTGACTTTGGCAAAACATATGCTAAAGCACTTGCCTTGCTTTCAGTCTGAACTCTGCTGTTATGCTGCATGCTACAGCAGTTGTAGCATACATACCTCCATTAAAATCTAATGTTAAGATGCCTTCAGGTACTGCAGTCGCATCAGGGCTGGTGTTACCAGTTACCAACTTCAGATGCTGAACTAAGACAATAAGTTACAAATCCGTTACTCAGGCTCCCTGGACTCTCAGCTGAGATGGACAGACAGATTTAAAAGTAATTAAAAAAATTGACTTCCAATCTGACTCTCAGGTATTCTGAGTTTTAGTCCTTGTGCTAAATAAAACAGAGCCAGGAGCTCACTATTGGTTCTGAGACAAGTTAGCACCAGCTGATTCGTAATCCATGCTGCTAATGTTAGCCCACCCCAGCTAATTAGAGCAGTTCAAAACAACAAGTGTTGGGTGCTAGCTCAGCCCACAGTGAAGAAGTTTGTGTCCAGGACTGAGCCTAGCTCACATTTCTTTAACAGTACTTTCTTCATCAAATTGCTAATGAAGCCAGGTCTAATCATCCCACCCACTCTGAGACACTTGACCTGAAGGACCAAAGTTGTCATGTCTGACTAGATTCTCTTCACAATCAATGAGAGAAAAACATATGTCTGAAAGGCAGATCATCCAAGCGAGGGACTTCATGAAGGCAGTGTCATGAGCCTAAAGTTAGGTAAAATTAATCCATTTCCTACTGATCTACATTGTCTCTGGAGAAGTCAAAAAAGCCTCTCTCTTTCAATGATTTGGCAGGATTTAGACACCTAAATTCTTCCTTATTGACCTAAACATTGTGCAGTGTGACAAGTAGTCACCTGTCCTCCTTTCTCTTAAATAGGTTTTTAGCTAAATGGATAAAAAAATTAGTTATCAAGTAAAAGCACTCTTTCAGTATTCCTGTTGAAATCAGCATTTTCAAAAGCCTTTTGCCAGAGTCTGCCACAATTTGTCAGTTGCATTTAATCACTACTTTGAACACTAGGCTTAAAAGGGGCCCATCTTATATATCTGGCCATAACACTTCTTGCAAGGTTAAATCAAAGTTTATTAATAGGCATGATGCCTAATAGGCATGATAGGAGACATTCTCCAAATGTAGGGAATATGACATTGAGAAGGGAGGACAGGTGTAAAACCAATGAACCTTCCTACAGCTCACTGGATGGGGAAGTTTTGCTTACTGGTTTGTCTGGTTTTTAAATTTACAGGAAAAATCAAGCTATTCTTTTGCTGTGGAATCAAGATCCCAGAAAATAAGGACCAAATTAGTCTTATAAGTAATGGATTGCAATGTCCCCGCTTACTATAATCTTATCTCTTTAACCACTTACACAGTAATTGTTCGACAAAAGGCTGACACTCTTTTCTATTTCCTGGTTGTGATCCTGCAGGATTGCAGCCATTAAAGAATCATCAAGCAGAAGAAGTGCAAAGTCTTTGTTGCCCATTTTTCAAGAACCTTTATTAAGGTTTTCTCTTTTTCATTTACTTGTAGCACACGATTTCTCCAGTAACGACGTGCTGGTACTTGATTTTCTTTCTGCTTGACAACAGGCTCAATTAATTTTTTTTTAAATGCCTTTTGGATTTAATTTCCTTCTCCTGGATTAGCAAATCAAACTGAGCAGAATTGGAGAACAGCTGTATATTCTTTTCCCACAATATTCTTGTGTTTAAATTCTTGATTATTGAGGCTGGACATTTATAGCATGTGAAGCTCTGATCTAGCAAAGTATTCTTAGTATTTGGACTTGAGTTAATCAAGATAATGTTGGATACTTTAAAAGTAAAGAAGTTTGGAGTAAAAATTTTGATCTCAAGTTGAAGAATTCTCTTTAGTGTAGTAGTTTCCAGATTATCTGAGCTGTTTATATCAAAAAGAAAATATTATTGTTCATGCCCCGTGAAACACATTTTTAACATGACCATTTTTGTCATAAACATATTCTTAACTGCACCTAATTAAAGCTGAATTCATCTATTTGTATAGATTTTGAACATTTTTAATGGCTTTCTTAATAAACAAACAGTGTGTCTCCCACAGTTTTTAATCACCCTGAGAGGAGAAGACCTGCACATTAGATCCTGTTCATCCCAGGAGAGTCTAAGGTCTTTTCTCATACATATCTATATATATAGATATATATATGAAGAGTGTTAATGTGTTTAACTGTCATATTAAGAAAGATGGTGAACAAGGGGCTTGAACCCTTTGATTTTGAACCTTTCTAGCTGCAGCAAGCCATGCCTTACTGAGATATAAAAATATGTCCTGGAATCAGAAGAAGAACAAGGGGGGAGAAATACTACATATACAGGGTAGACATAATGTCCCAGAATTTGTGAGGAAAAGAATTGAACTGAACTGAGCTAACTGAACAGAATGGAAGGGAAAGGAGGGGAGAGGATGGAAGGGGAGGGGAAGAGAAGAAATCCTGAGCCCAGATGGGTCTGAGAGCCAAAGCTCTTCCTGAAGGCAAGCTGTTACTCAATGTGAGCTTCAGCTGAGATTAGATCGGCAGCAGATTAGAAGAAATGGTGTTCTCAGCTGGGCCAACCACACAGATGAAATCTTGGCACCCCACTGATAACCATTTTCTCAATGCTGTAAGAGGTGGCAACTTAAGATGGAGTCTGCTTAAGAGTTCTTGCAGAAACTCAGCATGAATAGATACAGGCTTCCTGCCAAAAAGGTGATTTTCATAATTCTCCAATTGATCTCAATCACTGATCATACACTACAGCTGAAAGGACGGAAGAAAGAACTGTTGATTGAGGAAGGATTAATACAGCAATCATGCAGAAGCTACCTGACCATATATGTCATTTGATGAGAAGTGTGGGTGGCTAACTCTGTACACTATGTCAGGCATCCTGGGGTTATTCTACCCCAGGAACAGGACTTGTCTTTTCTTTTTATCAAACTTCATGAAGTTCCTGCTTACTGTTTCTCCAATCTATTGAGGTCTCTTTGAAAGACCATCTTGAAAGACAGAAAAACTGCCTGGTGTAACAATCACTCCTTCTGGATTTCTGTTGCCTGTAAACTTGCTGAAGGCGCACTCAGTCCCATTCAGTATGTAGGTGTCTGTGTTTTCCTAAGAGCTGGACAAAAAGAACTTTTGTTATGGAGAAATAAATCACTGTTTGAATGACCTCTTACAGAGCTGAGCTGTAAACAGTATGCACAATCCAGTTTGAAATAGCAAAAATCTCCTTGGTGGTTTTAATAACACTTAGTAAAGCTGAGGATGTGCAAAGTGAACTGCAGTGCTTCCACAGACTTTGTTAAAATCCTTGATGGAGTGAATTTTCATGCTGTAGACCCTAATACTGCGATTAAACTTGGCTGTACAGACAGGAGTGACATTCACCTTCATTTTGCTTGAGGGGACAATGGAGGATTGCACAGTTCATTGTCATTTTTTATTAAAACAGATAAGAATGGACTCTAGGTTGTGACCCTTGTATTCAGTGAGACCTCCAAAAATCACTCAGCTGCAGAGATAACAATCAAGAGCACCCCCGAGGCTGTGTATGCTCTATATCAAGAGAACCAAAGAACCTAGTGAAAATGCTACATGAATATTTCCCTGGCTTCATCCAACTGTTATTGCTCTATGTAACTGTCTTGTAAGATCAGCTCTGAAAGTTTTGCAAGTGGAATCTGAACATCTTGTCTTACTGCTGGTAACAATAATAAATAATAGAAACATAAGAGTACTAGGCTGTGGAATTGCCCTCATTTATGTACTGTACAGACTTATCAAAGAACAGGTATTGACAAATACTGAAAATATTCATTATTAAGTAGTAATAATCCCATTATTTGTCATCTCCTTTCCATAGTAACACCAGGCAAATTCTTCCATTTACTTATCTTTGCATAAATGTCTACTCCCTCTGCCTTAAGATATTAACTACATTTTAATCTGAACAGTCCAATTTGCACAAAGTCAACATCAGGGCGGTTGTCTATAGTGACAGATATGAGCTATAAATGTCCATGAGGTCAAGCAATACTATGTGGCATTTGCGGGTGCAGCAGTTAGAGAATGAAGAACCTAAGAAAACTTCAAGTTCAAGGTCTTCATGGGCCACCCTGAAAAAATCTTGCACTCTAGAAAAAAAATTGTAAGCAGTGAATAATGAAAGAATTACTTTCTTGTTCCTTCAGATGATCAAGAAAATTGAGAGATTCTCTTTCCACTAGGGAATGGCCTTTCCCTGCTTAAAACAAACAAGCAAAAATCTGTGGATTTTGGTTTTGTGGGTTTTTTTTGTGGATTTACTATTATTTTTTTTAATAGTTGTTCCTCAGTTCTTCTTATGGTTGCCTTATCAAATACTAACTTTGATCATTCTTCCATATATTCTCTGTACTTTGGTTTGCACCTGGGAAATGAATCCTCCATAAAGTGCTTAGTAGCTCCTCTGCAGTGCAGCAGAGTTGAAGCTGACCAGATGCATCAGAGACTCTCCTTGTCTTTCATCTCTCCCTGTTACTCTCTTTTCCTCAACTCTCAAACCCTTATATCTTCTCTCGTCTCCTTCTCTCTGCATTTAGCACACCAGCATCTCTTTGGTTCATATTTTTCCCTTTTACCCTTCACTTTTTCTTCTTCCAGCTGCTCCATCCCCCCCACCTTCAGGTCAGGGTTTCAGTGAGTTAGTGAGCTCCTTCAGTCCGTTTGGGTTAGAAGTGAGACAGAATGCCCTGGGGTGCTGACTCAGCACAGCAGAGCAGGGACTGCTTTGCACAAGCATTTAAACAACAGTGCTGACGGTGGCTAAAAAAAAATCTGCATGAAAATTACACAATCCATGAAATTTATTACACCTGTAGTTTGCTAGTTGCATTCTTAATTTGCATATGATATTTTGCCTTCAAGTGACACAATATTTTAACACACATACTACTACATATAAAATTCCATTCTGATTTAATTGAGATAATTTTCCATTACCTGTAGTAAATGCCTATATGTCAAACATTAGTATTTCTGAACATCGTTTGTTCTTTTAAATAATTTGGTTGTGGAAAGATCTTACAGTTTCTCAAATCTGTTGTTGTTCAGAACATTTGCATTAGAATATTTTTAGAACCCTTACTCCTTAGATCTTTCTTCTTTGTTGCTTTGATTTACAGCTTATAAATAATTTGCAGAATGCAATTGGTAATTAAGTGCATTCTTACTCACATATGCAAATTCCAATGAATCCTTAACATGATTCTACTATTTTTATTAACATTACTACTGTTAGGCTGAGAATTCTTGAAGATCAGACCAATTTTTAATCGGTCAGTGTTCTTTTTATAATAACCTGACTCATTCATTCTGTTTGCCTTTGCATGAATATTATTGTTTGCTTTATTTGATGGTGTTAACAACAGAGGAAATTAAACAACTCTTCAGGTTTGGTGCAGAAAATAGTTGTAAATATTAATTTCTACCAAAATGTTAACCTCTACTGAGGATATTTTATAAGAGGTATGAATGTTTCTTTCTTTTCAAAGGGCAGGGAAATTTTACAAAAGATTAAAAAAAATAGGTAATCTTAATATTCTATGACTATAAATGCCAGTAACAAAAATGCTATGCTAGGAATAGAAAAATCTTTAAAATATTGATTACATGGTTTACATACAGTCATCTTCATATTTGAGTCTTAACCCAAGGCCTCTCTTTATTCACGAAAAAAATTATCCCAGCCGTCTTTTACTCAGTTCTAAATCAAAATTGAAACACATCTAATCAAAATCATAAAAAGAACATTAAATCATCTAGTCCATCTTCCTTCTTCACTGGTGAGGTCAGCTATACTTAAAATTTTTGTCTGATCTGCTCATGGAAAATTCTCCATGATGGAGACCCTACAACTTCCTAGACAATGTGTTCCAGTATTTAACTATCCTGGCATTTATAAAACTTTTGCTAAAGTCTAACCTCCATCTCCCTAGCTACAATTTAAACCCAATTGGGTTTTTTGGCTATTCTCATGTTTGAAGACTGTTTTCAGGTCTCCCATGGTATTCTCTTTGCAGAAACAAATGAGCTCAATCTTTCACTGCAGAACATCTGATTTTAGCTGTCTGATCATTCATTCTGGCCCTTGTTCCCTCCTCCCAGTTGATTTTCAACTCGTTCATATCTTTCCTGAGTTTCAGTGTGCTCCAGTAAACATAAGTTCTCCCTCTAGAACTTTGGACCCTCATAAAACAGAAGGATTCTTCATATACCTTTTATTCCACACTCCTCTTCGTGCACCCTAGGATGCTGTCTGGGTTTCTCTGTATGAGCATGATTCTGCTCTTGTAACACTAGGACCCCTCTACTTCCCCCTGCCTTGAAGCTGTGGAATCATGTGGCAGAAAATACAAGATTTATTGACTGGAAAATGCTAACTAGAGACCTCTTTGCCTTAATGTCAGAACTGATTGAAATTGAGAGAACTGTTGACTGCACTAACATTTTCTGTACATTTTACCTAATTACCCTACAGTGCAGTTAAACAGTCCTTAGCAAAGTGGAAGTCAGGATTTATTTTTTTCCCACTTCTGTGCTTCTCTGGCCACACATAATATTCCTGATATGAAGTACATAGTCTCTAGAGGCAAAAGAAGCAGAAAAGGCATTCCACCACTTCAATCCAGCCTCTTCAAACACCTATGTCCTTTATTCTAGGCTAGACAGAGTAGATTTGAACTCTTACTGTCTAAAAGGGAATGAAATACCTGTCTTTCACTCATTGTACCAGTGGTACAATCTCTGTGCATTTTGCTGAAAGACTTGATGCTCCCTGGCTATATAAAACTGTCTGGATGAAGCTGATCAATGCTGTTGCTATGTTAGGCAAGCTCTGAGAATGTCTAACAAATTAAGTGATGCCAGAAGTGCTTAGGTGCAAAACGGAACAATAAGGTACTTGGATGGAAAATTATCTTTCAAATGCAGTGGAAAAAAAAATTAAACATGGTTCTAGGAGAACACAGAACATTTGAATAACCAATCCCATGCAAATACAGGTATTTGCAACAGGATTACTTGGCTCCTTATTACATTTTAGATATCTTCACTATGCCTTAGTACCCAACTTCACTTACCTAAAGTGCCCAACTCCATATTTGCATCTAGATCTGTATTAAAAATGCCATATGACAGTTTCAAGGAAACACATTGAATCTTAATGGGAGTGGACCAAGTCTGGAAGCTTCTTTACAGGGAAAAAACCCTAGGGTTTCAAACTGCACAGAGAGGTATTTTTTTCTTAAGAGTTTTCTTTTGAACTACAATAAAGAAATATAGTATTTGCTAGAAATGTCACAGGAGGCCTGTCTGAATATAGTGGATTGAATTTTTATATGAGATTAAACTTTACAAAATTTTTAACCTGAATATAAGAATAAAATATTTACTAGGATCTTTCAACTCCAGAAAGATTGCTGTCATAGCTATAGTTCAAAATATATATAAACACAAACAGATATTAAACTAGCCTTGGTGCATCTTAATTGTTTTTTGGTAAAAAGAGTTTTGTCATCCACAGCTGCCTGAGTCATCATCAAACAACTACCAACAGCTATATTTGTCTGTAATTATGGTGCATCAGTATTACACAGGACTCAAAACCGTTGACTCAAGTAATAAGAGTCCATTCTTTTCATCTTTATTTCAGGTGACTAACTTACCCCTATTGAATATAATTGGATTAGTCAACAAAGAAGAAGTCATTCAATAGAAAAAGAAGCAACAATATCAAGTATTTAATTAATATCGGCTAAATCCCTTGGACACAGAGGTACTATACTAAATAATATTTTCTGTTTTGTAGATGTGGACTGAAAGAGTAGAATCAGAAATCAATTGAAATTAATCATAATTTCAAATTAGCCTGCATGATTTTATCTGCAATATGATGTGAATGTATTTCAAGTTATGTGACCTTGATTTGGATTTAACATACAAGGAATACTTGGGATCTGTAGCAGTGTCTCTCTTTTTTTTTTTTTTTAGGAACAGGAAGTTATATCTTCACTGCAGTGAATATGGAGGGTCAAAGCCTTAGCTGATGAGAATTAGATGCAATCAATGAGCTTTTATCCATATTCATCAGCTGAATATCTAGACTAGAAATTTAAATTCTTGTTTCCCAGAATGTATTCATGCAAGTCAATTTATTTTGTCAGTGTAATCAATACCTCTGTAAACACAAGATGTTTACAATAGCATAACCAACATACTCTGGAGGTCATTACAGTGATTTCAAATTTGTTTATCCATCACTATGGGGTAATATTAATAGATTCACAAAGGTTTCATTCAGTCATTTTTAGTAAATTACAATAGAATCATAGAATCATAGAACGGTTTAGGTTGGAAGGGAACTTAAAGATCATCTAGCTCCAACACCTCTGCCATGGTCAGGGGTGCCAGTCATTACATCAAGTTGCTCAGGGCCCCATCCAGCCTGGCCTTGAACACTTCCAGGGATGAGACATGCACAACTTCTCTGGGCAATCTGTGCCAGTGCCTCACCACTCTCACAGTAAAGAGTTTCTTCTATATATCTGACCTAAATTTCCTCTAAGTTTGAACCCATTGCTCCTTCTCCTATCACTACAGTTCCTCATGAAGTTCCTCTCTGGCTTCCTTGTATGAATTATTTCAGTTTGCTAGGTAGAATGATCATGGAAGGCTAAACTCAAGTTTTACCACTGACCTGGAACCTGGTTCTACAGTTTACTCCTGAAACATTTTCCTCTTCATTTTTCACAAATTGCTTATTCATTTTTGAAGTAATTCAAAATTCTGGATGCAGTGATCATGCACTTGTGGATTCTTGACCTGATCAAAGCTAATCTTTCTGAAACTGGTAGCACTGGCATTTGAGATTGGTAATTTAAGAAACTTTCTCAACACCATTGAAATTCAATGCCTCAATTTTAAAGGTTTAAAGTGAACCTGGATAATTTTCACATAGTGTTGATCTGCCGTGTAAGACTGCATGTGCCGATGATGAATGTTTCACTGGAAACATCATATTCTATTCTATTTATTTTGATCCTGCATTTTAATGAACAAATACTTCTGTTACAAATGATGGTCACTGAAATGCAGTACCATTCTATAAGTTTCTACAAAGGACTAGTTGCCAAGGTTTGATGTGACTAGCTCAAACATTTAAGTAAGTTCTAAATTTCACTGAACTAGTCATAATATAGTGCTGCCTATAGGATGCAATGAAGTCTATCTTCCAGTTTCAGCTGTTGCAACAGGTAGTGGTTTACCATTTAAGAGAGACAGACTTTTGAAAAAAATATCAGTCAAGATCCTTCTACTCCATCCATGTAGTTTCAGAAATTACTCTGCAAGTACACACAGATCTATTAACTCTATTACTTTATTTGTGTTCATGTGACACCCGTGGTCAGCCAGGACCTGTGGCTGAGAGATCCTTGCATATACTTCTTAGGAAGTGAAATGGCATGTCATCAAGGCATCAGCTAGTTATAGCTGATCATTCATTTAATGTCAGGAAAATCTCACTCTGACTGGTGAATTTTAACATGGGGAACTAAGCAAAAATTTTCTCCACAAGCAGCTGTGATTTTTTGGGGAGAGCATCTCAAAACACTAGATAAAAAGACAGATTAATTATCATTGTATTTATTAATTCTGTAAATTTGAAGCAGAATGTGGTATGTGGGTTATGGAAACTGAGCAAAACATGTTTAGTGACACTTTCTGTAAGCTGGATGAAATTCAATATATTTCTCATATGAATGTCACCAGGAATATGAGACTGTGTATACTCTTAAAAGCATCATTAGTATTGTCCAACTAACATGTAATCTAACATTTGGCCTCAAAATGTTTCATACAGAGGTCAGTATCAGTTGCCTTACTTCTTTCACAATGTGAATGTCTTCTCTACTGCTCACTGTTTATGGCAGTCATCATTAATTGTCGATTGAGGCATGACTTGTGTCGCAAACAGTGAGGCAGATGATCCAAATGGAAAAGCTCTGCTCTTCCATGGCCAGTGTATTCCAATGGTCCAGGTGTCTCTGCACTGTACTCCTGGAATCAGCTAGGATATCCAAGACACCTAACCACATTGTACAAGGAAGTAGATAAAACAGTTCTTCCAGTAAAACAAAGAATTTAACAGACTGCAGTGATTCCAACAGAGGACCGCTAAAATATGAGGATGCTTAAGGGGCTGAAGCATATAATGCAGCATGTGAAGCTGAGGGAACTGTGTTTGTTCAGCATTCAGAAGAATGTAAGTGTGGCAACCTGATTGCTGTCTCCAAGGTTGTAATGCTAGAATATGGCAATGATGTAGTGTGGTCATGCTTTCATCACAGCAGCACTACTCTTCTACCCAACAAAAGAAAAAGACACAACAGACAAAAGTTGCTTCTAAGTTTGCCTGAATGTAAAGAAAAAGCTTTTCACAATGAGGTCAGAGACAGGAACTGCATGACTAGAGAGTCTAAAGAATCTTCACTCTTGCAGACACTCAAAACTCAGCTGCACACAGCCTGAGGGAAACTGACATTATATTAATCCTGCTTTGAGAGGAAAGTTTGCACCAGAAAACTACAAACTGTCCATTCCAACGTAAAGTATTCTGTAGTTCTCCAGTTCTTGTCATCTCAGGTCAGCCCTGTTACACTTGAGAAAGGACACTTGCACAGTCACCTTTGGGACTGTCAGATCCAGGGTAGAAAAGTTTTGAGAAGAGACAGCCCAAAGGCAGGATGAACAGATAAGAGCTGTCACCCCTTGGCAAAACACAAGACATTCCAACATCTTCAGAAAAGTCTGGGTGGAAAGGTTGGTAAAACTGATGACATAGGTGTCATGAAGGATGTCATACTGCATGGGAACTTCATGATTTCCAGGTTTACACAAGAAGATCTCAGAGATAAAGAGGAATTTTTCTCAACAATGTGCTTTATAATGTGTTGGTCTCTTGTGTTAGTAACAATCCTTCCAACTGAATCAATACCAGTGATGCTCCTGTTGCAGCAGAGAGGAAGTGGACTGATGTCAAGGAGAGAATAGTGCAAAGGAACACTAACAAAATCAGAGACATGATCCCTGCAGATACTCTGCATGTGGCCTGAGAATGTTTGAGACAGGGAACTGCAAGAGAAAAGGAAGACATATGCAATTCCAACCTTTACATTAAATTCATGCTCAGCAATGAACACAAATGCCAGTAAGGTAGTCTCTGTACCTACCATTGCATCACAATTGGATGTACAAAATCAAGTGCAGCAAAAGAACCAGTCCTGACTTTTAATAGGAGGTACCAGTAACTTAATTCTTTTTCCATCTGTTTTTGTTCCAGTGCAGACTTTACAAAAGAAAATATTTCTGCCCAGATCTGCCCTTCCTCTGAGAATGTGCTCAGACTTACAGATTTATGGTTTCTTTCAAGGGGGTAGCTCTTGTAGGTGGAAAAGCTACACTCACCATTATTTCCTTTTTAAAGACTCCTAGTGTTTCTTACTAATAAGTTACCTATATGTCTCCTGAGGCATTCAACACCAGCTGAATCAGTTTACTTTCATTGTAAGACTATGTCTATTACAGTGTCAGTCTTCCCTAAATGGTCCCTATTACTGGGAAAACTGTCAGCAATAGGTTATTTGAAAGAGATGCTCAGTATGGTTTATAACCACTAGAATACTCTGACTGAAGACTATACTGGTGCTATTTTAGAGAATACATTTGAAGACCCTGTTAGACTGAAGATGATGGCAAGGAAATTCTGTCATGGAACTATAAACATTCAAAACAATAGCAACAAGTGAGGGCCTTTTATGTTTTGGCAATGGGAGTGAGAAGCAAATGAGAGGTTTAACACTAGTGTAGAGCACACTGATGCACTTCAGAAGAGCTGAAGGAAAATGTAAGTAGGTGGGAACTTTTTTTCTTTTTTTAAACAGAAGAAGGCAAAAGAAGACATGTATTATGGGAAGAAGATGAGGCAGAAAAAACCAGGTATAAGAATAAAGTTTGTTCACCTGCAGTATTTTGGTCTTCTCAAGTTAGATGTTCTCTTTTTCAGAGGTATAATTATTAAATGTTAACATAGGTTAATATCTCATATGCTGTGCTTCTTTCCATGTTGCCAGTGTTACAAAGACATCATTTTGCATCAGGAAGTCCTATTCTACCAGTGTGGCTCTGAAAGCATAACTTTCAAATGCTTTTTAGAGTTTATGCCTTGGTGAGTGAGGCTCTTTACTCTGTGAACTTTCACATTATTGGGCTGAGGGAAATAGATGCTCTTGTCCTTTCAGGATAGAGTTTCAGCCATAACACTTAATTTCTGACCTTTGTGGGTTTAACTTATACTCCATTCTGACCTTCAGAATACTGGCATGAATATATACATTTGCATATTATAGATCCACAGCCTGAAACATCTACTCAAAAATAGAATAAGTAGCTGCTGAGTATGCATAATGCTTGTGGGGTTTTTTGTGCTTTTGTTTTTGGTTGGTTGACTGGGATTTTTTGTTAGATCAGTGAGATTTTTTTTTTTTACTCAAGAATACATGTATATATTGGTAGATGTATATGTGCTTTAGAACACTAGAACCCATAATGTAACGTTGAATGGAATAACATGTGCAACATATGAGCTGAATAAGAGGACAGTAAACAAGAGTATTTTAATTTTTGTATTAGTTTTAAATTTGACTAATTATTTTTTTTAAATAATATATTATAAAAATTACTCCCAGAGTAAAATCTTATTTCAAGTTTTGGCATGCTGTGAATTTTTATGAACAAATTACAAGCCCTTGAATGTAGGGTTTTATATAATGAAAAGGCTGACAGTCCCTTAACTATACTAAGTAAGAACAGATACTGCTATAATGTAAAAGAAACTCTTATCCAGCAGAAGGGTGAATCTATAAATTATTGTTATAAAAAGGACTTTCTATTTAGTTATATTCAATCTGCAAATCATAAACTCTTCTCTTTTTTGCTGGCAAAAAATGGGCTGGATTGGATTTTAATGCTTTCTTTTTCATGCTTCTCATCATTCTACTTCTGTATTGACTCTTCCTTTCAATCATTTCCTCTGTGATTGCTCAGATTCATGTTTCCTATTATTTGTTAGGCTAAAATGCTAAAATGTAATATGCCTGAAGTTTATACTGGGAGTCCCATGCAGCTTGTCAGCTCAGAATCTGACTTTCACCTTAAATGGGCAAAGCAAAAAGCCAGCAGAAAATGGAGGCAAAGAAGAAGAAAAAAAGTTGTTTATATTTCCGAATTGGCTAACACTGTAAGAGTTATTCTGGAAGAGAATACCTTTCTCTTCAGATAAGTACTGGCAGCTGTGCCATCTGCAGTATAGAATACCTGCTTTCGAAATAAACAGTGATTCTGTGATAGCTGACTTATATTTACTTAGATAACGCAAACTATACTTTCTCTTCCTGAATTCATTCTGCTTCCATTTATTCAGCTTGGCAGCTTACCTTGTGTACAAGCTGTCAAAATTTGACTAATGGGCCCCTGGGAATCAGCTGATCAGTAAATCTTTCCCTTCTCAGTCTCCTTTGCCTTTGTTGAACTGCTTTGTCACTATAGTAATCAATTGAATTAGAATTGTTTTTTTATTTGATGGGTCATTCTCTGAAACATAGAGAAAAATTACAGAAACAGCATGGTAACAAATTGAATGGAGAGAGGCTGGGGGAAAGCCTAATTTATTTTTTATTTCTCCTGTGAATAAGAGTCTTAGATTTCCCAATACTATCTGAGAAAGATGAAAAAAGAAATCTACCTGTTTATGTGAGCAATAATTATATATTCTGTGTGAGGAGAAAACATTGTGCTGTGCACTGATGAAGACTGTTAGTCATTTCATGATGTTCTGCAGCATTGCTCCTCCTGACTGCGCACAATACTAATAAAACAAGTTAATGGAGTTTATTCTGTCACAAACACTACAATTTCAAAGTGCTGATTGCAGTCTATGGGAAATCAGTGTCTAACAGCCTCTTAAAGATGCACAGTAGTTTTAACATATTATCCTACAGAAGATATACATTAAAGCACTCCAGTTAGATGTGTATGAAGACATGGAGAAAAGGAGCAACAGCATCCACGCTGTTGCTAGTTCACAGACTGTTTTATGATAGCTGAATCAGTACACAAGAGTCCCTCCATTCCATTTTCCAGTGTTTATGGATTCTCCAAATGATAGTTTGTCTGAAAGTCAAATTAGCTAGAATACAGAAACAAGAAATTCACATTTTATAAGATGCATTTAAACCAAATTGTACTGTTTAATAAGTAACTTGCAGCTTGGATTTATGTTGATAAAGATGTACAAACCAAATGCTGTTTCACAGTCTCTGAAATTGCATGGTATTCATACTAAAATATGAGGCTGATTATAAGATGCAATGGTAATCAGACTGAATTAATAGGAGCCCTTCAACAAACCTTTGTTTCCTCAAGACTCATGACATTCTCTGTAAGTAGACACTGAGAAGACGTACTATTTCAGAAAATAGATTTCAATTGTTATGTGAGGATTGTGGTATATTGGTTTGCTTAATCAATAGAACTTCCTAATTTAAAATATTGTTTAATAGACATGAAGGCTTTCGAAAGGATAATATGTTCTTCTACCCCTTCAGACTAATTCCAATTAAATTCTAAGAAAAGATAAAAGTGAAAAGAAGATGTTTCAATGTTCACTGGACTTTAGGATCAAAGAAATGCGTTTCCATTATGAAACACTACTATTTTATTTCACTGTCTCCTTATAAGAAACTAATTTCTTTGGCTCATGGAATACTAATTAAAGCTAGGGGATCTTAGGAAAGCTGAGGTTTATTCAAATTTCTAAATTTGAAATTTTCTAACAGATGCAGACACTAATGGGTCTATCTTTGTGTAAAATTTAAGTGCAGAGAAACTAGCAGGAACTCAGCAATAACATTGGAGAAAAAGCAAAATAGAGTTAGTTTATAACCGGGCTGGTCACACCATGAGCAGAATGTCCTTTGTTCTTGTTTGCAATGCTTTTTGTGGCTTGGTGAGAAATAGGGACAAAAGGGAGATGGCAGCAGCAGATGTGGCTATAAAATGTGTACACTGTTAAACATATGGCCTTAGATGAGTACAGACAGAACTGAGGTGGTGGGATTGCCTTTTCCATACCAGAGTTTCTGTCACACACAACATCTAGCCAGCAAACTTCCTTTCCAGTCAGTACACTTACAATCCCTAGGATACAATAAATGTTACCTGTATAATTTTAAATGTCTTAAGTGCACTCCTAAAGTTTTCTCTTTTTTTGATGTTTACTGCAATCTTTTCAAGGTTAAGGGCATTTTATAAAGAGATATAACCCCATGTATTCAAAGACATTATTGATCTCATTTCCATTGTTTCATTTTGAAGTGTAAAGTCTGTCTTTGGATAAAATATATGGATTTTCAGAGCATCCAATTAATGATGTATTTAACACTGTATTTTTTCCAAAAGTTTTTAATGTGCTTAATATTTTAAGTCATTAATTTTTCAAAGTAATTTAGTACTTAAAGCCTGTTAAGTATCCCTTGTCTTCAGTAATAATTTCTAATACTTTCTGCTAGTATATTGTGTCTAAGTCAATCTGCAAATCATATAAATATAAATATAAATATAGGATCTCATTATCTTATATTTCTGTTACTGTGCTAACAGTAGGTCAGTGGGATAGTCATAATGGGGCATATTCTTTATTCTTTTCTCAGACATATTGTTAAATCCTGAATAGGTGTGCTGATGTGCAGGGTTTATGGCTTCATTCTCCAATGTAAATGTGCAGTGTTGCATGTGTGAATGTAAAAGCAAGATCAAGAAAGGGTATAGAGAGATGCTTAGTATGAGACTGACTAGAAGTTGCCTTAGGGAATGAAAAGAAGATTACTGAAATCTTTTTGTCAGAAGATGGCAGAAGACCTTAGTGCCCCTTTAGGATAGCAAGGGCTCTGTTCAGAGTCCCTACCAATCTGATACATCTATTGTTCATCATTTTATCCCTGCTTCAGCTTTCGTTCTTACGAGTCATGAGACTGGCAAGCAACAGCTTCTGTCTAATACTGTTGGACAATACTTGGGGCAGCAGTTGAGAACAGGTACAGTGTTAATCTCTATTTTAAGTTCCATTGACTTCATTGGGATGTAAGTGTACGGTTTTAAGGACAACGTCTCTACTGTTTAACTACAAAGAAACAAAGTCATGAGCTGCATACTGACACCTTTCCCTTTCTTCTGATACATTTGCTTCACCTTGAGCTTATGCTCAAATAAACATCTTCCACTATGTAACCTGCAAGGACTTGAAAGATCTTTGTTCAGGTATTCAAATCTAAGAGAATAAACCCCATAAAATAGCATTCTGCAAGCGCTGTAGAAAACACATGTATGGATCTGGACTTCTGATAACAGCTTGCAGTTTGTTTTGTCCACCTTTTTAGAAAGTAGTATGCTCTATTCTCTCTCACATTGTTAGGAAGAAATAGAAGGGTATCATAAAATGGGGTTATTCCCAGTTTTAACTGGACTACAGCTTCAATCACATTTATATTATCTGCTGGTTTTTGAGTTGTGCTGGTTCTATTAAGCATTGAAAGCAGCTGTATTGAGAACATCTAACTAAAATTTGAAGAAAGTAAAGATATTATTAATAACAACTTGTAATTATATATTCATATTGAAATGTAGTAGCAAAATACTCAAAAATAAGGCAATATTTCATAGATTTGGATAAAACTGAGGTTAGTTCTCCATTTCTATCTACCCATCATAAGTCTTCATAACCTATTTTATCTAAAGGAAATGTGAAAGTAATTAGCCTAACCAATGTATTTATGGGAGTGGCAAGGAAGAAGACCCTATTATCTATAAAGAGTTCTTTAGCTCTTTGTTTTATAGTAGGTAAGATCTATAATTTTTTTTACTTTCCTATGTTTTGTAAGGATATCCCTTGATACCTAGGTCCCTCAGATCCATCTTTTCCCAATATGCAGATAATTTTTTCTTTCCTTTCTAAGAAAGCTGTGAAAATGAAGCACCAGGGAAATGAAAGTCCCATTTGAGTTCCTCAGACGCTGTATACAATCCAATTCAGCACCTTTTATTTCAATATATCTGTAGGAATTTGTCACACATTACTGAAATCCTCTCAGGGGAAGTACAGCAGCTGTTTAACAATACTTGGCATCAGGCTACAACGTATTAAGGCAGGAAGTGATGAGCCAAAACATATCAAATTGAACTACAGGGGCAAAATAGGTACACAAAATGTAAATCCTCAATCGGAATTTGGCCAATCCGCCAGGACTAAAACTGCTACTCTTGCAAATAGTGCTGTGGAATTAAAACACAATTGTGGGTATGCTGGATAGAAGTCTTACTAATCCCTTTGTTCAGGCACTTGCTAAGATATATTGACTGTGTAGATACCAGCCAATTTATTGAAGCTGTAGCCCTAGGGAGCTAGTGCAAGTTGTAATGCATTATGGTGTTCTGCTCTGCGGCATTAGTGCAAAATATATACCCAATGTAAGTCAATTTTAAATGCATTTTTCTAATGTGATTGATCACAGTCAGAGTGTAAGGCTTTGGAACTACTTCACACTTTTTAAAACTTTTTTTCTTGAAAGTAAGAGTTGTTTATATCTCCAATGCTTTTAAAAATTATAGATGTTTCAGATGTATTATGAAGCTTTATTAAAGTTTAAATTAAAGGCATTAAAATGTTGAGATAGCTGATGCAATAAAGGTTTTTTTGCACCAGTATTTGCTCAGGATTTGAACCAGGGTCTGGAGAGAGTTGGAGAATCAACTGTACTGAAAGATAAAGGGAGATATTTCAAATGAGTAGCAATGTGTGAAAGCAAACGAACTCTAGCTGTGCTGTGGCTGTGCTAAAAAGTAGAAAGACTGGTAGCAGATGATCTCTAAGGGAGAAAAGTAGTGTTAGAGAAAGTATTGAAAATTATGATTTAAAATAAAATATAAAAAGCAGGACTAAACCAGAAGAGGTGATATGATGGAAGTCTTTCCTCTCTTAAAACCAGGAACGTAGAAGACTTTTGCAAATCTTGGAACGTGTATGTTGCTGGAACTTATATTTGCAGTAGTCATTTCTGACAAGTAAAGCCCAGATCAATCCAAGGATTTAAGTAAAGAGAAAATGGAAAGTTGAAAATCAAAGATCAAATATGGCATTAGTTAAAAAGTAATTCTCTCTGATTACTCCTGTTTGTCAGAAGGTCACAGGAGAAATTAATTACATGACCAAAAATGTGATGAAAATACATAGAAGTCATGTTCAGTTTTCAATAGAAAATGCTCTAGATTCATATATAAATAATTTGGGGGTTTTTAATTGCAAGAAAGAAAATGATTCAACAGAATCAGGCAGTAGCTGGAAATAAAGTAGTCACTGAAAGTGAAAGAAAAAGGGTAAGAAGGATTCATACAAGTAAATGTCTATATGATATGAAGATAAAAGGAGCAAATTATGCAAAATTTAGTTTTTGGAGAGAATGTGCATTCTAATGTAAAGCAAGAACTTCTTAGGAATATGGGTCAATTCATTTCCGTTGGATGAAAACACATCTAAAGTGGGGTGTTCCCTAAGGCTCACCAAACTATCATTTGTAGGCAGAATTCATGAAAGACTTTGCCATTCTTGATCAAAATTGAAAGGAAAAGCATATTTCCTATCTTCTAGCTAACAAAAACAGCCAGTGCCTTTTGCTCCTTCATGGTTGTAGAAAAGTATGGAAAAATGTATGTTTTATACGTGTAAGTATAGTCATCATACATGATTCTTGATTTCAGAGTCTACTTTTTTCAAATACTGTAAGATGCTTTTAAAAGTGTCATTGCTTCATGAAATGAAAGACAAAATATTTCAAACTTTTTGAAAGCTACAACAGGAATTACTGTTACTGTGTAAAGAACCCATAAGAGTCACTGGACATTGATTAGGATAGAAATTGGTGTATATTATAATCCAAACATTAAAACCGAAATTAGAATTGAAAAAGAAAATCTCTCTCTGGGCTGTGAAAGCACATGTTCAACTCTACTATCAAAAGGAATTATGTGACTATATTTGAAGCTGTCATGGAATGCCAAGACATTCCTTTAAAAGCACTTATATGATTTCTTAGTGCCTCTTCCAGACCATCTGAAACTAGTAATTGTTTGGCTCTCAGAGATAAGAAAGTACTTCACTGGCAAGTGCGGAAGAGTATCTGCTAATGGCAGTCCCTTTAGTCAGTGATAAGTTGTCATACTCATCAGGAGGCATTTGGAGAAGGAAAGGACCAGAAAAACTAAGGTTATTGGTCATCTTAAGATCAACTGTTCAGTAGCAGGAGGTGCAAGGGAGAGGGGAGAGGGAAGAGCAACTGCAACCCTGAGAAACTGCATGATAGCCTAAGTACTTTAGAGGTGCTAAGGACAGAGCTAATGAGCTCTGATAATTTGAGAGTGTGTGTACTTATGTGTAGCTTAAAGAAGAGAGAAGGAGTTGGGGAAATGCAGACAACTCTATGACAATACTTGGAATTTGTGTTTTAGAACGTAGTGGAGTATGCAGTGGCTTCAATACCAGCTCCTGGTAAATGCTGACTCTTTATGGGAAGTACAGAAACAAGAACTTTCCAGTCATTATCAGGCATATTTCACCTTGCAGACAAAGAATATTGGCTAAAGTATGCATTAAGTATTTTAGCTTTACAGTTCATTTAAGCTGTACAGACAAAAAAAACCCCATCAATAAAAAATCTTGAGAATGACCTTATGCTCCTCTCTTTACGAAAGAAAAAAGCATATGCCGTGTAAATGAATCAGATGATGGGATACCATCTACTGCAGTTTAACTAAAACCATTGATCTTTACAAATTATACTTATTTGACAATAGGGATCCATCAAAGTCCAATAGTACAATGCAAAAAAAAATGTTTTTTTCTTTTAATACTTTGCTGCTTTTATCTTTCCTCACACTGTGTCTTCTTATCTTCTCTATTTTATGTTGATGGCACTAAATGGTAATGAGGTCATTCCTGGTCCTATCCCAGTCAGCCCTTTTGGCATGATTGTTTCTGGAGTTGAACACACCATGTGGAATAAATGAGATTAGCGCAGTAGGAGACATTTTCAGAGTTCCATGTAAGAGCTTCCACTGATAGTTCACCTTGATGACACAGGTTTATTTGCATTGCTAATTTGTGTGCTTGAGCCTGCATGTATGAGTTTATGTGTTTGTATTCTCCTCGGCAGTTCAGTGCCACAGATACAACAGTACAAAGAGGTGGCTTTCCTATTTGTCAGAACTGTGAGAAGGATCTGTCTTCTCCACCTTTCTTTGCTTATTTTCGTTGCTGGACTGTAGAAGTATAAGGAAGGCTGAGTAGTGATAGCCTCAGAAGAACTGTAAAATGAAGAAGAATCTCTATTAACTTCTGTAAAGTTGTATGAAGCAGTCACTGATAATAGAAATAGTTGTGGTCACACAGAAGTGAATTTGGACTGGGTTTTTTTGGTTGTTTGGTTTGTTTTGCAAGGTTTTTGTTCCTCTGTTCTTTGTTTGTTTTGGTAGCAATGTGGATTGCTACCAAAATGCTAGTTTAGTGTTTAAACAAATTCTGATTTTTAAAAATTTTTTTTTTTGGATAATGTTTTTTCTATAACTTTTCGTACCAGCTTAACTCTTCTTGCATGCAGGATAGAGTTTGGATTTTTTCCTCTCTCCATTTTTTTTTCACAAGATATCGCTGAACTAAGTTTGCAAATATACATTTACTTGTTCAAATTCTTAGCTGAGCTATAGTAACTTTGATGATCTCGCGTGAAATAGAAGTGACCTAAAGCTTGCTTATCCTGTAACAGTTTATCTGCCAATTTAATATCCAAAAGAAGGCTATATGGCTGTATTATCTCACATCTGTTGGTTGCTGACCTCCTTTTAGTTCTGACCACTGAACTAGATAGATCTTGACTCTAATCCAGTGTGACAATTGTACTGCCCCTCTATCTTGAAAGGGATTTGGCTGGTGCAGAGATCCTATTGAAGCTCTTATGTCATTTTCATGTCCAAGTCCAGAACAGGAATAAGGATAGAGGACTGTAACAATGTAATAATGTTTATCTTCAAAGTTTGCTGCTAGATGCCACTGGTTTAGTGCAACAGAGGCACTTCATAGGCACATTTGCAACCCCCAGAGATTTGTGAAGTATTTAAGTCAAATATGTATATGTAGATCTTTTTCATTACAGCTAAATGCAAAATAAAACAAAACAAGCAAATAAACAAACAAAACAATCCACCATACAAAGCTAACACCAGCTGTGTAAATGTACCGATTAGCTCTCTAAATGGGGAAACACAGAGATTTATTATCGTGTTTTTAAACTAGGAAGTAGCTGCCTCATCTTCCCTAATTTGCAGCCAGTTCCTGACTCAGGTTTTCCTCCCTTGATCGGTTCAGAGTCAGCAGAAGTGTTGTATGAATAAATATGAAATATAAGCTGAGTAAGGACTCCATTCTTGATCTACAGAGACAGAGGGAATGATTATAGGATGGACAGTCTGTTACTCTTAATGGAAACAATTTTTGAAAGAAAATATTTTTGGGAACTGAGGGTCTTTTCTTTTAAGCTTTGTTGACTTGACAGAATATTTAGCAATTTACCTACTCCCTTTTCTAATTGGTTTGGTAAAAATATGAAAGTAGAGCTAGATATTGTTGTCAGAGTTCCAACTTCTGGCTCCCTATAGGGCTGCTGCAGAGTAGACGGCAGAGTACTTGCAGGTGAAAAAACGGCATGCATGAGTGCCACAACACAGCCAGTCTTGGAGAGAAAGGGCCCTTATCTTCTTTTCTTCCCTCAATCAAAAAAGAAGAACATGAGCTGAAACCTGCTTTCATTCTCACAGATGTCAACATCAAATTCTCACTAAACCTAAAGGGGGAAGTCAAGTGTGGCTTGAAGTCCTTTTACTTGTCTTTCACTACACAAATTACCCCATTTCTGAAGATTCCATTTTAAGATGTTTTTCTGAGATGTCAAAATTCCCCTCTCCCCATTCCAGATATAGTTCCCACAACAAAGAGGCAAGGAGGGCTAGAAGATGGGCAAGAGTGTATTTAATTTCTAGAAGTTGATAGTACTTCTCTTCAAGATAATGGAATACCATGAGCTGTGCTCTTGCATATTACTTCCTTTCCTAATTAAATTGAATGTGATAGTGAGAGCAGGTTGACATTGTTAAAGTAAATGATCCAGGGCTTTGGTAATGAAGACACATCCAGAGTGAAGTTTCTTGTTTTAATTTTAATCTTGAACAACCCAAACAGTATTGAGAAGGTTGTTCTAAAATATCCTGCAGTGCATTTTCACTGTGAACTATATTTCAGCATGTTCCATACAAAATCATTTATAGTAAGTTGATTTAGGGATTGAAATGGCTTATTTATATTCAGTGTGAATCGATATAGAGTGTTTACTGAATTTTCTCCATAATAGCTTATCATTAGCCAGAATTCCTGGAGTGGGAGAAACGGAGTTAGACACTGGTGACTAAAAACAAACAAAAAAAGAAACACCTTTTAAAAAAAGCTATACTATGTCCCATCTGCTTGGGTAGAATCTGTTTTAATTAAATGTGAATTTAAAAATTGTTTATTTGACTTTTTTTATCTCCTAGCCAGAAATTGGATCTGGAGGAAGGCACAAAATAAATTAAAAATTTTTAATTTTTAGAAAATCTCGGTCATGCGAAATCTTGTTTTATGTTGGAAAGAAACTAAAAAAACCCTGCAAAACAACAAAGAAGATTTTTATGAAGTCATTGCTCACCTTTTTTTTTACACAGTATATTTTATCTTTCTATAATTTTGGGATTTGAATCTCCTGTCAGTGCACTTCACTGTTATAACATGAATGTACCAATTCACTCGAATTATATCAATCTAGCAGAACATAAAATCAAACCTGATGCTGCTTCCAATATTAAGGAGCCATTTAATACCAGACAGTATGTCTGGTATACCACGCTTCTGCAGCAGAGCAGCTTTATTATGTACTGTTGCTTAACAACTGTTGCTTAACAACGGATGAGGGTAATCCTGAATCTTCCATCACAGAGCTTTCCAGACTATAAGTACTAACATCTACCTATCTGTAGGAATAGGATGGAGAGGAGGAAATTAAAATATGCAATGAAGGCACTGCAAATATTCCTACCCTCTGCCAATCTATTTGCATCTCACATACCTTTGAGCATTCTCACCTTTAAGTGTCTAATGCATGTGGGAGCTTCATGAAAGATAATAAATATGAATAACAGCCGGTAGCACTCCCACCCTCATAGCTCATTTCTAGCTACCTCTATTCCTATTTCTTTTTCTTTCTTATTCATAGGATGGTGATCTTTATTTTTATTTATTGTGCTCAGAAGAGTTTATCATATTAGTCGCAGATTACTGTGATTCTGCTACTCAGTAATGACATCAGTAATGAGAATTATGTAAAAAATTCAGTCAAACAATAAATGTGACAGCATAGAATCAGATTTTATTATGTATATGTGTGGCAATTGGAGAGCGATTTCAAAATGACAAAGTATTCAGGGTTTCAATAATACTTCCTGCAGCTGTGCTCTCCTTTAAGCTTTATTCTCCATTTAAGAAAGAAAAAATCTAAATCTAAATCATACATTATAAACTCACAGTTTAGCCATTTCAATATCAAGGGAAAATTGAAAGCCAATGCAGTCATAAATAAGCACTGCGGAAAGCTTCAGACAACTACGATTTAAAAGTAATTGGAGGAAGAAGTGGAGAATGTTCTGAGGAAACAAAAATATTTCAAAAATCTGGAAAACAACTTTAAATCAAGATTTACACATATAAAAATGTTAGCTAAGTTCTTACCATTTTCTGTTTCAGAAAGGTGGTCTAATGTATTTATGTCAGTATCTAAAAGGCGATTGAGGTGATCTTCATGATGGTTTGTGTAAATAAAGTTTACATTTAGGTTATCCTAAACTGCTGCAGTAAGAAACGAAAGGTGTCCTCCACTACAGAAAAGCAGAACAAAGACCAGGTTATTGTTTTTCTCTAAATTTTGTTTAAATAAGCCTCTCTTTTTCAAGGGAGACATTTGAAGTCAGTGTCATTACATCAGGGCTTGTTTTCCTGTGTGTTTGGTGTTCTTGGCGTTCACCTAGCAAGTCAGACATGCAGACACTCCATTTTCAGAGTCTAATTTCAGGAGGTACTCAAGCACAGATAAGAATTGATCTCTTCTGTGAAGTTTCTCATAGTATAAATATAGAACAACCCCTCTGTCCTGGCCCCCCTGGGTAAAAAAAACACACTAGTGACCAATGTCATATATCTACAGACATTCAGATTTTGATTCACTCTCTTGACTCTCCATTCTTGCTTCAAATGCATGTTAGAAACACCTTTGTTTTTTTGGTTTGGTTTGGTTTGGTTTTTTTGTTGTTTTTTGCTTGTTTAGTTGTGGTGGTTTTTTTTTGTTTTTTTTTTTTATGTTGCAATATATTTTTTACTGTAGGATTTCTCTAGGAACAAGGGTAGTTCACCTCTGTCAAAATCTAAACATTTAAATTCACCTTACTCATCCCCCTGTCCAGGAGTGTTTTACAAGTGGGTTACTGAGACCAAATTCGTTTGTGATAAGACTGCTCAGATTCCCTTGTTAATGTAAGAAAGAGCAGCAGAGATGTTGTTGCTATATTGACAGATGTCTTCTCACCAGTTCACTTCTGTAATGATCATAATTTCTTAGTACAATACACTACCATGCAACTCATGTGGAATATTCCTGTATGTTGCAGTACACGTGTGTACAGACACCTGCCATAGGCACTGACTAACTCATGCTGAGATATCAGCCACCTTCTTGTCCAGGAAGGCTGGAGCAGAAAACACACATGTGCAGTCACAGTAAAAAACACAAGCATGAATTTGCTCATTCAAATTCTAACATGCTTAACCCAATGGCAAAATAAAGCCTAACATTTCATGTGTGATTTCTCAGTCACAGAAGCAAAATGTGGTGAACAGCAAGCCTAAAAGCTGTACTCTTTCTCCTCCGGAAGGAGAAGGACCAGCTTCAAACAAGCAGTGGTGTTTATTATCCTTGCCCGGGAATTCCTGTGGCAGTCTTTTCGATCTTCCCATTACACACTTTGCATTTTCACTTTGTATGGAATGTTCTACTTATGTTATGTACATTCTCCTTCTCCTATTTTTTTATGCTCTAAAACTGATTCTACCAGCTCACAAGGCTGCGTACTCTTTTAGTGAACATTTGGCTGTTTTTTTTATTCCCTTGATGCCTCTGCTATCATCCTGAGCCTTTATTCTCAGAATCTCCGCAATCAACCTTTGCTTGCTACGCTGGTCCTGCAAGCACTTGTGAACATATTTGGCTTTTCCAACATAGTTAAATATCATTTGTAGCTGTCAGCTGAATCATCGCTTGAAAGAGCACAATTCTGGGCATGCTGACTCCATTGCATATTAAATCAAAATATTTCATAATGGAACAGTCTCAGGTATAAGCAGGTACGTTTTCAGTACTATGTGTACGCTGTGGGGACTATGGCACACTGCATGGGGTACAGCATATGCATGGAATTCCTGTCAGCAAAACCCATTCAATATCCACAAAATGCTGTATTAGCTCTAGTGACATGAAAACATGAAGACAGGTATTATGTTGAGTCTCTGACTGTACTGCTCTATGGAACCAGTGATGCTGGCCTGTAGAAATTCCAGAACTGACTCTGAGAGATATAACTCACTGAATATTCTGAGTTGGAAGGGACAAGGCTCAAGTCCAACGCTTAAGTGAATGGCCATGACCTTGGCATTATTAGCACCATTCTCTACTCAACCGAGCTTATCTCATCAGATGCTTGTTCTCCAATATCCATAGATGGATCTAGTCTAATTAATTTAGTTGTCTGTCTTAACATGCCCCAAAGTTCTGTGGGGGAATATTGTTTACTTTTTTGATCTGTTTGAGGATTCATTTCCTGTTTGCATTTGGGATGGAATGATCTCCTCCAACAGCACATGTGGAGATCAACAAGCTAGATAGAGAGCAGCTTTGTCAAGGAAATAGATTCTTCCCCTCTCTTCAGCAATTGTGAAACTACACCTGGGAACACTGCGCCCAGTTTTAGAGATCCCAACAGAGGAAAAGAAGTCAATATATTAATTCTGCCAGAGGAACTCCAAGAAGGTCAGCTGGCTGAAGCACATGGGATATGAAGAGAGGCTGAGAGAGCTCGATCTGTTCAGCCTTAAGAATAGAACACTTAGGGCAGGTCTTATTCTTTCCATGGGTAACTAGAGGAGGATGTAGAGAAACTGGAGCTTGACTCTTCTCTGAAGTGAATAGTGGAAGGATAAGAGGCACTGGACGCATACTGGAACACAAGAAATAATTATTTACGAAACTGAATATATAGGAATTTTTTTCCCATGTGTACCAGCATGTGACAGGTTACCTAAGGAATCTGCAGAGTGTCTGTGCCTTGGTATACTGAAAATTCAGGCAGACATAGCCTGTTCTGTTTAAACCTACTTTGAGCAAGAGGTTAGGCTGAAACCTCTGTAAGTACCTTACAGCCTACACAATTATGTGATTAGATGATTGCCTAAATTTCTTGTTCCACAAAAGATAAAAACAAAATCTAAAGAGGACTGTCTCCTTAATTGTCATCCTTCTTACCATCTATTCTAGAAGGAGCATTAACATTTTTTCTATTGTAAAAAGCTTACTTAGGCATGATTAAATTGTATGCTAGAGTTTCCTGTGGCTGTAAAGAGATTCTTGGTCAAGAGTATGAAAGCAAATGTCTCACTGGAAATGTGTAAAATGCCATGAGATGGAAAGCACTCCTCCACTCTACTTGAGTGAGTTATAAACTGCTTGCACACAAAATATAGGGAATCATTAGAAAATAGTGAGTCCTCCTTTCATTCAGAAGTTTATTTGCTAATCTTTTTATTGAGTGCCTGATACAATTTCACTGTCCAATTTGACTGTGTATTCTAGTGGATAAAGTTGTCATTCAGAAAGCAAGAAACTGACCCTGGAAGTACCATTCAGTGTAGGACAGACTGACCTCACCATACAGAAGAGGAGAAGGCAGCAGTGGGAATCTAGGGTTATTGCATTTGATAACAGGTTTTGTTTTTTTTTTTTTTACCAAGGACCTATCAAAGCTGCTCCATCACCCTCCTACAAAACTGGATAGGGGAAGAAAATACAAACCTTTGATCATGACTTGAGATAAGGACAGGGAGAGGTCACCAGCAAAACAAACTCCACTCGAGTATAATAATTGAATTTATTACCAATCAAAATCAGAGCAAGATAATGAGAAGTAAACCAAATCTTAGAAACACCTTCCCCTCACCTCTCCCTTCTTCCCAATCTCTACCTCTTTCCCCCTAGTGGCACAGGGAGTTGGGGAATAGAGGTTGTATTTAGTTCATCACAGGTTGTTCTTATCACTGCTCAGGGAGAGGAGTCCTTGTCCTGATCCAGCATGAGGTCCCACCCATGAGAGACAGTTCTCCACAACTTCTCCAGCACAAGAACTTCCCAGGTGCTATAGTTCTTCATGAACTGTTCCAATGTGGGTCACTTTTCTGTAGGGTGCAGTCTCTCAGGCACAGGCTGATCTAGAGTGGGTCTCCCACAGGGTGACAAGTCCTGCAGCATGAACTCCTCTCTCCACAGGTCAGTAGGTCCCTGTCAGGAGCCTGTTCTGTCAAAGGCTTCCTACAGGTTCACAACCTTCTTTAGGGCATCCATCTGCTCCAGTGTGGTGTCCTACATGGGCTGCAGGTGGATCTCTGCACCCCAGTGGACCTACATCTGCAGGGTGACAGCCTGCTTCACCATGGTCTTCACCACAGGTTGCATGGGAATCTCTGCTCAGGCACCCAGAGCACCTCCTCCCCCTCCTTCTCCACTGACCTTGATGTCTGCAGAGTTGTTCCTCTCACATATTCTCACTCTGGTCTTGTCTGGATGAAATTGCTTCTGCGCAGTAACTTATTTTCCTTCTTAAATATGTTAATCACGAAGGCGTTACTATCATTCTTGTTTGGCTCGGCCTTGGCCAGCAGCAGGTCTGCCCTGGACCCAGCTGGCGTTGGCTCTACCAGACACGGGGGAAGCTTCTGGCAGCTTCTCACAGAAGCCACCCCTGTATCCCACCCCCGCTACCAAAACCTTGCCAAGCAAACCCAATACAGAGGGCTGGAACACTTGTCCTCTCAGGAAAAGCTGAGAGAATCAGGATTGTTCAGCCTGGAGAAGAGAAGGCTCAGGGGAGACCTTATAGCAGCCTTCCAGTACCTAAAGAGGGCTACAGGAGAGCTGAAAAGGGATTTTTTTACAAGGGCCTGTAGTGATGGAACGAGAGGGAATGACTTTAAACTAAAAGATGGTATGTTTAGATTAGATATTAGGAAGGAATTCTTTACTGTCATGGAGTTGAGACACTGAACAGGTTGCCCAGAGAAGATGAGGATGCCCCATCTATGGAAGTGTTCAAGGCCAGGTTGGCTGGGGTTCTGAGCAACTTGGTTCAGTGGGAGGTTCCCTGCCCATGGCTGGGGGTGTGGAACCAGAGGATCTTTAAGGTCCTTTGCGATCCAAACTATTTTATCATTCTATGATTTCATTAAACAAACCCAAGAATTACACTCCTGGTTACCTGTAATGCTGAATGGTCAGCTCCCTCCCTGGTTTTGTTGTGATTCCCTGAAAGCAGCTTTCTCTCCAGAATAAACATTCAAGGAGGAGCATGAGCCTTGACCTGGTACAAGTCTCTTGGTTTTGTGCATGGTGATTGATGTCTGTCCTTTTTTATTTACCTATATGGACACCGTAACAGGAGCTCATATTTAATGACAGAGACCAGAACCATATCTCAGCTAAGAGCACCATGTTTCCCCACAACACCAAAACACGACTCGTGCAGTTTTGTGAACCTGAGTATGTTACAGTTCATCTTTTGTAGAACTGCAAAAAACCCAAGGGATTCTGTCCAAATTTACAGTGAATCTGGCTTCATGCCATCCCATGGTTTTGCAAATAAAAAGCCCAATTGACAAAATATAGGAAAAATAAATGGCTTTCTAAACCTGGCTTTCTAAACCAGTCACTAGTATACCTATAATTAATTACTGTTGAGATTTTGGTCTCCTGTGGCAACAGCAAATCATTCATTATTTGCTTTCCTGATTTATGAATGATGGAGTTAGAGTGCTATTACACACATTTGGATTTATACTTATTTTATTACATTAATATTATTTTCATTTTGAAGAAGTTTTTCCGATGTTGTTTTGCCTGCATACGTTTCTAGCTCTCTGGGATTAGAAATTATAGATAAGCATTAGATCATGCATGTGTTTTTTGAACTCTAGTTTTATAGTATTTTGCATATGTAGCGTATATAGTTCTGATAGGGTAGAAGGGAAAAATTCGGGTATCAAAAGCAGAGATTACTCCAGCTGTGTAAAATGCCAGCCTGTAACTGAATTTGATTGAAAAAAATAAAAATCTTGAAAGTAGAATTTGCAGTCACAATGGAAATGGAATGAACCATTTATCTCAGTATACAAGTGGGAGAAGAATCCAACTTACACTCCCATTGATGCTTTCATACCTCAGAACTACTAGCTCTGCAGTTGAACCTTAGTAAAACCTTAGTCCAAAGTACACAGTTAAACTCTCATCTTTAAAAAGTGCAATGTTCATTTAACAATATCAAGTAAAAGACAAAAACAGGAGCTCCAGGTCTACTTGCTCTTGAAGGATAAACATCCTCTTGGTAGAAATGATTGTGTACACATGAAGAAGAGATTTCTGGAGTATGAATGTTTTTGTACAGAACCACTTTTCAGAATAGAATGAAACTCTGAATTCCCATTGCAGAATGGTTTGTAGAGAGATAATATCTCTTATAAAAACAATTGATACAGCAGATAAAGCAGATAATCTTTCAGAGTTCTTTTCCAAAGCACAAGAGGCTTATCTATCAAAAGACAGATTTTCTTGGTTGTATCAGATATTATCGCTTTCTGAAAACCTTGTTTCATTCATATGCCTCAATCTTTAGGTCTATAACAACAACCATTAGATGAAAATATTCTTATTTATGAATGTCTTTGAAATGTGTGCTTGTTAAATATGCACATGCATCAATTACAATCAATGACACTCAAACACTGCTAAATGTCAAGTACAGGTTTAAGTATTTTGCTCATCATTTTTCAAGGAACGGTTTGGGTCTTTGTACTTGTGTCTGGCTTTTCTATTGCATTGCCATTCAATGGTTCTATGAATGGTTGGTTCATGATTCTACACCAGAGTGGTGACCCAGATGCCTGGGGTTTTCTCTTTCTCTGAAGCAGTGACTTCTAATGAGAAGGAAGTTACTATATGATGAAACAACCATGCTCCAAGCAGCACTGCTTTTTTTTTAATCCCAGATGAAAATTTTTCTGTGGACGAGCAATATCTTGGTTTTTTTTCCTTTCCTGTGGTTAGGCTGTCAAACTGGAGAGAACACTGTTTTTAAACAGTACCGGTAGATTAAGGCAGTTTGAGTTAAGTCTCCCTGCAGTGCTCATTCCCTCGTCCAATAACGTAGGGCTTTTATTGGTATTTTATATGCTACAAAACACACTGGCTTTTCTCATTAATGTAAGAAAACAGAAGTTTACAGAGGTGCGCTTGGTTTCTGGTGTACCTGAGAGATTGCAAAAGCTACTTATTTGATATATCTACCTTGCAGTTATTTACATAACAAAAAGGAAAAGTCATTCTAAAACAGAAGAGAAGCTTAGTGACTGCAATCTCGAGTGCAAGTAAGTGCCTGTAAACAAAACTGCAAATGAGTAGTCTATTTTCTTTGTATGTGAAGAAAGCAAGGCAGAAAATCAACAAGCAACTTAAAGAATAACCCTTTAACTTCAGTATCACAATACACTGGTAATATATACAGGGATATATATACAAATGTAATAAATACACTATATATCAAATATACTTTTGTTTACTTTTTCAATTTTTTTTTCTGATATCTGCTTCTTTCCAAACTTCCTCAGATTGCTGAACCTGGTTTTCAAATTGTGAACACATATATATTTATTCAGCAGGCAAAAAAGGGTTTGCAGTATATGCCTTGTCATGCTCCAAGATGATTTTCACTTGAGTAACAGCAAACTTGCAATGGCGTAGACCACCACCATTGCCTGTGTTGCTGAGTCTTTTGGGTTACAGGGGGCTAACAAAGTAGGGGTCTTGCCGCGTTCACATGTAATGTAACTGTCTCTCCCAACTGGTGTGTGGTCAGAGATCGTGAAATACAGTTCTTCACAGCAGCAAGTCACAGAGAAGCAAAGAGCCCTTTATAAATCTTCATTCTTCTTGTAACCTATCAATTAGTATGCGTCTTCATAAAAAAATTGATATGGAAAGGGCTACAGAGGTATATTGCCACAAAATGGGGCTCAGGTAAAAGTAAAAGGTAAATTGATGTCACACATTGTAAATTAGAAGGAAATATCAGTCGAAATATGTTACCATAAGCCTTGTGGTGGTTATCCTTTTCACTTCTATTTAGATAACTGCTCTTTTTTTTTTTTTTTTCCAAAGGTAGACAGTAATATTCAACCTTAAGAAATTTTATGGTGTAAATGTCCAATGGTTAATAGTATTATTTACCTAGAATTTGTTTCTGAACTGAGTCAGAAGAGATGTCTGCAGTTCCACACAACCTTGTTTTGCTGTAAGTATTATGACCATGTACATGTACATTCATGATCAGAAAGCTGGATCCAGCATTGACTTTATGCCTTTCCTACATAGAAGATTAAAGTAAATGTTTTTTCTGTTTTACTGGGTCTCAGTTCTCACAGTACTAAGCAAAGGACATACAGGAATTTTTGGGATTCTTTTTAAGTCAGGTGTTAAATTTAATGCTTTGGAAATACCCATTCAAAGAGGAAATAGCATAGAGAAAATCTGTGTCAAGGCCTTAGGCAAATAGCTACTGGGACGTGTCATATTGTTTGTTGCTAAATTTGTCTTTTTCACGTGTGTATATGTATGATTGCCTGTCTGAGTGAGCCAATAAGATAAGAATGATAGAAACAAAATAAAAATCCCTTCCCCTTCAGTGAACTAATTTACTGCAAAAATCAGAGCTCCTTCCTCACTTGAGGATACCAAATGTATTGGTTATTGGTGGGCTTTGCTTGTGGTCTTCAAATACCATGGTAAGAGCCAAGACCTTCTATGTAGATGGACTGATCTTCGCAGCTCGGAAGACATGGAAAAGACAAATACATTTTTTGAATTCCATTTCGAAATGACCTGAGGAAAAAAAAATTAAAAATTAAAAACTGTAATGATAAATAAATAATAATACAATTAAAAACTCTCTTTCTTGGTATGACTTACTATGGTGTAAATTCTTGGTTTTTCGAGAGTTAACTGCATTACATTTGGTTCAAAATCCTATTATTTGGCACAGATGAGATCTATAATAATTGGAAAGTGGTGTAACTGATAGTAAAAATCATATGCAGTGGTGTGAAAGAAACAAGAAATAGGAATAAATGTCTGCCTCAATTTCGTGGTGTTGGCCTTACAAACTTGGGTATTTTATTGCTCTTGAATTGACTTCTATTTTTGCTGTGATGACACTTTAAAATGAACATCACATCCCTGATTTCCATAAGCACAGATGGAATTCATCAGGGAGTCATAATTCCAATTCTTTCCCTCCTCCTCTCATTTTGAATGACAAGTGCAATAATAATGAGATGAGAAAAAGACATAATCTTTAAAATTAGAGAAGGAATGGCTAAAGTGAATGGTTGTATTAGTGAACTAAGAAATTACATTTTCATCAAGACAAAATTAGACACTTTCAGAAAATACTTGGACAAAGCTGAAAATCACATGAGCTTTTCAGAGGATTAGATGTAGCAAATGAGACAGGACATCGTCTATGCACTGCAAAAATGATGTGCCACAAGGCTGTGATATTTAAGACAGGGAGGAAAATGCAGCCTTTTCTGTCTTAGAGGAAAATGGGAATATTTTGTCTCCAGTTGTTATCATGGACACAACAGTATTTCAGAAAAGTCTTATCGTAAGTAGATGTTTGACGTATTGCATCTACCTTTGGCAGAGACCAAGGCCTTTAGGTTTGTTTGTTCTATTATTACGCTTCAGCACAAGTGACAGAGCTTGTCACAGTTATAAGTACTTTTGAGCTACTTAGGAATCAACATCCGATTTTATACTCTTTGCTAAAGCCAGAGCTAAACAGTTTCAACTTCAGAAGCCAAGGGCTGTTCAGTTTGATGTTCCTCTAACAAATGTGGATGATGCTGGTTGCTTCCCTGAAGTTAGAAACACCTAAAAAAAGGCAAACAGAAAATGGGAAAATGCCTTCAGACACGTCTCTTTTCACATATGGACCGTGTCAGCATTTACTTTAGAAAGATAGCTTCATGTAATGGGAGATAATGAAGCAGGATGGAGGCCATTTTGTACAGCTTCAATCTGCACTCTCTCTGCCAATCTTTGTAAATCATAATCAACACATGACATCTGCTACTTATTGTCAGCATGAAAAGAAAGTTGGAGAACAAAATTATGCTTTCCATGATGTGTTTTTATGTGTAGCTCTTTCCATGCCTGACTTTAGAATTCAAATTAAATTTGAACCTCTAAAATGTCCTATTGAAGTCAATGTCAGCAGTTCCTATACCAGATATGATGAAATGTTTACATTCTTGAAAATGTAAATCTAGACAATTTAGGAAGGAATCTAGACAATTTACTTAAAGTAGGATTTACATTATTTACCTTGCTATTAAAAAGTTAAATTGAGCCTAAGGTCATCTAGGTTTTGTCAGTTGTCAGCGTGAAGACAGAATTCTTTTAAATGATCATCCACTGTGTCCTGTGAGTGCACTTAAGGTAAGTGAGGAAACTCAAACTCTGTAGGTGGTTTTGTACATCCATCAGCTTGGCTGGTTTTGCCTATTTTGTTTTAACAAACTCCATGCACTATCTCTGTGTCATCAGACTATGAGCTTCATATGCTGGTCTGATTTAGGTCTCTGATATTGTGGTTTGCTTTCTATGGCCATGATGCTATTCGGTCCCCTCTGTCTATCCACACTATGAAAAACACACTTCAAGAAAGTAGTTTTTGTTTTGTGTTTATTCCAAATGGCAAGAAATAAAAATTTCCAATTTAGTTTTAACTACAAAAGAAGTCTACCTGTTATCTAATAATAGAAGAGTGACTCTAATATTACAAATATAAAGAGGAATATTTCATTTGCATCATTGCAAGCTAAATGCAGCACTTCTATATAAGAGACAGCTCATAAATGTTTCTTTAGGTTTAGTACTTCCGAACAATTGCTGGATGAATAGTGAAATACAGTATTTTATTTTTCAACCTTAAGTATGCCTAGATTTAGCATCCAAAACTTCCAGCATGCCAATTATATTTGAGTCTTAACAAAATCTGAGTTTTCAGCTGGCCAGTACTCATGGATATTTTCTTTTATTTTTTTTGTTTTCTTTCTTTCTTGTTTTTTATTATTATTTCCTTTTTTATTATTTTTTTTAAATTATTTCTTTTCTTTTCTCTGTTTCCTTAAAATTTTATTTCCCTGGTAGTTATACAAGCAATGAAAGGATCACTTTCAAGGTTGAATCATTATTATTTGTATTGCATAAATTTTAATTTAGTTAGAAATGCAAAGTTTTTTATTACAATTCTCTTGAAAAATCAATGGCTTAAATTGTGGAGGAACAGAAAGTCTCATGAAATTCCCAGTAGTATTGTTAAGTCCAAAACTAAATTAAAATAAATCAAAGAAAACATATAAATGTTTCATAAAACTCAGATATGTCACCATGGTATTGCCATCCTGTTACTTCACCTACGAGGAGAAGATTGCAGGACTGCACTCAGTGCTGTGCCTGTGCTTTTGATCTTGTTTTACCTCCTGTTTAATTTAAGTATTTGGGGTTAAAAAGCTGTCAGGGAAGTGGATGCCTCAGGGGTCAGATACCACTGAAACAAACCTTTCATTCCTGGGTCTCCAGGCTAAGTGTACTCCTAAAACTGTGCCTCCCATACACTATCACCTGCTGAGGCACACAGCGCTCCACACAAAAATGAAGCCTGTGAAAAACGTTTCCAAACAGAACATGAAAAGTCAAGTCTGCAAGCAAAAGTCAAGTCTTCCTACTGATCACTAAGCAGACATCTCCTCACCAAGTTCACGAAGCTCTAAAATATAAGTCAATATCCATGCCCGGGTCTTTCTCCTGGTTTCATGTGTCTTGATTCAGCTGGCACAGTGATAAAGCATCATCAACCTCTGCATCAAAATTCAGTTCTGAGGATAAAACAAGGGAAATTTATGGGTTTAGGAAAGAGGGATTGGCAGAACAGGAGCATTGGACTTAGAAGAGATGAGAATATGATGTGGGAGCAGGAGGCATTTGGGAGTGAAAGTTCTCAGAGAGGTTGTTGGCACTGTAAAGCACCTTCCTCTCCATTGGATCTTTGTTGTGAGTCAGGAAGTACTTCTACAACACAACCATGTGACTACACAAGCTATGTCTGTGTTACTCAAAAAGAAAAGCTGGGCGTTGACCTATGACTTTGAAGAGAGATATATGTAACAACATATTCACACTGTTTAACACTAGCCTGCTTTGGAGCAAACTAGCCATGTGCAGACTGTGCAGGCTATATCATGCTCAGTGCTGGAGTTCCCTGAGACTTTAATGAATCATAAGACATAAAATTATTTCAATTTTTTAAAGTAATGTGTAGGCCTATTATGCTTTATAAGTGGGAAGATTTTATAGTATGTAACTGAGGAATAGTACTCCGTGTGATATAGCATATGGGTGCTTGAGAATGCAGTCTTTTGAGTAGGTGTTTAACACAGTAGGATAGAGAAATCAGCATTGGTGTACCATATCCACACTGCCTTTTTAGAGTGGGATCTCATATGAAAAGCCTCCCAAGACAGTGGGGAGCAAACTGCTACTGTTTGGTAGGGGAATAGAATTTTGTCATGGTGAAAAGCTGATGAAGGATGAAAGATCACAGAAGAAACAAAAATTCAACCTGAGCTTTTAGTAGGGTGCTGTAATAAAATCATACTAATGTGGTTGTGAGGTAATGCTTATTGCTAGATGGGTGTGAAACATGGTTTGAAAACCATGTACCCTTCTTTCATATTTCTTGCCTAGTAAGTCAAGTCCAGGCTAGGCCCTTCCCACTGTATAGAAATCCAGATATCCATGGGAGGTATTTGAATTTCTGTAGAGCACATCATAGAAATGCTACTGTTATTTGTGTATTTTCCATCCCATAAATAAATTTTAATATCTTTTCATCCAGAATGATGACTAATAATTCTCATTGTCTTCTTTGAAAGTATGATTTCATCAGAGGTTTTTACTACTTGTGTAAATCATCATTTATGCTTACATACTATTACTACTAAAGGCAGAGAAGAATCCAGCTTTAAAACTGCAAAATGGTTTCTGATTGTTTGAACAGTTTATTGGCAAGAATTTATCATTTTACTTTATATGTTGTCTTCTCATTTTACTTCACAGATTTTGAATCCTTTTTATATTCTGACTCTGATTCTGGCAATAGCAGAGTTTGAATTTTCTATTGATTTTGGGGAAAGAAGGAATTCATAAGAAGTTTCCCATTCTGAACAGACCAATCATTTGTAAATCCCACATTTATTTATTTTTGAGAATGTAAATGAAGAAAAAGAGAATGCCATTTCATTCTCATAAGATATAACCGTGTATCTCTCTTCTTCTTTATACACCTGTAGGTTAACATTTAAATGTTGTACCTGTGATATTGTTTTAGTTTAATAGCTTTTGTTAGAACAGAGACATGCCTTATTTTTATACATACCAATAAGTAATAGTCTTTGAACAGTAAAGAATAATATATTAGAACCATTTAGATATCTTATAAGGATCATGTATTTATCTTTTTTTTTTTTTTGTGAAGTAGTTCGGTGGCTTTTCTTAACTCCAAGGGCAGAAAGATGTTACTCTCAGTGGGGTTGAGCAAACATGCCTAGAGAACAGATAAATCCAGAGAGGAGTAAATCAACTTCGTGACAAGGAAGAAATGGGAGCAGAGAGAAGTATGTCTCTTAACCTCACAGCATGGGAAAGGCATCTGTCTGAAGGACACAACAAAAATTAGTAGGATAAAATCATAGGGATGAGTAAATTATTGCTTAGTGCTACAAGGTCTCATATAACGTCACATTTTTAATTTGATAACTGAGTTATAATTTACAGCACGAATGAATTTGCCGATGGCAGATTTGGCTTGGGACAAGGGAATGCTTACTATATCACTACAAAATATCAAACCATCTGTTTCATATAGGGAGGCACAGATTGAGAAAAATGGAGAGTTATCAATGTGAGCCAATATTCCTTATTTTGAAGCAGAATTATGCTAGTGCTGTACATCTGAAAGTACCTATACATATAAATATATATAATATGTATATGCATATGTACCTGACTTTGAGTTTTCACCTGAGTATTTGTGTGTGTGTGTGTGTACTTGTGAGTGAGAAAGAGACTGAGAGGGAAGAAATTTAGAGTTTACATGCAGTCATTTTCATATCAGACAGAAACAGAAAAAATTCCACCTTTGCTTTTAAGGCAGGCACCAGGATCAGATGGATTTTCAGACAAATATTACAAAATATTTAACGACATTTTATATCTCATCTTACTGAGTACTTATAACCATGACTCAAGAATGAAGCTATTCCAAATTGCATAGGATTTACTGTTATTTCTTTATTAACAAAAAAATAGTCATTTCTCATCTGTGGTTCATAAATACCCTGTTACTGACTATGATTTTAGTAAGCTTTGAGAAAAAAAATCAAACGTTTTGGGCCTTAATGAAAACCATGTATTGTATCTCAGGAGTTTGCCCCAACAAGTAAAATACCAGATTAGAGAAAGTGGTTTAGTTCATCCTTATCAAGATGGCTCTACTCACAGCTGACACAGTGCCAGAAATATTCACAGGCTGATAGAGGTAATAAATTTTAGCAAGGTTTTATATAGCCAGATATATAGGTAGGTGGAAAAACGTAGTTCTTTTTGACTTAGAGATTCTCACTTGAGTAAGATTATGCTTGCATCTTTGAATAGGGAAGCTAAAACCAACTCCATCTATTATGAATAAAGTAAAACATAATCAGAAATCTCTAATTCTTGAACCACTTGACAGCTTAATACAAGAAAAATGAATTTGTCCATGTTCACTGCTGGAGGATTGGACAAAATGACCTTTAGACGTTCTTTCCAATCCAGGCTATTATATGATTCTGTGATTGATTCTATGATTAAAGATGGCAGGAATTATTTGTATTTGGCTAGTTTGTAGAAATGTCAGTGAGGACTATGCTCTGATAACGTGAGAAATCCAGGTTAGTGCATATATGGGTACACCTAGAACTTGCAATCTGAGCAGACAAAGCAAGCAAGGAAATATAGGCACAGAAAGACTAAGTGACTTGTTCAAAGTTTCCCTTTATGTCTTGGTGTAGCTAACTCAGTTAACAAAACAGCAGTACTCAATTTATCCAGCCTAAAAATACCCATGAATCATCAGAGATGTAAAGCCTTAGTCCAGCACTGCTAAAATATTTTCATTCTAAAGGGACAGATATTCACAGCTTTCAAAGAGAGAAAGTTTCTTTTAGAAGGCTTCTGATCGCAGCGTGTTTTCCCAGTTCATGTACCAATAATGCTCTTCCCCACAGGTGATGGCCCTTTGCCCTCTCCTTCTCATCCCCTGTGCTGTGTGTCTCCCTTCCTCTCCACATGCACCAGATGTGATCCCTGACCAGTAGGATGCATTTCAAACAGACTAACCAAGCATGTGAAGCGAGAGGGAGTGTGAAAGGATGGTGAGAGACAGGGCAAGAGGAGGGTGCAGGAAGCCTTGCCCACTGCTCATCTCACACAGTTTGTATCCTTAGTACTCCTGCTTTCTTTTTATGAAAAATGTTTTAGAGGGGTGGGTGCACCAACAGAGTGTGACTAAATTGTCTACAAGATCACGCATATTGCACTTGTCTCTCATTTACCAGGAATTTAATGAAAGATTTTCCTTCCTGAACCAGAGCATTATCCAGTCTACCCTTGATTTGGTGTTACTCTGTTCTACCTTCTTGGCAAAATAGTGTCAGGGAAACAGTGTGGCAGAGAGCTTGTCAATATTTGTCACTGAGTGAGATTCAGAAAGCCTATTTTCCCCAGAGGCAAAGATTTCTGGCTGTGAGTAATTATGGACTCTTAACATGTTCTGTCTTTTCCTAAGGTATTTTTGGAAGCATATGTTCCATCTCTTCACTGCTCTCAGAGCATAATTTTGCCAAGGCTTAAAACTACAATCAGAAAATCTGAGAAAGCTGCAGTTAAAAAAAAAAAAAATTCAATACGAAATCTGCAAAGCAAGTTTGGATTTGAAACAGGTAAAGTTGAAATCACCAGTTTGACCCTGGTTTTCCTTGAACCAACTGGCACTGGATTGAAACAGGCCAAATAATATTTTGGAAAACAAATTTCAAATGTATTTGTTCTAAAACAGCAGCATAAGATTAATCCCAAATGTCTTAGCTGTCTTTAAAAGAAATCTTTACAGATTTCTGAATCTCCTGTATTTGCAGAATCCAGCTTTTAGAAATCAAACTGTCAATGTTTTATGTTTATATAAAACATTGTTAATCTCTCTCTCATATCTCTTATGAGATCTTATTTTGAGATGCATATGTATTTGCCTGGAATAATTTACTAATTATAATTTTGACCAATAATCTCAAAGTTGGCTGTGGCAAATCCAGGCTTGCCAATGCTGGAATTGCCCTCAGCTGTCCTCCTAACTGCCCACTATTTCAGTTTCTGATTCAATGTTCGAGCTCGATCATCAGTGAAAATGGTTTGCTTTAACATGCCACTCAGCAAACAGAGGCTTAGGCACAGGTACTTATGCATGCAGGGTGAAAATCTCTGTACATGAGCTACATTGAGTGCTTATCTGACAGAGCCTGAAAGCTAAGCCACGTATCTTTACTACCAACAATTTTCTCAGAAGAAAGACACAAAGATCCAAATGCTTGGTCAGAAAAAATAGTTTCTGAATGCTTTAAAGGCAAAGATGAGATTGATTTTTCTTTGTTTACCAGTAAGGAAGTAAATTCTACTGAAGAGATAGCTAAAATGAGTCATTCTTATTTCTCCTCTGCTTTGCTCTGTCCTGTTTGCTGACAGACACTTGCAGTTAAGACAGTGTTGTCTGTTTTTGAAACTTATATACAGGGAAGTAGGGAATTAGCAGAAAAACTCAGTAAAGATTCTGACAGCTCAGTCTTTCTGAATTCATTCAGATAGTTTAGTGGGGTTTTTTCCAACAGTTATCTTGAAATAGTGTTGAAACAACATATTGTTTCACCTTTAGAGAGCCCCTAGGACTTAGAGATTGTTGCAGCCAAAAATCTTAACCATTACTTCTTTATCTGTCATGAATGGTCCAGAAAGAGCACTATGACTGAGTGCATTTGGAAGCAATGGTTTTAGCACAGAGCAGGAGTGTACCCACACTGAAATGTAGAGCAGTCTTTAATCTATTATCTCTGGCCTCAAAAATATTTGAAGTGCAGTGTCTGTGAGCTTTCAGGTGTTTACTGTATTAAGTTAGATTCAGAAGAGGTTTAAAACCTGTTGTAATTTTGGAAAAGCAAAGCTTCTTGCTCTTTAGTCTATTCCACACGCCTTGGAAATGAATGCAGTTGATTATAGTTTAGCCTGAGCAAATAGTGCAATAGGTCATTCTTTGAATTTTAGTTTCCCTGCTTACGTTTGGCGCAATTAAAACAACTATTTCCAGAGCTGTTCTAGTAGCAGTTGTTATCTCTTTAAATAAACTACCTATGATGTACATAGATTGCTATCAGGTCTCAGCAGATATTATAATATCAGAAGATATTATAATGATAAATGAGACCTGATTACATTGCTTTTCAATGGCATTAATTTACATGTCTGCAGAAGTCTTTTGGGATTGGCTTTTATAGCTACTGTAATTTGTAAGCTTTTGACATTGCTTTGGGATAACTTGTCTAATTGGCTTTTTCCTCTCATCAGAATGGAGGATGTTTTGAAGCTGACATCACTGTGGACATTATTCTATGACGGGTTTCTTTGGATTGTTACATGAAGGATTTTTTCCTCTTGTTAGTCTTTTGTACTTGTCATTGAAACTTTGAGCAGTAAAAGCCTTTCTCTTTACACAGTATGAACATGATGGGAAAATGGAAAATGTGTCAAATAAAAATTCATGAAAGGACCACCTATGTGGTGATCAGATGTGGGAGAGAGGATAGCTTCCCCTGATAATTCTGAGGCAGATCATTCTAAAAAGATACATCAACCATGTCAAAATGTGCTAAAAAGAACAAAGTGCTCAATAATCTCTTCTGAATGCATTTTTTTTCTAATGGAAATTTGTTTTCAGAAATTAACTTTTGGCACATCTGAGATTACAATAGTGATATAGTCTGAGTTGAGGAGTTTTTGAATAATTAGAAAACTAACCAACCAGTGCAGTGAGTCTAATCTCATCTTTCTTGTGTGGTGAAGATTTCCATTGACTCAATGAGAAAAATGCTTGCATATACATAGATCAGAAGTCCAGGGATAATATTAACTTTTCCCAAATGCAAAAAAAAAAAAAAAAAAAAAAAAGAAAAAAAAAAAGGAAAAAGATACTATAGTAAAAGGCAGGTGGTGTATTTATTTAAGGAAGCTTATTTAATAATGAGCAACTCATTAGGAGACATACAGCTGCTTTTCTTTTTGCATCTGAGGAGCAAAGATCTTGTTTTGGGAACACTGGGATGGGAATCCTGCCTCCTTGGGCACTCCCTTTAAAAGGCTGTTATTGGGAGATTTGCTTCCTCCTGCAGGGACTGTCTGTTTGGAAGCTGAGTTCACTGTGGATATTATAGCTAGGGTTGCTTTGACAAGATTGAATTTTTGCTCTTGTCAGTTTCTTTACATTTACTATTTATACATCTTTGCAGCTTCTGCACAGCAACTGTTTTTAACAATGCTTCTTTTGCCCCATTTCCTGTCTGATACAAGATTTGCTATTGTATGTTTATGTTTAACCTTATACTGATTTACTACAGAAAATAAAGTCTAGTCCTTATCATGACCCCAAATATTATTTCTTTTCTTCTTCATGGTAAAGGTAATCAGTAGAACATTGCTAAAAAGATGTCAAACTATAGGCATTCACTAGGTCCTACCAGATAATATTCCTCTTTTGTCTGTTCATGTGTAGATCTGTTGTCCCTGTATTGCCACAGAGGTAAAAATGAAGGTAGGATTTGGTCCAAAGACAACAAGAATTGGCAAAGGATTCACTACTGGCCTGCAGTAGTGAATATTGATTTAGCAAGATCAGTCACTAGAAAGCCAATGAGGAAAGGATACTAAGAATGCCTTTCATAATACATTTTCTTTTGTTGTCTAATCTTTGTTAGTAGCAGATAGATTTTATATAACTACAGGGAACTCAGTCATTTCAAATCAGTCCTTGAGAAGGCAGTTCATTGCTCTCTCAAAATTTAAACATGGCTATCATTTCAGGCACTAGAAGAGGAACCACTTAAGTTTAACCATACAGGTGAATTAGGTGCTTTACTTCTTTTCCAGGATACTTATTTCTGGAAATGAGAGAATATGAATATATGTCACATGTCCTAATAAGTAAGATAACTTCTTGGCTGTAATCATACTGAATGTCTTCAAAGAAAATGCTTATTTTCACATTTCTTCCAACATTAAATCCAACCCAGAGGGATTTTTTGTTTCAGTTATCCAAGGGTCACATACTAGTAAGTTAAAATGAAGTTGTGACATATATTTTACAGAATAAAAGCCTCTTAATCCAGAGTTTATGCATTCTTCTTTCACATCTTCTGAGTCAATATCTAGTTTACCAAAAACGTAATGAAAGAAAACTTTAGAGGTCCATGCATTATGCTCTTTGTGTGGAATATGTGCTATATAACTAAAGTATCATCAATTCTTTGAGTCCTTTTAACTGTAATAGAAGATGATTTGCACTCTAAAGACGATTTGCACTTTTGTGATTTTAAATAAGCTTTAATTGAAAAAATATAATATAGTAAGAGTATTTTCAGAACACTTGCATATATCTTGTGTCAAATCGGCATATTGGCTGCTCCTATGCTGCTTTGTAAACTGAACTCCAGAACTGATTCAAAGGATGTAAGAGCTACTCTCCATATTCTTAATAGCGTTTAAGGGGCTGGTTCTGAACTGGTGCGAAATATTCCCAACAAAAAAAAAATAGTCAGTGTAGGCCAGCAAGTAGAATTTTCCTCAAGGTCTACTTATACACACCATGGCTAAATTCCTTGTCCAGTACCAACCTCTTAATATTACCTAGTGGAAACATAGTTAGATGACTTAAATAATGGTCATCTGTAAGGTAGAATGAAGTTCTGGATGTATATCTCAGCTCATCCTGGGAATTAGGAAGTACTTCTAAGGAAGCCCTCCTAGTAAAACTCTTCTAGGTACAACACAGATTCATCATTATTGTACACTCATACTAAGAATACAAGAATCTGATACAGCACATGAATTAAAAGTGATTACTCACAAATGATCACTTACATAAAACTTTTATGTTCCCAGATCTTCAGTTTAGAAGATCTGTATTGATCCTCTCTATCTACTCACTATGAGGTCAGAAAAAAAGCCTGGAAAAATAGCAAATCCCTCTGTGAAAATAAATTAAATCCATTCCTTCTTGTGGTACCTTTTTTCTCAGTAGCAAAACCCAGAGTTTCTTTTCTGTTATTCACCTCCATCCATTCTTTTCCAATGGTGTTGCTGAGAAGAGTTTTTCTCAAATAAGCACCACAAGACAGAAAAATGACACCAGACCAAGCCTGCTTTCAATTTTGGTTTTCCAAGAATTTCATTCTAAAGTGAACCCTTTTGTCTACTTGAACACAGTCCATAATGTGATGTTTGTTTTCTTTTAAAAAAATTGGATTGGTCGAGTAGTCAAAGCATCCAAAAGAGATAATTTAGTCTGGGAAGCCAAATCATACAGACTGTGTTTATTTAGCCACTCCAGCGAACAGAAAATGGCTTCCAGGAGGTAAGTTTTTCTGAAACAGCACAATGAGTGCATGAAAACTTGGCCTTGAACCACGTCTCAGGGTTAGAAATAGTATTAACTGCTAAGTATTTATCTGCACTCTAGCGGTTTGGAATAGGAAGACAATATGCCACCTGGATCTCCACTTGCCTATTCCCTTTCTGTAACAAGGGTGTAGCAACTAGATAAATTATTAGTATAATTAGCAAGGAGTCAAAAGCTCAGGCCATTTTAGCTGAACTGATGCATAATTTATAAAAGGGATGATGTATTAGCCATCAAAATCACTTGAGTGGAGTCTGTACTTACTAAAATAATGGAGAAAGGACAAACCCATATAGGGACAGTGAGATACAGCCAGCCTATATATTACTGAAACTTAGTCTTATATGAACACTGCTCCTGTGACTATCAGTCCACACCTACCTCATGAACGTGAATTCTTATTGATGTGGAGAGTTAATAATAGACATTGTAAAAACTTAACTGACTTTACTGGAAGAAAGGATTTATTTGAATTGGTAACATGCAGGAATTAGTGCAGTGAGCCTTTTTTTGCCACTACATGAAGACAACACTTGATTCTGGTTTTTGGCCTCGAATGAGTGTCTCGGATACTGTAGGGCATCCCAGATGTCTACACCTAGTCAAGGAAATCAAATGCACATCTAAAAACCCCCTCAAATCTAACCTATTTCCCTATGCTTGATTTATGGTCAAAACTCTGTATTTAGATCTGTCACTAGAAATCAGGCTTTCAGGTGCTGGCTACCTACAGTTGTCTGTGAAGATGATGTAGAAATATAAAGTACTACTGTGAGGTTTTTCAGAGGAAGTCTCAGTGTTTAGATTAATTACTAAAGGGAATTCAAGTTGCTTTAGTTAAATGTCACCTATATCTTCGTTATTTTATTATTCTCTGAACAAAATAGAACCCTCAAACTACCAATAAAAATACTAATGTCCTATTTATTCCACCATGGTGGAAAACATCACTCAAAACCCCTGATGCTTAAAAAAGAAACTTAAATACTGTTGTCTTTTAATAAAGTTTTAGGCTCTATTTCAAAGTGTTTTCTTTCTTTGTTGGATGCAAATAAACCGTTTACAAAAATCAGACTCTAAAAAGCAAAATTCAGCTGTCTTACCCCATTTACCTCAATAACGTGTTCGTTGCTTCTTCTGTTCCTACTTCCTTGCAATCTGTCCTTCAAGCACAATCTTTGCTTTAATGAGGTGCAAATTTTAAAGTCTAGTGGGACAACTTAAATGCTAATATTATTAAGCATGGGCAATTTTCCCTTCTTTTCATTCAGCCTCCTCCACAAGGATATTAAACATGAAAAACTATGTTAATGTATTGTAAAGTAGTATGGCTTGGCTGAGAAAGTTATGAAAAGCAAAGTGTCTATTTTCTGTACCAACATTAAGTCAGCTTTACTGCAAATCCTGTCTGTTTTATAACAACATAAACATACATATGTTTTCCATTCAAAATCATTTTTTCATAGCAAAACAAAATGAAAATATAAATGGCATAAACCCATAACACATCAGTTCTGGAAAACTATAGCTGTCCTTTGTTAGGCTTCTAAAGATTGAAGTTCTCTTTCATTTCCCATGGGCATGGTCACTACTGAAACCCCTAGTAATAATAAAAAGAACTGAATAATGATGAGGGCTGGTTAAAATATTTTCTGAGTTATCACTAACATCCCTGCTGGAATATTGAATTATTTCTAAATGAAATTTACTACAAAGCAAATAAAACAAATCAATTTTTGGAAAGAAAAAAAAAAAGAAGTTAAGTATTCTATCCCAACTGTCATATCTAGGATAAAAACGAAATGAAAATAATAAATGTGTCTTTTTTTTTTTTCCAGTGAAATATGCTACTGATGCCTCATGGAATCTTTACTTCAGTAGCATTATTCTGGTTTTCTACTTGGTGGGTAAAAATATCTAGTCAGATTGTGTTACAGTAGTAACTATTCTGAAATCTGCACTTATACTATCAAAACAGGAAAACTGTATAAAGAAATCTAACCAGACATTTTTGTCTATAAAGATACAGAGGTTGTAGAACATGAAAATGATGGGGTTTCATGATGAGATTTTGAATGAAAATATTTATGTGTTGAAGATTAGTGTCCACATTTTGGGGGTAAACTATGATAAATGTTATTTAAAAAAAAAAATCATGTTATGAAGCCCATTTTTGTTCATAAATAAGACATAATGGCTTTAAACATCTGTTTTCCTGTGCCTTTCAGAATTTGAATGCGGTATTGGGCACCCCAGTGGGAAAATAGGAATCTCTAATTTCCAAGAAAGAAAGCTCCCATTTCTAGCTCTATAAAGAAATGTGATAATAAACTTTAAAATCACAATGTGTTTGCGTATAAAAACTTGTTACTGATCCAGGACTGATTCTTCTACAGCTTTGGCCTCTAGCCCAATTGCCTCAGAGAAGAAATGCCAAATCTGTAAGGAGAAGGAGGAAGCATTTTTATGGCAATTTGATTTAACAAAAACAACAACAACAAAGGAATCCATTTGAAGCAATTTACGGATTAAGAATGCAAAATTTGGGTTTGATGGGACATCAGGAGCAGAACAGATGAGGCAGTAAAGTTACACAAGAAATTAATTTATACAATTCAGTTACATATTTCATTCTGTAGTGCATATGTATTTATCTCTATACGAACATGAACATAGTTCCGTATCCAATCTTTATTGTTTTAAGCCGACAACATCTAAATAAATTCTAAGTTTTATATATGTGTAAGTTAGCACTACCTAGGCATTTAAACACTGGTTTAAATTAATTAATTATGGTCAATCTAAAATAAAGAATATTCCTTTACAACACCCTGGCTAGAGGTGAATTTGCTCTTCCAATATTACCCTAACTAGGATTGAAATCTATTTTAAATGTAGAGAGAAATTTCCTAACTGCAGAATTAACTGTTAAATTATACCATTTCTGGATAAAATTAGAAAAAAAAAAGATTGCCAAATAAAATAAAATTAACACATTGAGAATTGTATTAAGTAAGCTCTTGGAAATTAAATAAATTCTGAGATATCAAAAAATGGCTGATAATGGACACCTGACATTACACCCTCTGCTTTAGAGGAGATTCCCTAGAACCTAGTCTGTAGAAATTCTTAACTGTGGACTGAGATAGCCCATCAGTAAGGATTTCTTCAGGGGAGTTTTAGGAAGCAAACCATGCATGTAAGCTTAATTTTTGTAGAAATTAATAGTTTACGTGTTACTGCATACTCAGTTGCTGCCATAAGCCAGGATGTTGTCAGTGCATTTGACCTGCCTCAGAAACACTTGGCACATGCAGGCATATTTATTACTACTTTGCACCTAGGGTGGTTAAGAAATTATTAAGAATGTTTTAATCAAAGGGTAATTTTTGCTCCATCACCCAAAAGACAAATAACTCTAAATTGCAAAATTCTTTTTGTGACAATTTTTTTTAAATGAACCAGTACCAAATGGCACTTAAAATAAAATAGTCTATCAGGATTCTGACCTCAGAAATATCAGTGCCCCAGAAAATTGATGAAGCCTTCTGTTTCTATTCAATATACATGAAGATGTTCAAATACAACAGTGAAGGGTATTAATTAAAGTCTTAATTTGTATCTATATAAAATACACAAATGGCAGAAGATAAATTTTCTTATGTGCATGTGTGCATAACCTCTAAGTGTTTATTAACCATTCCTAAAGGGTTTATAAAAGGAAATGTAATAATGTACAAGCAATAACCAAATTATTTCATCAAAATACATAACTATTTCTTTCCAACTGTATAAACCCCAGTAGTGCTTCCTAGGTGCAAGAACGAACAGATTATAAAGAACCAAAACCTTCTGGGTAGGTGATAATGGTTTGTGGTTTTGCATAATGAAGGTCCTGTAGCTCACATTTCCTGAATGGCTCCCATAACAAACTTGTGAATCCACTTTACTGAAGGAATAAAAAAGAAAATAAGAAAATGCATCCATCCTATTCCCCCTTTGGAAGGAATTAACATTTTGGAGATTGCTACACATATTTCTACTAGCCTATGCAAGGAAGAAAACAATTTAGGACCAAAACTCTTCAGAAAAAGCAAATATGTCAACATTAGTGTAGGATCAGAACTGTTCGAAGAAGTTCACAAATCTAATCTTAGTGTGATTATTTGATTTTCACACATTGTATTTCAGGCAGTCATATTGGATCATAGCCAAGTCTCAACTAAACTTTGCAGAAAATTAGAGAACCTCAAATGTTATGAGGCATGCTTCAATAAGAGGAAAAGTTCCACATAGATCTGTAGCTCACCTGAATGGTCTGAGACTGCCAGCTGTAGAGATTATACAGAGGAGAGCCTGGCTTTAGAGCTGACAGCATCTTCACTCTGTTGGTGGAGCACATGTGCGCTATCAGGCATTGTATTGCCTAATGAGGTTGTAATTCCAAGTAATTGACTTGGAAGGGAATGCAGTAGAGTGATAAAACACTAAGGCAGATTATTGATACTGCAAGTAAGTAAGTGTTGAAGTGTGATTTTTGAAATAAGGATTAGAGTTCCATTTTTGCACGCCCTTTATTATTTAATCAGACTCATCCTGACTATCTTGAAACTAAGTTCATATCCTTACCCCACCATTGTAGTTAATCATTCTGATGTTTTACCTATTTTACAGTGTTACAGGGCTTAGATTAACTTCATTTTAATGCATTATGGTTTCATACAGGTGAGTTGCTCTTTAGCAGATGGCATTGCTTTCGCTGCACAATATGTCTCCAAGAGCAGGAAAGAACAGGTATTAGTACCTTAAAGAATAGCACCGATGCATGCAGTGCTTCTGAAAACCTGTGATATTGCTAGGCCTGCCAAGATTCAAGTTGCTGTGTCAATAAGGATTAAGAGATTTATTCATGGTATCACACTTCACTTTAGACTTGCATTCAGTATTAGAAATAAGTATGGAACTGGTAAACGTCTGACTTAGAAATCACCTAGTCCAACTCCTCTGTCATGGACAGGAACATCTTGCACTAGATCAACTAGGACAAGAGTGTAGTGGGACACCCTGCCTAAGAGGGGATACAGCAGCTCAAACTTTGTTATCAGTAGTGTCTTGAGCAAGGAGGGTTTGCTGCTCTTGGTGCTGAAGAATGCTGAGACCATCCTGACCAAACTATCACACCCACCACAAGGACATGCAAGACAAGAGGGTCTTGCTGAGGCTGGGAGCAGCAAGAATGTGCTGACCCTGATAAGGAAGTGAGTCAGAAGTGCTGAACAGAACTGCTAACACCTTTTTCAGCACAAAGCATATTTTCCTAAGTCTGACAAGAAATAATCTAAAAAATGTGTATAACTGTCAACCACTTTATACTAAAAAAAGGCCAGTGTCACTTTTGCACAGCAAAGACACCTAACGTACCTCCCTAAGGTGTGTGAAGATACTTCCCTTGTGTGGGAACACCCCTCAAGGTTACTTCTCAAGGCTGATTGACAGAGATTTGACCATGGAGGTTGGTATAAATAAATAACATCAATCTCTATTTAATAATTGTTTTGCTAGCTTTAATATTGCTTCAATGTAATTGCTTTAATATAATTGCTTCAGTCTTGCTTCAAAAATAGTGCACTGTACTAGTAACTACATCCATACTGTGTAGTAAATAATTCTGATTAAGGCATTTTTGTCTAATCATTGTCATTATTGTAATCAATTTATATAAATCATTCATTTATTTAGATAAATATATTTGGGTTTCCATCCTTAATTCTGAGGGACAAAGTTATATAAAGGTCCAATTACACATGTATAATCCTTTAGCCATAAATCACTGAAAATCTAGAGCTAAGGTTGGATCCACCTGCACTTAGGTTCCTCTATGAACAGGCCTTTAGAAAGCAAGGGGGTCCTTTCTGCACCTCATGACTCAGTGGGAGGGCTTCTCTGGAAAACTTTGTCTGAAGCTCCCACTCTGCCTGAGACAAAGAGCAACTAAGTTACACAAAATCTCATCTAACTTGACCATAAAAAAAATTGTTTCTTATTTTCAGTCTAACCCTACCTTCCTTCAGTTTAAAAACGCTGCCCCTTCTTCTGTCACTTACAGGCACTGTTAAAAAGTCTTCATCTTTCTTATAAGCCCTCTTTATATATTAAAAGGCTACAATACGGTGTCCCTAGAGCCTTCTTTTCTCCAGGTTGAGTGTCTCAACTTATATACACAGGACAGATGCTCCGGCATTCTGATCATTTTCACAGTCCTCTTCTGGACCCCATGTAACAGGTATATGTCTTTTGTTGGGGACCCAGATCTGGACACAGTGCTTCAAGAGGGTCTCACAAGAGCAGAGCTGCAGCCTGCTGGCCATGTTTCTTTTCATGCAACATACAGTATGGTTCATGTTCTGGGCATGTTGCAAGTTTATGATCAATTTTTCATCCACCATTATCCCCAACTCTTTCCTTACACTGCTGTCCTTAATTCATTTATGTCCCAGGCTGTACTGTTACTGAGCATTGTCTCAACCCAAGGTCCTTGTGCTTGGCCTTACTGAACTTCATGACATTCACATGGACCTACTCCTCAAGCCTGTCAAGGCCCCTCTGGATTGCATCCCTTCACTCTAGCAGATCAGCTGCACCACTCAACTTGCCATCATCTGCAGACTTGCTGAGAGTGCACTTGTTCCCTGTCCATGACATTAATGAAGATACGAAATAGTATTGGTCCCAGCATGGATCTTGAGGGACATGGTATATTACTGGTTTCCACTTGGACATTGAGACATTAATGATAAGTCTTTGGACATGGCCATCTAGTCATTTCATTACTCAACTAACAGTCTATGAGTCAAACACATATCTCTCCAATTCATTGGCCAAATTGTTAAGGGAGGTCAGGCAAATATTTCACAGGGGTTTATGTAGATGACATCTGAAGTTGTTCCCTTTTCCACTGATGCAGTTACTCCATCATAGAAGGCCATCAGATTGGTCAAGCATTTTTCCTTGGTGAAGTCATGTTGTCTGTCTCTAATCAAATCCCTCTCTTCCATACATTTGGATGTGTACTCAAGGAGGATTTGCTCCATGACCTTACTGATCACAGAGGGGGGGCTGATTGATGGTTCCCATGGTCTTTTTTTTTTTTTGTCCTTTTTAAAATGGGTATAATATTTCCCTTTACTGACTGCCATGACATTTCATATAAGATTGAGAGGAGCTTGGCAACTACATCTGACAGTTTCCTCAGGACCCTGGAATGCATCTCATCATGTCTCACAAAGTTATGTATATACAGGTTCTTCAGGTGATCTCAAACCTGATCTTCTCCTACAATGGGAAATAATATACCAACCTTCTTTGTCTAATAAAAGTAGTCTTTTATATTATACTTAAATATGATATCTATAGTCTTTCTTGGTCTTCTTAATGCTTCTCAAATTTTATGCTATATAACATGTGCCAAAATTTTGTAATTCTTAAATCAGGTAACCCTTAGGCCCAAAGATCTCTTTAGAGATTGCAGGCAGCTGAGCTTCTAGTAGCGAATTTACTCAGTGTAGTCTTACAAGCTGCAGTTCTGTCACTTATTTAGGTGTGCACTGGAACTGATCCTAAGTGCTCCTACTTTATTAAACCCTTTAATAGCTCCCAATGGTCTGATGTTTACCATAACACCACTTCTTTTACTGCTTATGAGGGTTGCACCAAAAGAGGTGGCGTAATGACTCCAAGAATTGCACTACAAAGCAACAGATGTTCTATTAATGTATAACATGGGGAAGGAAACTAGCTGTTCTCACTAAACTTATCTTCATGTTTTAAAATCTGAGGGAATCAATAACATTCAAAACCTGTGTGAAAACAGTAGAGAAAGCATTAGAACAATAGAAGAGAAGGAGACTAGAGAAGGAAGCATGTGACATAGAGTTGCAAGTATCATGAATTTCTTTCACTCCTTAAAGAAAAAAAAGAGGGAGAGAGAGAGAGAGAGAAGATTCACCAGATGTAGTAAGCTAATTTGAAAGTAAGAAAGTTTTTTTCTAAATTGCGGTTTGCAAGACCCATTGACTAAATTCAGTGTCAGAAGCAGAGAATAGCATCACTCAAGATCTCTTTTCCGGAGAGCATCCCTTTTCAAGAAAAGACTTAAACATGTGCTTAATGAGATGAAAGCAGATGCTTAAAGATAAATTTACGTGCATGCCTGAATCAGGGCCTACAAAATTATAGGCAACAGGCTGGAAATATAAGCTGTTGAAATCCTGTCCTCTCCATCTGGATGTGGAAATACTTGTTGTCAAATGTTCCATACTAGAGATATGGGATATTTATCTGCATGCTGAGAAACAACTATGCAAAAAAAATGCATTCTTACAGATAACACATATGCCAAATTTGGGGTTTTCTTTTCTTCTTCAAAGATATCCAAGAGCAATTTAAGAAATTAAAATACATTCCATATGATTTTTTTTTCTCAGTGATTAAATTTGATCTGCAAATTGTTACAACATTTTGACATGCACACAGTTATTGTTCTGGTAACAAAGTTCATAAAACATGTAGAATTCTTCTCTGTCTTGGATGAACAGAAAAAAAAATGCCAGGAAAAGATCCACAAAAATACTGTAAGTAACACAAAGAGTACTAGCATTTTAAATTTATTTTCAATAAATATCTTATTTTTAGAAGAACTTGCAGGAGTACTCATATTAGCTTTCAGATATTCTCAGGAAATGCTTTAAATATAAAAGAAATTAATTAGGTTTCAACCCACCTGATTTTGTAGGTAGACACATAAGTCCCTTTAGTGCTGTTTACATTTACTAGGATTAATGTATTAACAATGACAGTGCATTTCTTGTCATCATGCTTCTACTAAGTGTACTTTATTAATAAAGGAATCTAGATTTAATAAAGGCATATCAGGTGCATCTTCATTATAAGAGCCACATGTCAAGTCTATCTACTTGATTTTTTCCTAGTTTTAATGTTAAAGGACCCTTGACCTTTTGTGTTAAATACACACAATATCCGCATGGTGAAGTCAGAACCCTCTGTAGTATTTCATTGTATTCATGTCATGTCTTGTGGAATAATTTAAACTGTCTTTGTTCTAGCTGATATCCCTCCTTATCTGAGTATTCTGAAAAAAAAATCCTTGCCATTTCCCTGAAATCTACGTGTAAAAAGTTAACTCAGAGGAATCCCATTTATTATCTATTAAAAGCAATATGGAGTTTTTGTCACTGCATTTTTCCTTTTAAAAGTATTTCCCACTATGTCTTACATTACACTTATGATCTTAAATCTTTATCACATCTCTGTGAACTCAGCTATTTCTCTTAGTGCAGAAAATTACTAATGATTTACTTAAACTGGAGACATCGGCCTTTTTCTTTTCACAACTAGTTAGGTCTAGAGAGATTAAAATGATTTCTTTTCCTTCTATTGTGTTCTTCTACAGGTTTCTCATCCTCTGTATTTCCTACCTTCCCTCTACTTATTTGAGCAAGATGACACACAGACTTTTGCAGAAATACAAAGTGCCTAGAGAAGCCATTCTGTTATTTGAAGGAGGTCTGGTATTGTCTGACCTATGAGCTCACTATTGGACTTCAAGACTATCTCAGGTAATGCTATTGTTCACTGAAGCAGATCCAGCTCTTGCAAATTACTAGTTGTCATATGTTTTCTCTTTCCTTTCAAGGACTGCTTCACAGGCTAAATGTCTAGTAATGAAAAGAAGAGGGTAGTCTGTATTTAATAAATCTATTTTATAGCAAAACACACTTGGATCATGTGATTTTTAGGCTTACCATTTATTTGTGCAGAATAGTAATACTGTGTGCCCAAGCACATAGGCATAAAAAAGTGCAGTTCTATATAAGAGGCCTGTAAGGTGCAAAAGAGAAATTCTCCCACTGTTACAGGGAAGGGCTGGGAACTTAGTCTAGGCAAATATAGTAAGTTGCTTATTTTTGGCTTTTTGTAAAGTACCCTGTGTTCAAAGAGAGGCAGTGTTTCTTCATGGCTGCTAATAAAACAGGAGAGTACTTGTCATAAATCAAGGCTGTGCAGCAGACTTGGTGAGGCAGCAAGACAAAAGAGAGTGGTCAGTGAGGTTACCATGTGAAAAGTAAATAAGGACACACTGTACACTATCTCTTTTTTTTTCTTTAAAAATTCTTATTAGCTTGCTACCATTTTTCTTTACCTGCCTTGACTATTGAGATAGTAAGCCTTCCAAGAGGGGTTCTAATGCTTCTGGGTTACATGGTTTATAATCCAGTAAGGCCATGCTGAGTTTCATCAGTGCTATCAAACTAAACTTTAGCTATTACAAATACATATCCAAGAGGCATAATATCTTTCCATTCTATGTCACACAAATACACATCAGATTATAACATAAATTTAAAGACATAGATTTATAAACATATAAATAATGAATTTAGATGTGATTATTTGTTATATTATTATGTTTATATATACAAAATGCAAAAAACATGCACACATATACATGCACACACACACAGACAGACAAAAACATTCCTTATTTTTTATGTAAATTAGGACGTGTGTTTTATTATCCATCCACATTCCACGAAGTGTCCCTTTAGTGGAGCAAAGAACAAATAAAACAAATATTAAGGGTATTGTCCCATGAATCACATAATCTCTCCCTAGAAGCTATCGGTGACTCCATCTCTGTTGATTTAGATTTAAGCTCCCAACAAGTACCACAGTTGAACTCCTGTTTTTACTTTCATTCTGTCTTCTTTCAGTTTCTGCACCTGAGGGAAAGTGAAGATTTCATGCCGTTCTTGCCAGTAAAACACCAGGAAATAAAATTACAAGATCAGTTTGTTCATGTTTGATAAATGTTAGATAATATATTGCAACCATGATTATTCCATATTTAAGAGGAAGACATCAATTATATTAAAAAGTTTACCCTAGTGTGATAACGGCATTTCATGACAGCAATTAAGTTAATCTCCTACAGCAGTGAGGTTCTGTGCTATAGTAAATCGCCCATGAGAATGACCATAAGACTCCATCTCATGTAATTTCATGTCTTGAAGGTAGCCCATCTGGTTCCCTAGTGAATCGTAAGGTTTGTTAGAATACTTCATAAAAGCAGAAGTGGAACTTGAACCAATTACAGCTGTGTTGAAGGCATGAAGGAAACAAAAAAAACTGACATAGAGATACCCACAGCTTACCAGAGGATTCAAGTTTACAATTCCATATGTCAATCATTACCCAGGTTCACCAAAATGGTCCAGATTTGTCCCTCTAATCATAAGTCCTTACCTTAGGGTAACAAATTGCACCTGTCTGGCAATACACAAGGGTGTCTAACCACTCTCATCAAAACAACAGAGGAAGGTAGATAACGTCAATTGTAGGCATTTTAGGAAAAAGACATATGAAGAAAATAGGAAGAAAATTAAAAGTAAAAAAGTCTCATGCATGCATCTGATGCAATATTTCAGAACAACTCTTCTGTTACGTCCTTTAGAGCCAGTAGCCTATTGTCGCTGGGAGCGAGGTGAGGAAGAATGGCAATGCCCTTGGTCAAGATCAAGGCTGTGTCTCCACCACCATGTCTCCAAAAGCCTTTCTGTTCCCTTAATATCCCTGTTTGGCAACAACTGTGTTCAGACATCCAGAGAACTGTCTTCTTAGCAGTAGGGGTAACATTGGGATTCATGATGACAGTGATGACAGCTGACCCTCTCCATCTGCATGTTCTAGACAGAGGGCTGAAGGAAGCCAGAGGAACCCCAATGTTTCTCACTAAGGTTTCACAAATGTCACACTGCCAGGCCTTTAGCACTGCAGCTGGAGAATCACCTGCATGATGAATATTCCATTAGAAGAAAATGATATGGAATTTGCCATCTTATCATGTCTTGAGGTAGCACTGAAGAATTCCTGCGTGTCCCCACAATTAAACTGAAGAAATATATCTGTATGCTTTCTTATTTTTACAGAGAAAGATATCCCTTGATTTAAAAATGAATCAACAATTCATACAATCTGTGGGTTTTGGTGAGCATGCTTTACGTTGTGTTTGGCAGCAAAGAAGTGAGAGAGTCATAAACCTATGGAAGCAAGGATGACTTAGTTTGAATGACATGTCTGTTTAACTCTCCAGATGTTTAGCTTTCTTGTAGGTGTTACCATATCTCGGTTTCTTTAGACATTTGATTTTCCCTTAATTTGTCCTTTTTTTTCTTACAGTCCTTAATATCCTGTTTTACTGTTCCTTTCACTAGCCTTTTATTCATGTATACTCTACTTTAATTCTGCCTTACCAAAATCCTTCTCTTGAGGAATACATATGGTGCCGGCACTTGCTGTGGAGCCGCAGTGCCAGCTGCAGGTTGAGCTCTGGCTAGTGGGAGCCTGAGGCAAGAGGTTGAGAACTGCCGACCGTTTGCATAACGAAGGGCTCGGGGACCTGCGGCTCCCATCAGGTGACCAGACACTCAGAGACACAGTAGGAGCTTAGGATTCAGGAGGAAGAGCGGAGACTTTGGTGTGCTTGGGCTGTGGGGGTATAAAAGCCCTGGGTGTCCTTTTTTCAGGGTCTCTGGAGGCACCAGCTTGGTCTGTTTCTGTATTACTGCCCTGTGAATGAATGGCTTTGTGGAACGAGATGTCTGAGGCTCTGCCATGGGAAACCTGGCAAAGTCTGGGGTGGTGCAAGTGTGACTGCCAGAGCACCTTCTGAATGGTGGGAAGTTTCCTTAACATCTTCTTTGAAGTTTTCCTTTGTGCATTTAAGAAAAGCCTGAAATGAAGGAATTCACATATTTCCTCCTAACTTAATAGGTGTGAAAACTCACTCTTACCCATGTTCCAAGAGTCAAAGTAATTGAGCTCCTTCTCAATGGACTTTCAGACATATAGCCATGAAGAAGGTACTCTTTTCTTTTACAATGTCTAGTAATAGAAACAGAGAGAGACCTAAGTGAAACTAAGCAGTAAGGGTTTCTTTAATATTCCCAGGAACATAAAACTGTATTTTGAGTTATGCTTGGAACAGCTGTATCTTTTGATGCCCTCAGATCTGGAATACATAGATGTAATGTGCTGTAAGCACAGCTAATGTGCTGTGAGCACAGCTTACAGAGGCAATCAACAGACAATGCAGTTTGCACAGAACAATGCAAGAGGGTCAGAAGAGGCCTCAAGTGAAATTCTGTTGCTGTACTAATCTCATACATGGTTGTAGCACGTCAGAGAGCACTTTCCTCAGTAAGTGTTGGAACCGCTGTCCCTGAAAGGGTAGAGGCTTCAGCACAAACTGACTCTCAGGCAGCAGAATCAGCCCTACAAGTTCAAGCCCAGAGAAAGTGTCTGAGGCTTGCTGATGAGGCCAAGAGAGATGCCCCTCTATCCTGAAGGAGAAGTTTATCATCATGGAGGAGCTGTGCTGGCAAGTGGAGGAGTTAAGAGAAGAAACAAGCATCAAAGAAGACGAAAGAGAAAAAGACAGGATCTTCACTGAGACTCAGCGCTTGAAAAGCCTCACACCACATCTGCAGAATAGGAGCAGTCAGTGTTTGCCCCCACCATCAATGCAAATGAAAATTCTGGAAAAGGGAAGGATGGAAGCTAGTGACTTCTGGCATGAAGGGTAAGGGTCCTGCCCCACCCTAACTGTTTACAACCTATTACTGCAGAATAGGGCCACTATCCTACAAATTGAAGAGGAGCTAGATGTGTTTGCAAGCAAAAAAACCTCATTCACCTAACCCCAAGCTATGTAAGACTACCCCAGGAAGAAATGGTGAGACATCAGAATGTGTATTTCACTGCTGAGAGGTATGAAGACACTTATCTGTCAACCCAGACAATCATCTGGACCAGATTGCTGCTTGCCAGGGATCACTTTTACAAATGGAAGTGCCAGATCCTTCATCTGGAGAGGAACAACTCCATGCACCAGTACAAGCTGGGACCATCAAGGCTGGAAAGCAGTTTGGCAGATAAGGACCTAGGGATTCTGCTGAACATCAGCTTGAACATGAACCAAAACTGCACCTTGACACTCTTGGTATCCTGGGCTGCTTTAGGAGTGATGCCAGCCAGCATCAGGATGTAATCCTTACCCTGTACTCCACACTTGGGGAGAGGACACCTGTAGTGCTGTGTCTGGCTTTGTGTTGCTCCGTACAAGAAAGACATGCAAAGAGTCCCATGAAGGGCTATTAGGGTGGTTAAGGGACTGGAGCACGTCTCATGAGGAAAGGATGAGAAATCTGAAACTGTTCGTCCTGGAGAGGAGGTGACTCATTGGGGATCTTACTAACATATATACATAGCTGAAAGAAGGATGGAAAAAGAATGGGCCCAGGCTCTTTGCCGTGTTGCCCAGTGACAGGAACAGAGGCAATGAGCATGAACTGGAATACAGGAGAGTCCATCTAAACATCAGGAAACACTTTTTCAGTGTGAAGGTGACAGCAGGGGCACAGGTTGTCCAAAGATGTGAAATCTCTATCCCTGGAGATATTCAAAAGCTCTCTGGACATGGTCTGTGCAATCAGGTTTAGGTGTTCCTGCTCGAGCAGGGAGCTGGATGAGATGACATTCCAACTTCAAACATTCTGTGATTCTGTGATATAGCTCAGAGATACCTTTTCCTGAACATTGAGTCAGTACAGTCAAGTCCCTAACCTTGTGTCTTCTGTTTTTAAACATGTATGAGATTTTGCTTTATTTTGCACTATAGATACAAAACAACATAGATTTCTCTGTCCAATCCATTTACAGTACAATTGACTATATTTTTAATTAAGAGTCCATATGAATTTCAGTGAAAAAAAATGTTTTAAAGGTTATGAGATGCTAGTTAGAATGTGGTGAGGAAAACCGTTCTTTTTTGTTAATGAACATTTCGACATATAAGTACAGTAAACTATCTCTGAACTCTGTTCTTTGCAGATGCTGTTACTCAGGGAGCAAACTGAATGTGAACAAGGGAGCCATGAATAAGTGAATCCATGACCCACAGAAACAATTTTCATATGTTCTCTATCATAAATGTAGCAAGGAAGAGCACACATGCCAAGTTAGTACACTGAAGCTGTATTTTTTACCAGGTCTCTGTCCAACCTCTTACTCAGATTCTGTCTTTATCTCAAAATGATTCACAGATTTAAATAATGCATGGCAGTGATGGAAAATCTTACAAATTACCGAAGACACTGGGACAGCTAAAGTAATCTGAGAAATTCAGACTGACACTTTCGTCTGGTCTGCCCACGAAAGGATTAGAATCAAGAAATGGTCATCAGGCTGGTGGGGATGTGCACGGGCTGTGCATCTCACTATGTACTTCTGCAACAAACCCTTGCATTTAGAGCAGAATTTTTGCTGAATAATTATTTTCTTCTATTAACAATTCCAAAGTGTGACCAATAATGTAGATTTTCCAGAAACTTATCTTGCTTACTGTTTGCATGTGTCTGCTACTTCAGCAACTGCAGTTTGTTCTGTGTAATGAAACCGTATTTAAACATCCAAAGCATTTCCAATTACTTTTGTCTCCTGTCTCATGACTATACCTTCCACCTCTCTGACTGCAGTCCCTGTTGGTTTGCCCTACTCACAACAGCTTGAAATTTTGCTGCAAATACCATTTTCCTGTCTGGTTGCTGTGGTCATCTCCTTGCTCATCTTTGCATTATTTTCTTAGTGCTCCTTTATGGCATCAAGTAAAGTGACTTGTTTCAATTTTAGAAGCTTTCCTGCTCCTTTATGGCATCAAAATAAGTGACTTATTTCAATTTTAGAAGCTTTCCATGACCTTTTCCATTTTCTGCAATGTTACTCCCATCTGTTATCTGAAGTTCACTCCCCAACTCATGGTATTGCTGAGTAAACACCATTTTTTCTGATGCAAAGACATGCCCCTCACGGAGAGGAGTTTCCTGTAATAGCATTTCTTTTCTTGTAATGTCTGCAAAAGACAAGAAGGCTGTTGTTGTAATACAGTATCTATCATGCTGGCTAACTTTGTCTCATTGCCTCCCTGTACTCTGCCATCTGTCAGTTTGTATTTACTTGGTATCCTACCTCACTGGAGCATGGAATATTATTTTATTCTTTGTTTGTAGACCACCTTTTCCAGTGGGGCTCAGTTTCAAAACTAGAATTCCTAGGCATTGTAGTAACCAAGAAAAAAAAGATGGTCAGGAAAAAAAAGATGGATCATGCTCCACGAGCTTTCAGTCTAAGCCGAAAACAAGAGACAGCAGATGGATACTGACAGACAGATGGTGTTCAGCAAAAAAATAATACAAACAATTACCAATAATATAAATAATACAAACAAAATGAATACTCATAAAAATAATACTCACATATATGTTATGCTTAAATAATAATAATGCTAAATAAGAAAAGTAGACATAGCTAGAAGAAAAGCATTTCCAGATTGAAAACTAGGCCCCAAAAATATTATGATTTTTTAATTCTTCTCATCTAGTCTTAGATTTAAAATTTTAAATGCCTTGCGTAGGTTAGAATCTAGGTTTCCTCAACAAATAATATGTTTTGAGGAATGTGCTCACATTGTCTAAATTTGGATCTTCAGCTTAGTTGCCTATATTACAAAATCAATCTTTCTAAATCTTTTTTTTACAGAAAGTAAAAGAAGCACTTCCAGAAGACAATTCTTACAATATTAGGATAGGACATGTCAACTATTATGGGAATCTATATAGAAAATTCAGATAAAATCTTCTAACTTTAAAGCTAGATAAGGAAAATGGAGATGTGTATATATTAGACCAGAGATATGAAGCCTGTGAAATGGCTGAAAATTGAACCCAGAATTCTCAAGTCCCAAGTAATCATTGTAGCTGTGAAACTTCCTTACCAGGAGGCAACAGCCCAGTAATAGGAAAGCAGATTTCATAGGTCTTACAGGGCAAGACCTCTAAACCCCTGTTTTAGTTTTAAAGCAAACAGACTTTAAATAAAAATTATCCTTCAACTGCAGTCAAGCTCAGAAAATTGATCTGTCCAGGTCTTCCATCAAAATTAATAAATAATTTTCCTTAAATATTTAATATCTATTTGCTTAAAAACTACGATTTTTGATAATTGCATTTGGTACATAATTTTGATAATTTGTTTATATATTTGGAGGTGTGCTGTATTGAGGTTTGAATTTCACCTACTTGTAGCTGAGCTCTAAATTACATGTAGAGCTCTCCAGTTGATACAACATATAATGTCTCTATTTAGGCAGTCAATATTTGGATTACTGGGTCAACATCTTGGCAAGTACATATGTACAAGGCTCCAAATGATTAGAGAGTATGTTAAAATGTTACAATATAAACTGATACCAGGAATCAAGTGGAATTAAAATGTAGCCAATTGAGACATCAAACCACATCCGTCGTTTATTCAGATGTTTGAAACTGTGAAACACAAGAAATTGTGAAAAACAGCAGTAAAGCTGCTGGACAAAGTGGGAAAAAAAAAGGAAAATATGTAGATAAAGAAAGATATTATTAAAGTATTAACTTTCATTCTCCTGTCACCTTTCTACTTCTATGTTTTGTACCCATTTTCATAACATCTATGTTTTACACTATAGAATTTGACAGTTTACTTAGAAAAGGGAGAGAAGCAATGTACTTTAACCATTGGTAAATCAGTAACTGGATATGTTTTTCTGATTTCATATGTGATGTTTTCATTGTGGGCAAGGCATTTGGCAGTGCATTTCTTCTCTGCCCTCCTAAATATCTATGAATATTTTGTTTAGTGAGGGAGAAATATAAACACACAAGTTAGGATAACTCGATGGTCTGTGCGGCTAAGTCAGCAAAGTGCTTTTGCACACACAGATGATTAAGTTTGGCAGAGCACACTGAAGAGCTGGGTGTCTGAACCCTGGTGCTTTTTCTTGCTGCATGGAGCATGACTGGAGTCTCTGAGGAGTAAGACTTCTGTCTGTCCGGAGTACTCCACGTTGATGTACCACATGCTATCCACAGAGGGGAATGCTTGTCAGCTCCAAAGCCTGTGCAATTTCAAGTAATGGATTACAGCTGTACTTTAAAGCGAGACTTTTTCTCAGACGGAAAGCAGAAGCTCAGCCTATCGATGTTAAAGTCTCTATAGATATGGTAGTGTATGTAGATATCTGACAAAGCTTGGCTTATGAAGAAAGATAGTATTCTACAGAAAGACGAACTCACACACAGCCAAGGAAAAGATATTATCCGTGTTATCTTCAAACCTCTATAATTTGGGATATGGACCATAGACTTTTGGTGGAACTGAGGAGAAAAATCAGCTATTAACCCAAAGGTTGAAATGCAATGTACTCAAAAACATTTGTGTGCCCAATGGCATTCTGAAGTGGTTTGAAAGGATTTAGATACCAAATTTCTGAACTATGGGCAGTCCAAATGACAGAATATCTTAACTTATTGTGAATTTGTAGGGAGTTCTATATATGAACTTCTCCAGACATGTGTTAAGATATTTATAGCAGTTATGTTGCTGAAAGCTATATGTGAATAGATATAATACTAATAAAAGAAAAAAAAGCCACATGAGTAATAACTTTTTTAAAAAATTCCTACAATGTTCTGAAATGTTTAATTTATTTCATATTATTTGCAAGAAATTCTGCTTTCATTCAGTTTTTATTGTAATGAAAGCATAATGTTTCCCTTTTTGTTTCAGGCTTCTATTTCTAACCTTGGAATAGGCTTGTAGTTTAAATAATTCTATTTTAATGTTTAAGGAAAGACCTTAATTTCCCACATTGATATTTTTTCCTCAGAACTAATTGGGAATCATTAATAAGTTTTCACAAGTTTTTCTATGCTCTGAAGATATTGTAATATCTTGGTAACATAAACTGAAAAAAAACAGTGTAATGTCCTGGACCGATCTGAGATGAAAATCAACATCAAGGTTTTAATTTTCTTTCCCAACTGTTCTTCATAGCTTCCCCTTCACCACTTTTGGTGTGCCACTCACTTAGTTGTGCTAGCAAAAGTGACTGGGGAGCTGACCTGAGAAATGCTCAGAAATTTGAATTAAAAATGGACATATAAAACCCAAATGCATGTTTCTTTAATGTGTGTTAGCTTTTTAAGCTTTCTCACAGCATGTCCATACAGTTATGTTAGTTACACAACTAAGGGATTCATACTGGAGCAGAAATGGTAAGAGGAAGAGAATAAATAGTAATTCATTAAGTTCACATTAAAGTCAAGAAAAATAAAACGTAACTGTGTCCCAAGCTGGTAGCCAAAGAGGAATGTAGTAGATTTACTTAATACAGAGGGTTTTTACACATCCCCTCACATCATCTTGTATTGGAACTGTAGACTTCCCTTAGCAAAGACCACCTTTTTAAAGTGCGTAGTTTTGAGTGCTGTGGAATATATATTTTTTTTTCTGACCATAATGTTTCAAGTTCTGTTTTCAGTTGTAGTTTGATACAATTTAACAAGAAATTTCACTATTTGCTCTCTGCGTCTATGGATACCGAGAAGAAGGTAAGGAGACATTTCTGGCATGTGGGAATAGATTACTTGGTTACTTTCAATTGTTATTTTCTCATTTTCATTTTTTACTTGAGAAGAAACTTTATCATTAAAAATAGTCTCATTTTTGTGTGATGCAAAAGAGATCCTGAATTCAATATTGACTATCAAATTCAGATATTCTAATCAAAGTTCCAATGAGGTCGACTGCACCATCTGTGTTGACAAAAAAGAAAAACATTCAAGAACTCTGATACACATTTGTAGATGTGTTGATTTTCAGAAACCTACATTTATCTGCTCAAAATATGAACTCAATGCCCAGACTAAATTATGTTAATAATAAGACATTATTAAATTGCATGGTCTTTCTCAATGTTAAGCTTTAAAAAGATATCAGGTTTATATTTAATGGACTTATGCAGTGCATAGTTTATAGAACTACTGTGCAGATAATTCATACTTTTCATCAGCTTAAAAATGTTGGAGAATGTCTGTATTTTCTTAGATAGAGGTGTTAATGAATGAGAATATTTTTTTCAGAACTTGAAACCACATTAGATTAAAGTGATGTTTTATTAAACGTATATTGTGAAATACATAGAATGGAACAACATTTAAGGTTAGGCACAAAAATACATAGTTCTGGCATTCAAATCAGTAACCCAGCTATAGGATTGTTGACAGGTCTGTCTTCTATTGATTGCTTTCCTGCAATCAGTGAGAGATAGCATTGCTGCCACTTTAGCCCAGGATTTAACTATGGTACGTCATTGTCTTCTTATAATTCATTGATGTTGAATGTACTAATCTGAGGAAAGAAGAGGTATAGCCTAAAATTGTTTTAGATGTGGATGACAGCAAAATTAGCTGCCAGTTTTCTAGATAAGATGTAGCATTTTTTCTTAAGAGAAGAATAATCCTACATAAAGATTCTCGCTCCCCTAGGATGCCCTTGTATTCCAATGTATGATTCATTACCAGAATTTTTAAAGAAAAATATCCTCCTCTCACAAAATCACTGAACTGCAGCAGTAAAGAATGACACAATCCCAGATACACAGATAAACAACACAGTCTAACATTGAATAGGGTTTGACCACTTGGGGGATAAAGTGATTTCTATTTTGTTTTGTGATTGTGTGTTAGACTCCATGACTAATGAATATACTGCTATGTCTCCTCATCTGCAGCAGAACATCATAAGTCCATGTTTATGGAATAAAGATTTCTGTGCTGGAACAAAGGGATTTTTATGGTAGCATGCCTGACTGTTAGAAACTCTCTTTACAGAAGCAGTTTCAGGAAAAAGTGGGATTCTCTTCTAAATGATCATCAGAACTGAACAGATGCAATTTCTTATTACAAATTCAATACCAGAATTGCAGATGAAATGTTGATTTTAAAGGAGATAGTGAATTCTTACACCAGATTGAGTGCAGCCAGTCACTTGGGTAAATATTTTATCACCTTCTACTGCCACAGCATCAATACATCCCCTCCCCCCACCGAAAGGACAAACCCTCAAAGCTCAGCTGACCCCAAACCTGTGAAGTGCGAAGATCAATCTATGACACTGGAATATTCGGAAATTTCACCTGCAGATTTTCCAGTGGTGCACAGTGAGTCACAATTTTTGTACAAATGCGCTTCTACTCCTACAAGGACCAATTTTTTTCTCATAGAAAACAATTGTATTCCTTCAGGTAAGAAGTGAGTATAGCATTACTGGTCTGGAACATGCCTGCTCTTGTTTGCCAGCCACAAACTACTCTCACCTTATTCACCATGGCAACATTGACACAGCTGTCTATCCCTCTGTTTCCATGGTAAAGGACCAGTAGGTAGTATGCCACTGCTTTATGCCAGACTTCTGACTATATCACAGATTTCCAAATATTCTAACAGCTAAAATTTGTGTAGAAGCCTCTAAAATGTCACAGCCCCTGATCTAGGGAGTAAAACAAAATCAAACACCAAACATTAAAACACACAGGAGGCAAGCAAAAACCAAACCAATTTGGAGACAAAATACTCAGTCATAAAAAAA
>VZRE01016370.1:0-60736 GCA_013396775.1 Cephalopterus ornatus | reverse complement strand
AAAAAAAAAAAAAAAAGAAAGAAAGGAAAAGAAACAACAGCCTGAGAAAGTAAAACCAACTAAAACTCCTTTCCACCATAACAGATAACTTTAAAGCTTGTTCTCTAAATCACAGGATTCTTTTAAGGATTTTTTTCTGTACCTATGGCCTATTTAAAAACTTTTTATCTTCTAAACACAGCCATTGTCAAAAATTTCACCAATTAGAAATCTTTGAAGCGAAGAGTTATTTCCCAAACAGTGAGCTCTTCAAAGTTCACCACACACAGACACAACTTTAAGTTTAGAGAGGAAAGACTACAAGTAGCACTGCACTCATCCTCACCAGAGTGAATTACGAGCTCTAGACAGATTTTCAAATATTATGTCTAAGCCAAAGTTACTCTGTTAGGCTTCTTGGTTGGGTCTGAGCAACTCTCTAAATGCTCTGGGTGATGCCTGTCCATCACTTTAGAGACCTTAGAAACCAAATATGTATGAACTGCTTTTGAAGTGTCTCCTTCAGGCCCTGAAGTCACTTTGATGCTTTTGAAATGTTTCTCCTTCATCTATTTGAATACAAGACTATCAGAAGAAGTTCAAAAAACTTAGGGGTTTGTGTCCATGACTACATTTGTGTCCAATGAATACGTTATGTGAGCAATGATCTGCTATAGAAATTATTTCTTTCCTTCTCATAGCAAGACAAATATCCATCAGTTACTTTACCCTGCAGTTTTTTCTATTTTTATGAAAATTCCATAACACTGACTTTGGTATATGCATTCCTAAGCACTATTGGTATTCAAACATAATGTGCTACTGACGTGATTTTTGGAGTTATGTACAACAGCACTGATTCTTTTTCTGAAAGCCAGGCTACATTTTGCAGTTTTTAAGTATAAATTCAGTAGCTAGATATAGACATGTGATTTTCAAAAAGAATTTAAAAATTGTCTGTCAGAAGCATAGGCAAAAACACATGAACTTATTTCCACTTTAGATATCCCAGCAATATCACTAAATTTCTGAATTGTGGGTAATACCTTGCAAAATGTTTCAGTAGGGGAGTCAGTGCTATTGTATCTTGCCAGCAAGTTCCTAGTATTCATTTAGATTTTCCTTACTAGGTCACTTCATTAAAAAAAGATTAAAGTCTACTCCAGCTAGAGGCATGAATTCCCACTTCTGTTTTCAGAGAAGTCTGATATCAGTGCAATTCTAAAATAATCTTGGTTATAAAAGCAATGTTAAATACATTCGTTAGGAGACCATACAGCTCTTCCGAGACTTCACTGGGTCACCTAATTCTAACCTTTGTAGCACTCCAATGTAAGGGAACTTTCCCAAAGCTTTAAAGGTGCAGGAACTGAGGCAAGCCCAAATACAACATAAAACCACAACAGTGACATCTGCTGCAGCATTTTCCTTACACTTTACTCCCAAATTCATAACTTCCCACACATGCCATTTCTACTTTGAAAAGAGATTCATAGAGATTAGCAATCTGAGATAGAAGTTCCCTGAAATACTATTGAGTGAGAGTGGTTTTCCTCAAGTAGCCAGCATTCTGCTGGGAGGAAAACCACCTTGGGATGTCTGAAAGATGAACAGTATATCTTCCATAAAGCATGGCAGAAAAAGAACTGCCTCTGACCATTCTTCACAATAATTAGATCTAAATTAAAACCTTGAAGGGAATTTGGTGACATTTAAATCCCTCTCTAGTCAAACAATGGGGGTTGAAACAATGGTTCTGCTTTGTCAATGGGATGCCCCACACATAAAAACTCTCCAATTGAGAAGTTTTCACTCCTGATTAACACGGTCGTAGTGCATGTACATGCCCCAGAAAAGCATGAGGAAGGATATGAGCAACATTAAAACATGTCTCTGTGCTTGCTAGAAAACATCTATTTCAATAAGGTTGGTGGATTTTAGGTGCAAACTATCCACTAGAAAATGGCTTTTTATCAGAGCTTTATTCAACAGGAGTAATTTACCTGCCATGGGGACCAGCAGAAACACTGGAATGGAAGGCTTCAACAGCAACTAGGCAAAGGCAATTGTGAATATTCCTGATTTCCTAAAGGTTGAACTTTGGCAACTAAAAAAGACTTTTGGGTGATAAATTCCACACGCTAAATCCCTTTCTGTCTGCTGACTCTGTTCAGCTGGACTGTGCTGACTTTCATATTTTTACTCAAAAGATTAAGTGTAGTCATTTGGCCGTGCATGTTGCAAGAGGACTAAAAGACTGCTAAAGTACATGCTCACCATGGTCCTGATCAAAGCCCTCTGAGATCAATAGGAATATTTCCTTTGACTTCAACGGGCTTTTGATAAGATTCCAAATTACCCAGCGGAAAGTTAGCTTGCAAAGGATGGTCCTGGTGCTAGCATACCCATGGGCACTGCACTCGAAAGGATCTGGCTCTGCACCTGGGTGATACAGTGCATCTCACGTCAGAGCAGATGCAAGTGTGGCATTTCATTCTGATGTTTCATAAAACACCATAGTGCTGATAAAGGAAGCATATTTTGATTGACAGCTTCAATACTAGCTAGTACTTGAAACAGCTTGCAGCCACATCAAGATCTGGCAGGAAGCCAGACCCCATTCACAATAATGGGACATCATACAAATATCAATAGGGCTGTATCCAAACCAGCTATTATTATTAATTTCGTGTCTTTTAAGAGGAAGAGAGGATTTCAGCCATTTGAAAGGATTTTTTAAATGAATAATTATACTCTTTGGTGATGTTTAATTTCTGTTTACCTCTGAACGCTACTAAAGTTGTAGTTAGTGGTCCCATATGAATTCAGTTTAGATATACAATTGCTGTTTAATTTAGCTGATTCACTTGAAATGTCGTCTGCATTTGTGTTACAAGAGGTGATTTTTTTGAAGAAAACTGAAGGCAACAGAATGTTGACAAAAATAAAAACCATGAAGTTGGAGTTTAGACAACTCTGCTTTGATATAAGAGTCTGCTGACAGTTTAGAAAATAGGAAAAAAAAATTTGCTGTTGTTGTAGGAAAAATTCAACAATTGGAGATTAGAAGTGAACAAACAATTCACAATCATCTCAGGTCCACAGAAGTTTCCAGGGTCTTTATTCCATTTTAGCTTAAGAACTAGCTTGAGAGTAGATGTGCTACTCTTTTCTGTTATACTTTCTTTCTTTTTATGAGAGAGAATTTGCAACAAATAGAGACTTCAAGTTCAGCTATATCTTTTATTCTGTAGCAGCCAAAAGTTTTCTAGATGTTTTATGGAAAAGGTTTAGTCTCTATACCAGAAGGCTTAATTAAGGTGAATAGAAACTTAAATCGTAGTGGAAGAATAAAAAAACCACATAAATTTTAAGATTATGTGGACTGATCGGGTAAAAGGGATAGATGTATGATCAAATTTACAACCAACATAGAGTTTTGTAGCTCTTTAAAGTGATTTAGACATGACATTTTCATGTGGAACAAATTGTCCACTCTTCCTTTGATATTGTTTGTATTCTTTTATTGATATAATCATGTGTTCATATATATATAATATGTATACGTACAAATGTATTTATACACAAAACATAAAAACTACACATATTAATGCTAGAGCAACACTGTAAAATGTGTTTTCTTAAGCCTGGTGAGGAGGAGTTACTTTGAATGACAGATTTAAAAACAAAACTACAAATATAAAACTGAGTAGATGTATGCAGGGCATTTTTTAAATGTAGAACAAGTGCAAAAGGTTTGGTTATGATCTGAAAGTTGTAGGGGAAGGTGAAGGGAGAGTATCAAAGGAGACTTCTGGTTCTGGATGACAGAGAGTGGTAGCATAAAAACTTCAAATGAAAGCTTTAGACAGTTCAGAAAAGGAAGATTATGAGCCTGGTTTAGTCATCCAAGTTTTGAGAAATTAGTGAGACACCTAGGATGAGGTGTATGAATTTGAAAGAATAAAGGCCTTTTTGAAGGGTTTGTTTAGGATACACTAGCAAAAAATCCTGCAAACATATAGTAGCACTCAGAAAGTAAAGGAAGAAAAAGAAGAGAGGAGAGGGGAAGGGTGGGGGGGAAGAGGGAGAGGAGAGAGCCCTTGGAGACTCCAGATCCCAAAGAGAGGTAGTGGATAAAACTTGTATCTTGCAAGAAACCCCAGTATTTCTCACACTATGAAAATAAGTCTCACAAATACAGTGATTTTTAGTTTAATTGTAGTCATCCCTGTGGCTGATACATGCACTGCTCTAGAAAGTGTATTTCTCATATTATAAAGTCATTTACTAGACAAATAATGTATGGAATTTTTGTCCTTGGCAGATTTGAGTACTATTTTTAAGTCCTAACCTCATTATCTCAGTCTCTATCTTTCTGGTTTTACTTGCTGTTTTATCTTCAGATTTCAAATAACAAAGTCAATGCTTGAGCTTCTGAAATAAAAATAAAAATGAGCTCTGCAGACATACATTTGAAAATGTATGTAGCTCCAAATTAAAGCTGCTAGTCTTTTTACAGCTCTACCTCAGGAAATTTCCGACCTGCATATGAAATACATTTGTGCTTTCTGTGCTTTTAAAGTTGTTACTAGCCTGACTGAATGTGCAGCTGGTAGTGATCTACAGTTTTTGTTTATCCTACTGAGTGAAAATGAGGGAGGACATATTTGCAGACTCATTCAGCTAAAATTCTGAAATGCTGTCTCATATATTTTATTCTCCTGAAATGCTGTCTTGTTCAGTCAAATTTCTCAAAGGTTCATTTTGCTAACAATAATGTTTAATAAAGCCAGATCCCAAACTTTCCTGTCTAAAAACAGCTGTCTATCAGAGGTCAGTTTCTGTTCATTCTTAGCTGTAAGGACTTTCTTAAGACAGGATTAGGAAAATACAGGTTCAAGGGCAAGTAATTTTAGGCGGTGGCAAACAATTGCTGTTGATGCTCAGTTATGATGAATACTTAGGAGTTCAAATATTTGTATAGAATCACTTTCACATATTCCTTAGTAAATCAGAATACCACTTAAAAATCTTATCCAACAACTATGCCTCAAGTTATTATCTTCTAAAAATCTCACTGATTATTCTCAATTACTTTTGGATGTTGAACATTTACAAATTGTATTAAAACATTAAAGATCACATTTATAATGTATATTATATATTATACGTATATATTACATTGCTTTTATGTAAAATACATGGAATGCTGTATAAATTGTTGCTATACATCAGTCTTTCTGCATGGTATCATCAATGCTTATAAGTATTTTGAACTTGCCACTTGGTACTATGGATATATCCCAGCGCTTCCTTTTTGGTAGCTTCTCGTTGCTTTGTTTTTGTTTTGTTTTGCTTTGGTTTGGGTTTTTTTGCTGCCTGTATTAGAGTAGCTCTTTTTCTGTCTCTGATATACCAAGATCCAATATTCTATGTTTTTGTGATACAGGAGATGCTATTTTATCTGTGTGTAGTACTGTCTTTTTGTTCAACATCTCCTTGAAAAGGACAATTATTTTCCTGAACCAACACTTTAACAACTGTTGTGAGTGGTTGGAGGGTTTTGTGTGTGTTTGTTGAGATTTTCGGGGTTTTTTGCATTGTTTGGTTTTGTTTGTTTTTTTTTTTTTTCTTTTAGGTTGCTTGTGTATTTTTATCTATTCTTGAAGTCACAGATAAGTGTTTCTTGTCTAGTGGTCTTTTTACACCGTATGGATAAAATCTGATATTGTGTGCCCTGGTGTGTGATTCTCTTCCTCTTCGCTTTAACAGCTACTGACGCTCTGGAGTCTATTTATCTGTCTATGTGATTTATCTTAGAATGTGCTAACTCTTACCAAAAAAAAAAATAAAAAGGGAGGGGAGGAAGGAAGAAAATGTACCTATTTATTTGCACGAAGTAGAAAAAGTTGTTTTATTTCTGCTGCTTTATTCACCAGTTTTCTCTTGCATATATTTTTTACTTCTGGTCTTTGAGGGCTCTACCATTTATATTTATTAAAATAGTCTTGTGGGTTAAAGTATTTGGAAATAATGACTCTTTGTCTGTCACTTCATAAACGTGCTATGCCTTTCCCACAAAAGCCATTGTTTTCTCAAATGCTGGGTGTCTATACTGTGAGGCAGTCCATCTCCATAGCAATAGCAGAATTTCTTTTTTTTTTAATCTTTTTCTCTTATATACTTGTCATTCAGAGCACACTTGTAAATCACTCAAGTAATAGTCTATTTCTTTGGACTGAATTTGTTACTATTCAAGTCCTCTGGTTATTACTAGTAGTTCTTCAGTTCACGTCAGATCTTAAGGATTTTCTGTTCAGTAGACTAAATGTGCAAGAAATTATAGATCGTTTTTTATTTCAGAGACTGTATTGCTAAAGTTACATGTTCTTTCCAATTCTCTTGGTCTTATGACAGTTACCTTCATTTTCTTCCATGTTTTATTTCCGTTTCCCATTTAAATTTTTCATGCATCATATTCATTCTGAAACCAATGTATTCTTTCAGTGACTACTTCTGTTTGTCATATGACTGTATCATTTAATAAAACACTTGTATAGAGATATCTCAGCTGAAGTCTTCCTAAATAGAATAAAAAATGTTTTGATGTTGCTGTTGGCTTATCCATACTGATTGTAGACAATTCAGTTGCAAATCGATCTGTTTCATTCATCCAAAAAATAACTTACTGGCAGCCATTCTTTAAGGAAGGGATTAGATCTTTGTCATGTCCATGATTATGTCATCTACACTAAAAAGTATGGAGATTTTCAGCTGTAATTTACTATTTTTGTACTTCTAACTTTTCTGAACAAGTATTAAGATTTTATGTGCTTATGATTTTATAAGAATTAGTTGAAAGAACTTTGCTGTAAGTTTTTAGATAAGAATTTCTCTTTCATAAAATTGAAATGTTCAAGAAGATTGCACTGTTTTGGTGAAAAAATTGTTCTAGAAAAAGTCCTATGTAACTGAAGGACCAAAACAAATTAGTTTTTTGTCATTTTATAATTTCAAATTTCTTTTTGCATTTTGCATCCTGTCCTAATGCCCCGTCCCCCCATACCTTCTTTTATTTTTCTTATTTCCTTAGATTTCATTTTATTTTCCTTGTTTTATTTCCATAGGGAAAAGAGATGACATAGCCAAATGCCACATGTGTCCCTGTATCTTCTCCCATTACATAAGAATGAACTGTTTCACAGATCAGTTCTATTTCATGTGGACCAGCACAACTGACAGCTCTCTGAAAGTTTGTGGGCTCAGCCTTTTGGGTAAAGTAGCATGACTGAAAGCCATACTTCACAGAGATTGCTAGGTATTGGGTCAATGTTCTCCATGATTTCTAGGTATTCCTTGGAAATGCTTCCCCTAAATCCACCTTTACAGGGTTCTTTCTCAGGACTGCATAAATGCAATTAAGAGATCCTCATAATGGGGGATTTAATACCCAGCTTACATGGGCAGAAAAAGGTAAGGACTGATAAATTTGTCTTGTGACCCTGCAAAGAGAATGAAGAAGAGTGACAGATGGCCAAGAGAAAGATATAAAGAGTCTGCTTTGCTTAAGATTAACAAGTGATCCAGAGGGTAATGTTTCCTTAAGGCATAATCAAGCATTCAGGAGACAGATGGTGGAAAGAGTAGGGAGTCAAGACAGTTCTAATTAGTCCAACACCATATGGAGTTGCTTCTTTTCTAGAAGCTCAACCTTCTAGATAGGCCTGTGGGTTTACCTACTGGACATCCTAGAGATCTTTGGAAGTGTTTAATGACTAACAATCAACCCATTTGCTCAGATTTTTATTTTACAGAAATAAGTCAATGATTGTAAGTATGGGAAACCCAATGCTTAAATCTCCAATACGAAACTAAGATGTAGTTGGACTGTACCAAGGTACCAAGAAATTAGAAGAATTCCTAAGTCTGATATAGTTGGAGTCTATCAGAGGTCGCTGAAATATTATTCCATTTTGTTTTCATTCATAAAAACTCATCTTCTTACTTCCAGCCATTTGGTAGGAGGAAGCATTCTGCTGCCATTACATTTGTGGGCTGCACTCTCATTTTGCTGCCCTGTTTTTTTTTTTTTTGTCACTGTGATCACCCCCTTTATCGTTACTACTGAAAAGTAGAAGATAACTTCTGCTTCTTAATTTTCTTTATCTGTATCTGTTTCCTTTTGTTATTTTGTGCATCAAAGTCCCACACCATCTGAACATGCTGGAAAAGACAGTGAAGTTTAATCCTAGGAGATCACAAAAGAGAAATCCACTAGAGATCATATCTACAGTTTAGGATGGACTGCAGTGCGGATGGGTAGGGACATATCTAAGGTGTGAGGAGAGTGTATAAAGGAGGGACAGTAAGACACGTGAAATATGGATTTTCCAAATCACATCGAGAAGCAGCATAGCACAGCAGGCTAAGTTAGCTGAATGGAGTCCTCATCAATGCCCTTACAATGAAAGTATGCATCTTCTGTATGTATCGAGAAAAAAATAATGAAAAAAATTATACTTTATACTAATAAAAACTTTTATGCTTTTCTGATACTACCAGCAGCCACGAGAAAAATTGAAAACATCTAGAAGATTTTCTTCAGAAACATAAAAGTAGCAGTTTTCTCCCACTACCTTTTTCTTGTCTACATATGTGCCTGGTTGCTTTTTAAATAAAACTGTTATACCTTGCAGCAACTGATATTTAAGTCACAATATGTCCAGAGAATTTTCTTGTCGTCACTGACAAGTGGCTAAGTGCATTTGTCAAACCTTGTCCTCTAACTGAAAAAATTAAATATGGAATCCGGATCACCTAGACCCAGAAAACACATTGACATTCATCCTTATATGCTTGGTATTTCAATGTCTTTATGTAAAACTTTTTAGCTGACTCCTACAACTTCTGCACAAAACAAGACTGCCTCCTTATTGTCACTAATCACCTATTGCTTATTTTTGTCTTCTTCATATTTTAAAGAAGAATTTAACTTATTTCCCCTTTTCCTATATTGGAAAAAAAAGTCCTTATCCTATTCTCATTATGTCCTAGTATATTCATTAAATTCAATCTAAATGTTTATAAGCCATGCATTTTAAAGATATGAAACTGCTTTTAGTGCAGTCTTAGTGACTCATTTTCAATTCAGCTTTCTTTACGTACTGCAAGACAAACTCACTAGAAATAAATTAATAGCTTTTGTTTTTGTCAGTTATCAACTAGCACCCAGAATCTGAGGCAGTCTCTGGGTCATACATTCTACAAAGGTAACACTCATAAGCTATCAAATTACCTTCTTTTCTTTCTTTTGTTACCAAATTCAGACTTTTAAGGAGCGATCTAGACTGCTATTCTTTTCATCTCCAAGTCCAAAGCTTCACTGTCCCCTAAAACTCTATTCAACTGCTCTCTAAGCTGTTGAGAGAGGTAATGACTAACAAGAGCTGAAGTGCCAGTGTTATGTAGGTAACAGTACCAGCGTTACACAAAATCTAAACCCTAGTGTTTCTCAGAAATCACAATACTTATCTGAAATCGATACCTGGCTGAAGAACAATTAAAAGCCAGAATCAAAGAAAAGTTAAAATGATGGTCTTAAGAGAAGTGTTTGTCCTCCATCAATCTGTACAAGATGAAGATATCTTGCAGTGTCAGTATATTTGCCCCTTATTTAGAATTTGATCTGGCTACTCTAACATTTTTATTGAAAAACTTTTTAATGGAATTAACTGGAAGGCAATCTCAACAATATTAGTCATTTTAAGTTAGGTGTGTACCTGACCTAATTGTCTAGGCTCTGTGTATAGCTGGCAGGGAGAGTCACCTCCAGGGTACAACTGATGCCATTCTCATCTCACTCAACACAGTAATTCAGATTCTGTATCTGATTGGTCTTTTCTATTGTGATGTCTCTTCTTCTCATTTAAAAATGCATTTGACTGGTTAAAAACACTGTGCTCCTCAATATGGATGATAAGCACCTAAGTAACCACGTCACAGAAATAAACATCTTTTCCTTTTTATTTCTTTTGCCCTCATGCACAACACTTCTGGATCACACAGCCACAGATTCTAGCTGCTTTCTCTGTGGATTTAGTTATTCATGATCTTCATTATATAATCCCCATTATATTGCTGTCTCTTCAATATGTCATCTTCTTTAGCAGAAGTGTTCTGGGACGCAACAATTATAGTCTGGTAAGGTGGAGAAGAAAACAAACTCAGAAAATCTGTGACTGCTGGGGCTAGTTGAAAGTTTCTCTCGAAAGATGGGCAAGAAGGATTTGAATATAAGAAGCCCGAGGAAAGGAGATCGAGGAACAATGCAGAGAGTAAATAGAGAGGCTGCGTGCATATGTCCATGTTGTATGAGAACGAAGTCTTTACAGCACTTAAAATCAATCCCAACACCACAAATAAATAATTGCTTTAATCTGTTAATTCTTGAGATGTATTTTATTTTTTTACTATTATTCTTTTAGTTTGAGACAAGTCACTACAAATTTCATTGGTATTTACCTTTTCCAGAATTCTGTCTTATAAATATTTTACTGTATTTTTGGGAGTGAAATTACTTTCAATATAAACTAACATAAATAATCCTATTTTCCATTCTAGTTACTAAATGTAATAATGGTATATAGCTCTGAATGTTAAATCAGGAAAACATTTTACTTCACATACCTAATATTTCACATATTTAAAATTACTACTTAGGCCAGGTTTTATATAGAGATTTCTTTTTTAATAGCAGACTTCTGAGATTGTTCTTCTGCATTTCCTTTCAGATTCCAACTCTAAGAAAAATTGTAATACAAAAAGAATTTTTGTATTACAAAAGAATTTTTTTTATTACCTTTGAAAAGGTAATAAAAGAGAATGCAAGAAAAAAAGATTTTTTTTTTTTTTTGGGAATACGCTAATTTATCACAAGGAGAATTTTGTCCTAGTCTATTCATTACATTATTAACTGAAATTATCTTTTTTAATTTGTCAATCTCAATTGCCTTTATGTTAAAATCCTTCTTTTGAAATTCAGATTATGTCTCAGTTTGAGACAATTTGGAGGGATGAAGACTTTGGACAGAAGTCTTCTTCTTCAGACTCAATACCCCTGGTTTCTCCAATACAGAGAGAGATACAAAATACACCCAGATGTAAGTGAAAAAATAACTCTTTACCAAGAAGAATGCTAATAACAATACTAATAAAACTCGGTTAAACTAACCAGTGAGGAGAAACTTCCCAAGTGCCACCTACTGGACCAAATTAAGATGGTGTCCAGCCTTCCCCACCCAAAAAACCCACATGACCACCCTTTCACGTGGTTCTCCTCCCCAGTGCCCTGAAAATCTGGCAGAAATGGTTGGAGAGTTAGTTCTGGCAGGAAATGGCAAATAGCTGGGATTCAATACTGGCACACGCTTGTGTGGGCCTGGAGTGAGGCTGTGGTGTTGGTACACGCAGTTGGAGAAGGTGACTGGAAGGAAGTGCCAGACAACCATTGGATCCAGTGAGACTTGGCTGTTGCAATTTTGATGTTCATTTATCAAAGTGATGATCACAGTCCAGTGGTGGTAGAAGTCCCAAGTGGGGGACAGAAGCCCTGAAACTCAGTTGTATACACTTGGGTTCAGGTGGTAACACCTCCAGTACCTCCCCTGGGGTGGGGAGTTTTACACTGTATGATGCAATACTGTAAATCACAGAGTACTTTGAGAATCTTTGACAGCTTCTAAGATGTTGCAGGTGTCTCTTATGTCACTGCAGCTGAGTCCATTATGGCCCATTATGGCTCCTCAACAAGAGGTGAAAACCTTTAGGCTGGTTGTTCCCAGGAGATGTCAGATGTGCACACCTTCAGCTGTTGGCCTGGGTGGCCACTTCGCACATTGTTAGCAAAGCACACTGCTGGCTGAGCCATCAGCACCAATAGTCCAAGCTCAGAGCAGTCACTGCAGGTGGTAGAATGTTTTGAGTCATTAATCACTAGCAGTTCAGTCTCTTTAGAGAAGGTGAAACACCAAAAGCCAGAAAGGCATATTTGAAGAAAAGAGGAAAGAAAAGGTGGATACTAGAATTTTTGTATAACCTGGGACAGTTTCTTACTCATTATGCCTTGCACATTAACATATTTCTATTCCAATGAAAACAGAAATGCACAGGATTGTGGAAGATGGCTTGCTTTTTTACTGGAAAGTTAAGGAGGATTAATCAGTGAAATTATTTTGACATCGATTTTTAGCTGCACTAACTCTGCTTTCTCAGGAAGAGGGAACACTGATCTGCTGAATCTCCATTTCCTTGGATGATTCCCCAAGAGAACCATTGCAGGGGCAATACAACTGATTTTTTGGAGTGGACTGAGGCTCCTTTGTGGAGGTTTTGTTAAACCTGCTGGGAATTTCTACTTCTTCTGTAAGGAATCATTTTTTGAAACATTTATCTGCACATATATGCTAACTCTTATTTATAAACTAAACCTGACTGCCAGCCTTGGAAAAAATATTTGATCCATGGCAATGTGGTTTGTGTAGAGTTTTTTTTTTGAGTGTATAAAGAGAACGATGTTGATAAATTGTAGCGAGTTCAGTGGAGGGTCACCTCAGTGAGACAGTCTGGAGCACTTGTCCTGTGAAGAGAGGGCAAGGGACAGGGGCTCATGCAGTCTGGAGAAGAGATGACTGGAGGAGCACTCCACAGCAGTCCTCCAGCTGAAGGAAAAGGCAACTTCTCAAAAACCTCAGTGAAGAAACCGTCATCTACAATACCTCACGTACTGTTTAATATCTGGGTTTTTTCCAAGTTTTATTTAAGATTTTAACCAGTCCAAATTTAGTGAGTTCAATGCTAAAAATAAATTATTATATTACTTTTAAGAGAAACAGTCATGTTTGTTTTTGCCATTGGGAGAAAAAAAAGAGAAAGGTTTAAAAAACAAAACAAATAAATAAATTCTGTTGTTGAAAATATATTAAAAGTAAAACACTCAGTTTTGTCAGTCAGTAAGATGTGAAGTTAATTGTTCCAGGAATGTTTTTGCTAGCTGTCCCTATTATATCATTAATGTAGACTTACTTTGAGAGTAAAATTTATTTTTAAATAATAAGTTAATCATACCAGTTTTCCCATTGTGATGTTTTCTGTCTCCATTTATTGAATTGTCTGCTAATAGTGTTGTCCTCTTTTCCACTGCAGTTTCAAGTTTCTCAATGAGAACATGAGAAAAACTCATTTCAGGGATATTAAAAGTACACAGTTAGAAAGTAGGTCTGGGTAAATGGTTTGGAAAAAATCCAAATCTTATCATGCATGAAAAGCACAGAGCACAAAAATAATGCAAGAAAATAATTTCTCATGCTATTTTAGCCATACTGTGTGTCCAGATTTATCTGAATACCAAACCCATATATTTTGGGTGATTGATTATTGCTTCATGAAGCTTTTAGTTTGGATTTAGCTTGCCTTCATGCGACCATGCAGTGACACAAAATGTCATATATGATGAATACAGCTTTGAGAAAAACACAAAAGAACACAGAAACAGCATTATGAAGCTTTTTCTCCTTATGTTCTGATTCATCTGTCATCCATTCTGAACTTTGATGAAAATAACAGAAAATCCATGAAGGTCTCTGATTTCTGGGGGGAGGTTTTGTGAAAAAGCATCTTTACCAGCAATCATAGAATCATAGTATCATGTAGGTAGAAAAGATCTCTAAGATCACGGAGTCATCTTCCTTTGTCTTTCCACCCCTCGTTTTCTTGAACACATACCTCAGCTATAAGTGAATTTGAGATCTGATGGCCTTCTTGAATGACATATGCCAAGGTGTAACTTTCAGAACTCCTAGGACTGAAATCTTGTGCTGTCTTTAAAACCCAAGGAAAGCAATATTACATAGGAATATATGAGTTTGGATCCTCTGTTCAGTTCAGAAATTCTGTGCGACACAGACATTGAGTCATATTCGTATGGCTGCTTTCCATTTAGCACCACTGCAGGCTGTCTTGCAGTGCTGCAAGAGTAGTTTTGTCATCCCTGTGCTCTGCTGGCACGAGATTCTTTCTATACTTGCCAGGTTCTGCCTTTGAGGTCCATGGCTAATTCAGGAAGACTATGGCTTATACTATGTCCCAACATCCGTCTGTGTGAATTCTTTTAGACAGTAGATTTCTGACTTAGTGATTGTGCCAAAGAATTGCCTCCAAAAAATGCTTTAAAATTCTTATCAAGTGGCTTCGCAAGATATCTTTCCATTATTACTTCCAACCTATACTCATGGAATTTTCTGTGAAAATTAGATGAAAGGCCATTCCAGGACCCTTTCCTGAATTTCAGTCCTAAACTACACTCCTCACAGGAAGATCATGGGTGCATAGTATGCGGAAAATGGTTAATACTTAATGAGCTGAGTAGGAGCAGGTTACTTAGTTGCTAATGAGTCACTTACAGAAATTGTAGCACTAGATTTAAGCCATACCTTAATACCTAGAGTATGGAATCCCACACTTTAATACACACTGAGTTGTAATTTAAGACAAATGGTTATCTTTTTTCAAACTTATTAAATTATTAGATGCATATTACCTTGTACATACACTTCATATCTTTTTTTTAATTAGAAAATGCTTAGAAACTTTGGTGATAAGTAATTTGCCAAGTCAAAAGATCATTACTCAGTTATTAGTAGAGCTAGTAAGAAAATAGAAATTGCTATCTGTCAAGAAATTCCTACATTTTTAATAATAGTGATTTCCCATGAGAACAAAAGTCAATGTTTCAAGGTGTTTTATGGATTTTGAGAGTTTAAATGTGTTTTTTTCAAATACTGATGCAACCATTCAAAACATTAGATCTCTGCAATATACTTTTAAATTTTAAGTCTAATTAACATATAACATACTAGGTACAAGGATTGAAATTGAATATCATATTTTGACTTTCAACCACATAGAATATCTTCCCTCCAGTATGTCAAAGAAACTGAAACATTCATTTCAAACATTTTTTTATCATCAGAGCATTTTTTAATCAACTTGTTCTCTTTTTTTTTTCCCACTGCTTTTTTTCCTATTAATTGCTGAAACTACTAATTTGTGTACAGATCCTCATACAAGTATTTTTAGTATGCATAATAGGTGTGGGAGGGCTCCTTGAACAAGTATGGAAAATGAAAACAGGAAAAATACTATTTAACATCATTTGAATTACCTCCCTGAAAAGTAAGTACAATCATCGCAACTATAAGGCACTAGTTGTATCTGTCTGGAATACTATACAAGGTTTTGGTAGTATTCAAAAAATATTGGTTCAGACTGATTACTAACATGAGAAACAGTTTGGAAAACGTTTTATGTTGGAGAAGACTTCAGATGAGCAAAATGAAGTGAAATAAAGATCTATTTTAACTAAAGATTAAATTTCAACAAAATAAGCAAATATACATTGTCGATAAATAACTTTGGTTCATAAATTACCAGAAGGTTCTTAATATCTGACTGTTTCACTGTTTCAGCTGTGAGTCACTAGAACACAGGTAAGTGAAAACATATTTTCAAGTTGTAGTTTCCTAAATCTGGAATTAAATTGTGTGATATAATTACTTGCAATAGCAGGTATTAAAACTAAATATTTCATGGGCTGTTGGGAGGTGCTTCAGTAAGTATCCTGAGGTCTTTTTAAAGCAAGCTCTACCCCTTGACTGGCCTGCAAGTTTTCTTTACGTGAACGATAGGACAGAAGCAGCATTTCTGAAAGTGATGGAAGGAGATAAAAACTGCAACCATTAACTTAAAAGTACTCCCAGATCCTGTAATATAGGGATAGCCATAAAATGCTTTTCTAGTTCTATGTGCTATGTTCTCATGTTGCTAAAGGATGACATTTCCAAGCATGCTAACCAGGGACCATTTTAAATGAACTCTTTAAACATCAACACGGTGAGAAGGCAGTCTCCTGTGTTAACACCTCTGTTGTTAAAAGATAAGGTCATATTTCTCATTGTGACTTTAATGACCACTTCTTACTCTGTGTTTCTGCTCCCTGTGTGGTCTGTACTTATATCTGCTACTTTAACAACGACAGCAAATTTTTACCATGACCATTAGCAGAGTAGAAAAAATGCAAAATGGAAACACCACTAAATTATTTCTTGGTTTATGTACCATCAGCAAATTTACTATCTGTTTTCTTCTTATGGAGTCCATATCCTTCATCCAGAAAGCGTAATTTCTATTTCCCATCTTGCATTTGTTTCATCTCAGAAATCCTGCTGAGTTAGTCAACACACCATTAATAACATATGGGCAATAAAGCAGGAAGTGTAGGGTCACCTCTAAAAGTCATAGAGCATTACTTTCTTATTTTTGTTTTGTTTAATTAAGAGTTAAATTGAGAATGAGGAATATGGAAATTAACACCTTTTTTTTTACTTTCTTAAAGAGAGTAAAAAAATAAGAGTAATTCTTTTGTGTTATTTTTTTGTGTCTTTTTCATTATAGTAGTTATTGCTTTTTAGATTATTTGTTTTCATTGAGTTACTCTTTGCCATTCAATGTGCTCATACCGAATTCAGATTCATATACTCTTCAGATGGAAAGAACCATTAGAGTTATCTATTCCAAAACCTGTGTAACAGGCCATTAAATATGAACCAATAATTCATGCATCAAGTTCACATCTTCTGCTTGAGAGACAATAGATCTCTTAGAAAGACATCCAGTTTTGATTCTCTCTGACTAATGTTGGCACCTTTTGAAGACATGCAGTAGGCATGGAAACCTGCTATAAGTAGATGGGATCTTAAGGTTCCCCCTCCATTGACTTTCATGTTAGAATTGTTCATTTAAATTTGACTTTCACAGTATTTCTTTTAATACTCAAGGAAAAAAAATCTCTTGCAGGTATTTCACATTAGCAAAAAAAGTTAAGGAATGAGTGATGATGTCTGCACATAACAGAATATATGCAGTATTTTAAAAAATCAGTTCCCATTGGATTACTTTACAGTTCTAGCTACTACAGACACAAAGCCTGGCTGACAAATTATAAGGGATAGTTGGTCAGAAAGCCCACCTTGATCTTTGTCCTTCTTCCTTCGATTGCTAAATTGCATGAAGTAGATAAACACTTCTATCAGTTATGCTAAAACCTTCCCATAAGATTGTACTTAGATAGGGTTTTTTGTGACTAGTCAAAGGAAACATTTGAAAATTTTGTGAAAGTGAACTTTTTTTGGTGTTCTCTAAAAGGCATGGCAGAGACTTATGAGTGGATTTCTGTTCTTCAGAGATAAAATAATTTACATTAAATAAAAACAAACACACAAACAAAAACTTAAATAAACTAAGTTAACTTGAGAAAAAGTCATTTTCCCTCATGATGAACCTTATTTTGGAAAGCATGCTTTTTTCAGATGAAAGGAAGAACAAAGTTTGCTTTCAATCAGGATGAAATACAAGCTTTTACATTCATGAGTCTTGCCAAATCTCTTGTGAAGAAAGAGTCATTTTTTGTGTCTAACTACAAATCTAATGAGATATTATGTACCCATTTTCTTTACCTATCTAGGAAAAGGAGACATTAAGGAAGTGATTACTCCTAGAAAATGGTGCTAAAAGGAACATTGAGAGACAATCCAGCCCATTCCTCGATCCAAAGCAGGATTAGCTACCAGTATGTCACTCTTGATTGACACCTTCTCTGACTTTAAAGATAGGGTGTTTATAAGATCCTTAGGAAATCTGTCCTAAACCTTTACTGTCCTTAGTGTTACAAACTGTCTTCTGTAAATATCAACTACAGCTCAGATGCTATGGCTGTCTTTCCAGTTGTGCTGCTCCAACTTGCTGGGCACATTGTTAGCCACAGCATTTCAACTAAGACTTGAGCACTGCTGAATAAACACAAGGATTATTGGCTGTATTTTGCAGAGGATGTTCTGCTTGTACATGGTAGTCTGATATTTACTTTCTTTGTAACAACATGACACAGTTGACTCATGCTCAAAGAGCAATCCTTTATAATTCCAAGATCATCCCCATTTGGCCAGTTGTTTTCCATCTTATATTTGTGCAGCTGATGGTTCATACATAACTGGAGTACTTGTCACTTGCCCTTTAATCTTGTTATACTGGATCAAACTCAAATCATCAGCTGTTGTATCCAGTGTTCCTTAGTGACAGCTACTTGAAGAAATATTGCTGGGCATAAATTAATTTTCTGTGGGAAATTATTTTCTGACAACAGATCTGCACAGTATCATATTTGTACCACCTTATTCCTTTTCTTCCACCGAGTCTAGCTTCTTAAGCAACACGTACCATAGATTTGCTATATGATGAGTGGTATATATCATTTCAATTCACGTTATTAGGCCATAGAAGTGCTAATGAAGGTGTTGTTCTTTTTTTTTACAGATATATATATATATACAACATACTTTGCTGGTTAACAGAAAGACAAAACAGACCTAGAGGATCTGACAATCATACTACTGTTCATAAGCTCTTTTAAATCAGCAGATGAGATACAACTACAGGACCAGAATCCTTGTCGGGACTTGCCAGGAGGTATGTCCTGTTATTTTTACTCATAGTGTATCTCCTTCTGCCTCAAAACTATTGATACTGACGTACACAGATGCTGAGTGAAAGACTACAAATGTCATTGTCATGTGCACCTGTGGTCACTGCAACAGAATTATATACAGCACAATTCAAGGGTTTTGTTTGTACACCATACTGAATAATTTACTAGGCTGCACCAAAATATATGTATGGCATAAGTAAAAAAAAAATTACTGCAGTGCATATATGATCAGTTAATGTTTTCAACATAGCCAGAATAGCTTTGTTATCAATATGAATTTTATATGATACTGTGAAGAACTCAATGACTGTGCTAACTAGGACTCCACCTAAAAAAAAGATGTTGCCTAGTAAATTTGAACTATTTTTATTTCCAACATCTATACAACTTTATATTATATAGATTTTCTATTTATTTTTATATATCAATTTATATAGCTGGTTTTAGCATTACAATAAGCATGCTAAAATAAAATCTTTGGAAGACTATAGATGATCCACCTAAATATTATTATTATTATTATTATTATTATTATTATTGTTGTTGTTGTTGTCATTGTTCTTGTTTAGTATATGCCAAAAATGTCAAGGTGCATCAGTACGGATGCACCTTAGTACAAGAACAAACCTTTGTGACATGAAGAAAATATGACTGACAAGCAGCAGGATTAAGTGTTCTGTCAAGGATGGTGCTGCAGTTCTGAATTATTTACGAAACATGGAATTCAAAATAGTGAAATTCAGCATTTCAGACTCACAGTTTTTAAACTGCACATCTGAAAAATACAGTTTTTGATGCTTCCCAACTTTGGGGGCAAAGTTAAACACAAGTCATTTCTCCAGTCTTGAATACTTCTATTGATTTTGGACTTGGAGTAAAAGAAAACTCAGCTGAGGTCACAAAGTTTCTACTGTGGCAGCCACAGTGCAAGTGATTAAAACCCTGTCTCTCACCTTAAGTGTTCCAATTCAGTCTTGTGAAGTTTAACACCTCACCTCAGGTCCCAGCCAAATCTCAAGGGACTTTGAATTGACATCACAAACACACCTCCAAGTTTAACAAAGAAGCCGAAAAAGACAAACAAAGAAAAGAAATACTTTTATGCCAGGAGCAGCTATTCCACAGAGATTCGATCCAAAGGAAAGCAGGAAGAAAACACTGCAAAAGCACATTTTTTTACGTTCAAGGACTGTAACTAGTCCATGCTCCTACAACAGGAAGGCTCAAGAGTGTCCAGATAAAAACACTCTCATCTTTTACCTTAATGAACTCTGAACTGACAAGTCTTTTATGACAAATTCAGTGCTGTAGCAGTAGCTTCAAAACTATATGAGATTTAGAGCTCCATTTGAAACCATATCTGGTCTGTCTTGCCTCTGTGACAAGTTCTCACAGTTCTCATCTGGGTCCTATCATAGATATCCCATGATAGGGAAAACTGACATCCTATTCATCTTGCTTTACATGACTGTCTTACCTGTCAAAAGACCCACATAACAATGTTAGTTTTATATACTCTCAAGAAATGCAGACCCAAATTGGCTGCCAAAACCCAAGCAGGAACAGTGCAGACATGAGCATACACCAAGATGTGGAAACAAATTGAAAATTTAGATGACTACAAACAAAAAACAAAAAGGGAGTTGTTCTTCTTTTTTTAACTAAAGAGATGAATTGCCTTCTCTTTTTTTTCCCCCTGTATGCTAATCAAAACCAGGCACATGTAGAATGTCAGAGTTTGAGGTTAGAAAGGATGATCCAATAATTTGATTATTTCTCCCACTATAGTCTTATACCTGTTCCAGTACCCTTAAATTTAAATCGGTGACCTTAGTTAACATTAGGCATCTCTTTCAGCACCCCAGAACAACTAATATAGGCCTACATTTTAGATAAATGTGGATTAAAATGAACCGGATCTGACCGCTTTTGTGGGGAGGGTTAAACGTTCTATCAGAATCCAGCGCATGTCTAGTTGAAGGTAGTGGGGTGTGTAATTTTAGTAATTTTTCTTTATTCAAAACGGTATAGTACTAGGGATGTGTTGAGAAGAGCGATTTTTGTTCCCAAAAGCCCTTCAAAAAAAGAACTCAACCACAATTGTCAGAAAGCCATGGATTTTAGAGACAGAAGAGGACACCAGGCACTGTGCAAAGTTCAAGTTCAACTGAATAAGAACTAAGCTAAAACTGGTTATCAGTGGAAAATTACCATTAAAGGGGGATGTTGTAAGTGGCACTCAACAGGTTTTGAAACATCTTTTGTTTGATTTTTTTTTTCCTTTTAATTTGAAATAAATATATAATTAATTTTAAAAGGACACAAATGGGTGAAGTGGTAGATCATGTTGAATATAAGGCAGCTATTCAGATTTATTGCAAGAATTTGTTAAGCTGGGCCTGGCAAATGTGTATATGTGTCTAAGAACTGTACATTTTCACTAATGATCTCAACATGGTAAATGTGTTTATTTAGGAAAAAGGAAAGTATTCCCACTGAACAGGGAAAGTTGTTACTTTGAAAGTAATTAAGGTATTTTAATACAAAGGTAACTCAGATGAGGTCTAAAAGGCAGAAAGACCAATATGTTCTCTGGATATATGAGTTGTAGGAGTACTATTTCTGTGAGCAGGAATAAGACAAGAATGTGTCTCCTTCAGTGTTTGGCATACGTAATCATTAAGATAACGAGTAAAGTTTTGCTGAGGTTCTTGAAAGAACCATTCAAAGACTTAAAAGGCTGTTAAAGTTACTCTTGGAGAACAAAAAAAAAACTTACTTTGAAGAGAGTTTAATCTGTTTAGTTTATGAAAATGGAGAGGTTTTTTGATTACAGTGTTCATATTTTTTTATTTTAATGAAACTATTTTACTAAAATATCAAAAAAAACCAGATAAATATCTTTGCTGTGTCATCACACTGAAGCTGCACAACCATTCGGGACACAAGCTTTTTGTCAAGTACAAATTATAGGGGCAAACAAGTTAGGAAAAATGTCAGTAATTATTGTAGATACTTCACCCTTAAGTTGTATGTATATATCCAGGAAAAAGAAATTAGGTATGAAGAAAGTGGAAAACTAACTGTTTCTGCAACAAATAAATATTCAATTATAGTCATTTTATCTCCCGTGATGGAAGAGAGGGGAAAGGAGAGATGAGAGAAGGATTAATCAGAATAGAATACATTTCCACTTGAAGGTTGCAGGATTCTTTTTCTTGTTTCATTATGATTATGAAAAGGACGAAGGATTTTATTCTCATTTGCCTGAAATAGAAGATAATTATATAAGTATAAATATAAGTAAATAAATAAATAAAAATCAGTACTAAAATAAAACACTTCAGGGTTTTTTTTTGGTTTTTTTTTTGGATTTTTTTTAATATTTGCCAAGATTTGACAGCATTTCAGCCTGGATAAAGCGAATAGTTTACTGTGGAACATTTAGAAGATCTCATGTAACCCTTAACAAACAATGCTTTAGCTAGTGTCTAAATGATATGCAAGTCAAAGATGGCATTTGCCATCTGTATCAGTAATATGACTCATACAAAATTAAAAAAAATAGTTTCATCACATAGCCTTTTATTTGCTTCTTCATCTTTATATATGAGGAAACAAGGGTAGAACCACTTAGGCCCTGATGAAGTCTGAAACAGATTATAAGGCAAATCTAGTCAACTCTAAATGCTTATGAAAGAAGAGTTTAAAAGTGAAATTACTTAGCTCAAAGATAACCAATAAAAAGAAGATTAATTGAAAAGGGTAGGTAGATGAATGGCAGGCTTCACTTTGCAGGCAAGGTAAATACAAGTAAACTTCAAATTTCAAAGGCAATTTTTTGCTATGTTTTCTACTGAGATTTATTCCAGTTTACATCTAGTTAATTCTTTCTAATCCTTTGACCATCATAATGCTGAGATATACATAGGAAATTGGATTCAACAGTTTCCTTCTTTCATATGAAGAGACATGTTATATTTTCACTCTAGTTGTCTAAATTCTAGAGGAAAAATTTTACAGTTGTTCCACTATGCCTTATACCCCAAAATAAAATACATAAGCAAAACCAGCCTTGCCCACATCTCTTGTAAACATTGGAAAAGAATTTTAAAACAGAGCATCTGAGATCTACTTAGGCTACATGAAATGCAGGTGTAAATATAACCTTTTAGCAATCCTATTGTGAGCTTCATAACTTGGCTAAGGGATAGTCATTACTGTGGAAAATACTAAAGTGTTTTGAAATTTTCATATCAAGTCAAAAAATCTGGAATTCCCAAGAGACTGTTGCTTTCAGGTCCATATGTTTAGAAGGATGTGGCATCTCCTTATGAACTAGATATGAATTCTGTTGTAGAAATGATTGAATTCCTTTCATGTTTTCCTTTTGTCATTGTAATGGTGATATCACAGCGTTGTGTAAGTCAAAGGCACAGCATTACTGATATGGCTAGTGTCATCAAATATTAATCAATGGCTCATTTACAGTTAGATATTTAATACTGACCAAATATTCCAAATGTTTTTCTGTGCTGTTCTGGATTTGGGGTCTAAAATAATTTTTTTATGTTGTGAAGTCTTCACAAGACAGTCATAAGATGGGTTTTTCTGGTTTTACTCATATCAGTATACTTCTAAGCATGCAATTTTTTCTGCAATACTAATTCAAGTAATAACTTGTAAGCATACCATTTTGTCAGATGATACCTTCTAAGCATGCTATTTTGTCTGTAGTACTAATTCAGGTAATACTGCAAAGTTTGTAACAGAACAACCCTTCTTTAACATATTCACTGCAAAGATATGTTTGTACATCTAGTAGCCTTCAAAAGAAAAAAAAGAAAGTCTCTTAAACCCCATAGGTCTCCATAACAATCCGCTGTAGCAGCACTGAGAAGAATTGCAGGTACAACCTGATGGTTTTAATGCAATGACCTTTTAGAATCTTCACTAGAAAAAGTAGGAAGTTTTTTTATTAAAGGACCTAATATCTTCATCCCTGACATCATCATCATAATCAAATACATTTATATAAACATTTGCGGGACAATGACTCCTTTCCCACTTGAAAAAGGTTAAGAATTTGTGTTACGTGTCATATTGTATGTGGAGTGGGGCATACATTGCACAATAGTGAACAACAATGGGATCATTAAAGTCAACAAACTTTTTTAATGATTTGAGAAATTAAACCCCAAAATCCCAAATATATAAAGTATTAGTTGTTTATTTGCTTAAGTTTTGGAGGGGTTAGCAAGAGGAATAGGAACCTTCCTGCTAGTTTTGCTGCAACTGTCATGAAGATGAATTTATGTGTTTGTTTAAATGTTTGCCAAGGGCATTAAGAATGACAAACTGGATTCTCTTAGTTATGTTAACATTACAAAAAACAATACTTGTTAATATAAAGCTCCAAATTAATTACACTGAAGACTGAAAATCAAAACTTATTTCAAATATGAGTGAAGACAGTATTTTATGCCCAATACACAATAGTTCATTTGTGAATGTTAACAAAAGATTTGTTTTCATTTTGTCTCAATTCGTGTTTTTGTCTTTGCTTTACATTAGTCATTCTGCAAGAAGGTGGTAGGTAGACTTGTGTAGAAGAGATTTTCCCTGATACAGCATAAAATGTTGACTTGAAACTTCATAATAATAATTCTGAAGAACGTTACAGAAATTTCTTTCAAAGTTATAATGACTCTAGGCAATTTGCTCAAGACCTGTGCTTTCTTATTCTGTCTCTCAAAAGGGCCTTCAGCTCTTAAGAGTTACATCTGGCCCCTCTCTCCATGATACGCATACATACAAACCATACCAAAGCATCATAGGAATGTACTACAGCTGAACCATATAGTTCATGATCCTTGTCAAACGCTTCCACAGTTTTTAGGTGCATACTGTGCAATGATTTTACCTCTTTTTTTTTTTTTTGGACTGTATTTCTTAGGGTTAGCTACAATATTCCAAAGTTTCAACAGTTTCAAGAGCCTGACACAATTTATACTATTTTAAACACCCTCCCCAAAACACTTTGTTCTTTTCTTTAAATGTAGAATACATCTTCTTACTAACTCAACAAAATTTGTCTAAACTGGAGATGAATGATGAATTTAAGGTTTTATGTTTTACATAAAGGCTTTAAAGTGAAGCTTCATGACACTGGGATATTGGCATTCCCACTTTTCAGATAATATTCATTGTTTTTTATTTTTCATAATAGTTTTGAAATTTTGTTCTGGAAAAAGCTTTTAAAAATTATGTAGTATTGAAAAACTCCTACATTTAAACCTCATATACTTGTCTTGAAATAAATGAATGTAGAGTTTTACAGAGGAAGGTAACAAATGCTGCTTACAGCAAACCTGCTTAATTCCCTAAGATCTTTTTCCGAATGGTTTTCAGTGGGCATGTGGAGAGGACATGATGATGTAATTATGGTTATGTTAGCAAAGATTACCCAGAAGACTATAATTCTTTAATGGCTCTACTGTCAGATAATAATGTGGCATGCTGATAAAATATTTTTGCCACAACATCCCAGATTATATTTCATATATATGAATGTTTGAAGTTTACAGGAAAATATGAATTAATCAGTTATGCACTCTACCTGTGACAATTCTGGGAAAAGTAGTCTTTTATATCTGCAGAAAAGGTACAGAACAAGCATCTGCAGATTTCTTGCCAATGTTCCTTAGTCTTGACCTCAGGTGGCTACTTTTTGAAATGAGAATGAATCTCTGATCTTTAAGCATTTATTTTCCTTTGTCGAGTCTGCTATTAAAGTGCCAGCTACTTTTTAAAATTTGAAGTGTCTTCAAAAAATTATAATTTTAAAATATACCTGAAACCCTTAGTCCAAAACTGTCCAATGTAAAAGGTCAGTGAGGGAAAAGAAGCAAAGGAATCACACTGGTGTGAATGCAGTTTGCTATCTTTAGTAGCTTTTAGCTCTTTAACCTTGGTCAAAACATGAATGCAGATTGTACAATTTTTCTATTTCTGAATAACATACAATTTATACTTTCCATGACAGCATCTTTACAGTCAAATTCACTTGAAAGGGGTAATAAATCAAATAGTACAGAATAATACACCTATACACAGACATCCTATAACCATCCAGGAAAGCTTTGTCATGCAAGTCCAAACAAGTCAAATAAGATTTATCTCACATTCAGGCAGATGACTGTGGATTTGTTCTTCAACCAAAGAAAATAAAAAAAATTCCTTGGCTTCCTGAATCCTATTTATTTTCTCAAATTTCATTCAGATTTATTTACATGTTGCATATTACAAATTTACTTATTAACTTAGACTTGTGCAATTTGAGGAGTTAAACTTCTTTTGTGGATAAGAAGCACAGAAGTCTAACTGTTTCTGTTCAGTGGAACTAGTATTTATTTAGGACCTGTTTAGTAGAATAAACAATAATTCTATGCTCTTACTTAACTCTGTCTGCCATGTAAGTAAGAACAGCTTTAGGACTGCTCTGTTTTACTTTTACTAAGCAGAACTTAGTTGGTGTTAGGAACTCAGGGCTTTTTATATCACAAGCATTACGGCTATTCACTGCTATAGTGATTTTGTCTGGGATGCAGCTAGTTTTCTTCATTGTGGCTTGCATGGTGTTGTGTTTTGGGTTTGTGATGAAAATAAGTGTTGAAAACACACTGATGTCTCAGATGTTGCTGAGCCATGCTTGTACAGCATTAAGGTTGTTTTGGTATCTCATTCTCCCCCAACAGTAAGGAGGCCAGAGGTGCACCAGAAGTTGGGAGGGGACAGAGTTAGGACAGCTAACCCCAAGTGGCCAAAGCCAAACCTCCATAGGATATCACAGGTCATATGATGTTGTGCTTAGCAAAAAAAAGCTGGAGGAAGAAGGATATGACAAATATTTGGTGTTAAGTTCTTTGTCTTTCCAAGTAAGTGTTACGCATGCTGAAACCTTCCTTTCCTGGAAATGGAAAACACCTGCCTGATGAAGGAAAGTGATGAATGAATTCTTTGTTTTGCTTTTCCTGCATATACAGCTTTTCCTTTACCTATTAAACTGACTTTATCTGAAACCACAAATTTTCCCTACTTTTTCAGTTTCCTCCCTGTCCCCCTCGAGGTAATGAGCAAGCTGTATGGGACTGAGCTCCTTTATCAGGGTTAACCTACAGCACCTGCAAGTGTTCAGACCCATTTTAAACTTAGGAAAGTTTTAAACCTAGTAAGACAGAAATAGGTACTCCAGATACATCATGGCTAGGCTTCGCGAATGAAGATTTGGGAGTCCAGATATAGCTATCATGGTAAATACAAATCTCTGCCCTAAATAGGGTAGAATTCTCAGGCTGCTCTTCAAATTTTTGTACTTTGATTATAGCAACGACTAAGACTAGTTCAAATTGAACATATAAAGTGAAAGATCACTGTTAATGAAAAAGCAAATGCAATGTGTAGTAGAGACTTTACAGGAAGCAGATCCTTAATAGCTCATAGGCAATGTTCTCTGTTGCACAGGCTCATGGAAGCTTGTGCAAAGAACAGGTTAAAAATGACTGCTCATTTTCTGATATCAGATTGACCTTTACCCACCTTATAGGGGTGAAATAAGATAATACAATATCCTTAATGGAAAATTGAGTATTGCAGAACAGAATCATGGAACAGAACAGGTTGGGAAGGCCCTCAAAAGACCACTTGGTCTAATTTTTTATGGGGAAGGGAGCCTGGATGAAATTATCCTGTCCAATTGCACCTTAAAAACTTGCAGTGAGGTGGACTGTACCTCATACCTGAGAAGGTTTTTCAGGTGAATGATTGCTTTCATTATAAAATATTTCATTCTCATGTTGAAACCTTTCACTGTGCAACTTTTAGCCATTACTTCTTGTCTTCTCCATAAATCATTGCATGAAGAGAGAGCCTCTGTCCTCTTTGTAAACATCCTTTAAGTACTGGAAAACTGTCATAAGGTCCCTCTCAAGCCTTCTGTTCTCCAGGGGAACAGTTCCTTCTGCCTTTCCTCACAAAGCAGGTTCTCCAGTTCTTTGATAGTTTTTGTGGCCCCCCTTTGGATCCTCTCTAGTCTCCACACCTGTCTTGAATTGAACTAGACACAGTATCCAGGGCCTCACAAATGCTGAGTGGAGTGAAATAACCATGTCTCTGTCTCTGCCCCTGTGGATGAACTACAGGGTCTGATTTGCCTTTGAAGCTGCAGCAGCGCACTGCTGTCTTGTGTTCAGCTTATTTGCCATCAGGACCTTTGGGTCCCTTTTAGAATGTCTGCTCCTTAGCCACACAGGTCAAAGCCCATACTTGGATCTTTGCTTATTTCGTTATTCCATCCCAGGTGCAGGACTTTGCACTCATCTTTTGTTAAATTTCATACTGTTCTTGCTAGGCCACTATTCTAGCCTGTGTAGATCTCTCTAACACATCTCTCTTTTCTGAGGTGTTCATCTCACCACTTTGGTGCCATCAGCAAACTTAGTGAGGGTGCTTTCGATCCCATCATCAGGATAATTTATAAAGATACTTAATAACATACTGATCCCGGGGGCCCTCACCTGTAAAAATCATTGATCGTCACTCTCTGAGAGCAACTTGTTAGCCAATTTCCCACTCATCTCACAGATCACACATCAAATCTCTATGTTGCCAGTTCATCCAGAAGAAGGCTGTGGGAAGCGGTATCAAACACTTTGCTGAAGTCCAGTTAACAACATCCACTGCTCTCCCCATGTGGACAGAAAGTGTTACTTTGTTGTAGAAGGTGAGCAGGTTAGTCTGGTGTGATTTGCCTTTAGCAAATCTGTGCTGGCTTCCAGGAGGCTATTCTTCAATTGCCTGGCTTCCAGGAGGCAATTCTTCACAGCACTCAAAAGCTATTTTTCCCTCCATGGATACTTCCCGTGGAATCACTGAGCTCTAAACGCACTGAACTTGGCACTTCCAAAATCCAGGGTGTTTGTCCTACAACTGGTCTTCATTGTGATCAACAGGATCTTAAACTCCACAATGTTGTGGCCACTATATTCAAGTCTACCATTGGTTTTTATGATGCCAGGTAAGTCTGCCTAGTGGCAGCTTCTCATGATTTGGCCTTCTCTTTTTGTATCATCTGAGTGTAAGAGCCAAAAATCATAGAAGCTACATTCCAGATAACAGGTTAGGCTGCTGTCTATCACCTCTGCAGAGAATTCTCCTCAGAAAATACCAGCAAAAAAAAGAATGAAACTGTAATTTCATTTCAGTGTCGTGTTAAGGTCTGTAACAACTATGATTATCTTTTTTTTCCTCTTGTATCCTAACCAAGGGCAACTATACTGCAGATATGTGGAATGAAGAATTAGTTGACATTGTGTTTTCCAGAATACTTTCTGCCAATATATATACAACTGCTAAAACTGACCTGATAAGAGAAAATTTATTGTTTGTTTTGTTGTTGCTTGCCTTTTTTTTTTTTTTTAATTCTGCTTTAGCTTCCATCTCTTACTAGATTTATTAAACATTTTGTTGCCAATTTGGAAAGCATTACTGGCTGATAATTCATAATCTCTCTTTTACTCTTCATTTTTTTCATGATTCCGTTTTAGAATCTTCTTCATGCATCTGTTAGCTTTGTCTTAATTTCATAACTTCTGATATATTTTAATAGCTGTACCCCTAGATATTGACCATCATGTGTATTTTTTCTATTAAGTAGCAGTTTAGAAACATGTATGTTCATATGATTTCACTATCTTGAAAATAACTCAGTTTCATAACTTTCACAAGTACAATGCATATATCTATCTAGGCAAAATAGTTTGTTCTGAACTTAAAACCAAACTCAATTATTATTAATGAGGTCCTCAATATTTATATCTGGATGGGATAAATCAGCTTACAGTTTTATTTCCCTTATCTATGTATCTAAATTTCCAATATTTGCGTTTGACTACTTAATATTCTTGCGTCCAAACCCAGGTGTCTAAAATTAGATACCTAAAACTGCTCTAAGTATTAAGCTTTCGACAATCAACTATGAAAATTAGACCTCTTTGTTACTGTATTTCAGCTACATATTAGCTTTTCTTTTGCATTTTCCTTTGTCAAAATTCTGTATGTGGGAAGTCTTTCTTGGATAAAACCTTCTCCTGCTGTTTTGCTTGCTTTCCCATAATTGCTCATCTTTTGGTCAAATCCTGGTCTCATCGCCTTGGTGGGAGTAGAGCTAATGATGACATCGTGGGACCTGGATTTGGCATCTTCATTTATACAGTGGCTGATCAGCTTTGTTAGAAAGAAACATGTTCTAAATCAGTGAGAGCCCCAGCCCGTTCTATCTGGACAGAATTGTGGCTCGCAAACCCTGTCAGAAAAAGGGTGTTTCCTAGCAATGTACAAGTGCGTTAGAAGTTCTCACAAAACTTTCCGATCTGGAGCATACCTAGGCCACATTAAGCCTCAGTCATGCAGTATCTTGTACGTGGAACCCCACTAATTTTACTGAAATCAAGAGGACCATTGATGGGAGCATCTGTTAGTCTCACTGGGATGGAAGTCTCTGCTGTTACAGTTTACGCAGCCAAGGTAAGCCTTGTTTTTCCATCTAAGGAGTTGATTGATGTCAAGTTTAAGTCAGAACATCCTGCTTAGATCTGACACAGTCTGACAGAACAAGATTCCAAATTCTAGTCATGCGGAAGTCAATGGCAATAATCCTACTGACATCAATGTAATCATGATTTAAAAAGACAGGGTCTTGTATACATTATGTCATCATAATGACACATAATTTTAATATTGTTCTCTGAATGTTACTGTTCAGTGAACAGTACAGAGTTATCCAGAAGTGGTATCAGAACTAAGAAAGGATACTTCTCTAATTTTATAAATATTTAGAAAAGATTTCATCACGAACATCTGTGTATTTACAAAAACCCAAATAATTCAGAGAAGTCACACCATCATTCTCTGCAGACTATTCAACAGAGGGAAATGCAGTTCAATATGGTGTTACCAAACTGATATTTTAGGTTTGCCTTGATTTTGTGGCAAATAAACTGTTGCTAAGGAAGAATGGATGCCATTTCTTTAATTCACTTTTAAGCATCAATAAGTCATATAAATCTAAACTGGTAATCAGAGAGCCATTATACATAGTCAGTGGACGGATACTGACATCTCTGAGGGGGATTTTAGGTACTCACATTAGAAAGGAATGCTGACACCTATTTCTATTCTGAAAAAGGGAAATGAGATGACTGGCATTGACATAGATAATTACTTTTAGCTGTTTGAAGATATGAAAGATGAATCCCATTCTATGAAGTTAATTAAAACACCTTGTAAAATATGAGGCTGTCAAATTATTGTTTTCATATACATTTCCTCATCATTCTGTCTTCTAAGGGCTTGTCTTCACTCACAAGAAGACAAGCAAGAAACAAACAAGAAGCTGTGTTTATTAAAGCCTCGCAGAAACTAGCATGAGTAAGATGAGAATACCCTTAACACTAGGCATTCTACTATTACTCAAGAAAACTTGTCCAAATCAGTTTCAAGTAGAGTAAAAGGCTGACCTTTATGTGTTTACACATCTCTAAACTTCCCATCCTTTCTGCATAAGAGAGGGCTGACAGCTTTTTTATGCTTGTGAGACTCTGTATTATTACCCCTTTCATCACTACCCCCTGCAGTAGGACAATTTCCTTTTGATTATACCTTTCAGAATGTCTGAATATGGGATTCAGATAGATTTCCACATCCCTCCTGTGAATATTTGCCAGATTTCAGGGAATGTCTTTGCTGGGAGTAATTGAATTATGGCAGTACAGGGCGCTATTGCATTGGTATATTAATCCTGTGACTACATAGGATAGGATGAGAATCCAAACTGAAGCTCAGTGCTTTTCCTTGGGCAGCCCCCTCCCATTTTCCTTCACAAAAGTCATTTGACTTCACAGTCCCCAGAGATTATTTTCTGTGATTTCACAATGCAGCAGGAAGTAATGAGGTTCTACCATGCATATTTCAAAAAAATTCACAATTTAGTAATATATGTTCTGCTGAGGTACATAAAAAACTTATCCCCTGATATTCTGTTAAGAATGTTTGTTTCGATATGTCACATACACTAAAAGAACAATATTCCTCTGAATCAGCACTTGAATGTTTTAAGTTCCAGTATGCAATTTTATTTATGACAACCAAAATGATGAGGTTCCATCTGCTTAAATAAACATCCTTGCTACATAAATTACTGAATAATAATCCTTGAATGGGCTTAGGACCAATTATGTTTTAATTTACTGAATATCTTATATTAAATGAGAATATGTTAAAAAATGCAGTTTATGAGGAGAATTTACATTCTTTCAAGCAGAGATGCTACCCTCTTATTGCAGCTTAGCAAAAAGTATGAGAAATGCCATGATTTTTACACCAAATCTTGGTCAGCTATAAAAAATTCTGAGTTATTGTCTCATTTTAGGGGAAATACTCTATGTTTACACTGGCAAATCACAGAAAGCAGTGCTGAACTATGTATTTAGCTCCCTATTTTATGAATCTTCTTAACGAAGGCAATACTGGGTTTATGTACTTGTCCACCTACTTTATGGTTCTCCTTAATTAATGTTATAGAAGTTTTAAAAGTATTCATAGTTTTTCTTTCTATTTTATTTTTCACTAAAATTCAGCTTGAAGCTAAATCAAGGAAAGGAGAAACAAAATATCGTAAATTCCTGCAAAAAATGAAATACAGAAACCCCAAAATATCAAAATGCAATTTGCCACCAACACTAATTAGAGCTATGAGAACAGTTATATCACAACTATTAAAAAAACCCACCAATTTTTTAAAAAACACTGGATTTATTCCTTCCAGTGTCATAATAATAATTCTGCCACCTTCTGGAACCATTATAAGAAAAGTATTGTAGTTACTCTGTCAAAGCAGAAACAAAGACAGTTTCACTGTGTCCCATAACTTGTTATGAGATTCATGTGATTATGGACTTTATCAAATCTGAATTGGAAAATCATTCAAGTCTACCAGTTATTTTAAATCAAAATTTTTAACCTTAGGATGCAGCTGACAGTAGTATTGTTGTTATTCTGTCAATCAAGGAGATAAATCAGTAAAAAGAACATTTTTACAAAATGTATCCAGATGTTGGTCCCTTTTGTACCGCAAGAAATTAAATCACTTTTATTTTATAAGAGTGCCCAGGATTAAAAAAAAAGCCAAACCAACCAAAAGATTATGAATTATTCTGTATCTATCACATAAAGCAGTAGCCAAATTAAAAAAAAACGATTCTACTGTTCAAACACTTTAATAAAATGGAAATGGTTTATTTTCTTTTTGTTAAAATACAGATCATCTGCATAATGTTAAAATATAGATATATCAGGAGAATTCTTTATTTGTATTAAATATTAATATATGCATTTCCAATGTCTCCCTGGGACCAGTGTCTTGCCCTCCTTCAACTACAGAACACCTATGCAGTATTCAGACAAAATATTGTGGTTTGTTTTATTTATGACTCATTCCTTTCCTGCTGTATTTTGTCTGGGTTCAGACGTAGGCTTGCCTTGTTACTGCAACAAAACAATGTAGGCAACGTTGAAAAAATAGTGTTGCAGTAAATTATTTAAAAAAATGAAAACTTGTCTTTCAAAAACAAGAAGAAAAAAGGGAAAATTAAACAATAAGTAGATTAAATGGGGGAGCTTAATATTGTACAACAACAGATGGAAGCTTTGCCTACAACACAAAGGAAATAAGGTAGTAAACCAATAATACCTTTAATATATATCTGCATTTACTTATCATGCTACATGAAGCCAGCTTTATTGCTGATGGCCTGAGGATAAACATCTCTGTTCTCAGAGCAAATATTACCTTTAGCATTTATATAAGGGTTGAATTATGTGTAAAACTAGAGAGATTAGGGATTTCTGAGCATCTGCTTGTTTGGCCTTGAGTGTTTTGGGGTTTTATTTATTATAAACTTTTTTTCTTAATATTATTTCTAACTTTAATTAGCTTTTTAACAGTGTAAGAGAGTTGTTTGCATTCTCCTTTTGTCTCTAGAAAAAAAACCAAACATAGTAAGACAGAGAATAGAGCTAATAACAGTATCTTTGCAGCCTGTTTTCAGTACTTATGAAGCACTATCCAAATATTTCTGAGATAAGGGCTGAAGAATAATATTTATGTGTGTACATGTGTGAGTGTGTGTGCTTGTGTTTGAGAGAGAGAGGAAATTACAAGACAAATCATTACGTGACACGTACTATCAGACGTAGTCTGATTTATGCATATTTGTCCTTGTAGCTGGATTATTGTCATTGTTTTGAACGTACAAAAAGTAGCGGCAGAAAAACCTTTCTTACGTTCTCAGTGTTGTTCCTATTGAAACATTTTCAAATGGAAAATTGAGGTCAACACAGTTTACTTATATGTAGCTTGAAACCCAACATTCCCTGGAACATGAAATCATTTGTGGATGAAGACTTCAAATCATACTTCATTTACTGTACCTGTAAAGCTGACAGGTCACACAGAGACGCACAATAAGGAAAGAAAAAAACATCAGGAATAAAACCCCTTAGTGATCTCTGCAATCACTCAGTATTCAGAAATATGGTTTTCAGATCATCAAAAAAAAAAAGTTGGTGACTAAAAAAATATTTAAGAAATGCTGAATGATAACAACTTTGATTTACCTTTGTCTTCTTACTCGTGAGTAGGATTTTTTTTCTTCTGAAAACTCAGCAACTGTGATCTTGATGGAGGAGACCAAAAGTATTTGCGGGCAGAGAGGAGCATCGCAGCTGCTAAGGGGGAAAAAAAGAGTGTGATAGGAATTCTAATGAGAACAAAAAACCTAACTAGGCATACGGAAAAGAAGTAATTTTTAAGTGGGGGAGAGGAGCTGCTGCAAAGATGTTTTGGAAATGTTTTTGGATATGACAATTAATGGAGAGAACGCTTACCCATTAGATTTATTCCAAAGCTTCTTTCTCTGTGCTCACCTTCCCATAATGCCAATATTGCCAACATTGAGGAAACTCTTGCAAAATACTTCATTTTAGGGGTGGGGGAAATTCTTAGAACAATTTTTGAGAATGACAGTTCTTACTCAGCAGGTAAGCAAAGCTACTGCTGAAAAAAACTAGCAGATTAATTTTCCATTTTTTTTTATTGTTACAGTAGACTGGTAAGGGGGAAAAAGACAGGGAAAGAATCTTAAAATTCTTTTCCTTGTTTGCTTCCTGTCCTGGAAAATGTGAAGTACCATAGAAAGAACAGAGATGGAGGCATGGGGAGTCAGATTTATTAAAAAACATCACTATGCAGACATAAAGGTTTAAAGATAGAAAGGATGGGAATCCTGAAAACAGTAGATCTGGAGATTGCAACAGGATAAACTGATAGAATATGGGCTAAAAGAAAATATAAACATTCTTTTTTTTCCAAAGGGTTAAAATTCCATTTCCTAATATCAGTTTGGAAGGTGGACAAGACAGTCTATTTGACTCATAAACATACATGCACTCAGACTATTTAAATTAAAAAGAGATATTAGAGAAATAGAATATCTCTATAGGAATTATTTAGGCAACAAAGCTCACCTTCTATCATGTTTTTTGAGATTCATACTACTCTTTTCTCCTCTTTCTTCCCTACTCCTCAACAAAATCACCGATACAAACTGATCTTCATCCTTCAAACCTGTTGAGACTTCCAGGAAAAACCTTGTAAGGGAATTCTAGTCTCAGTAATATTCTTTCCACTAGGACTAAGTCTCCCCAGTGTTTTCAAATCTGACATTTAGAGCTACGTGCAAATTATTTGTGACTGAGCAAATTAGCTAATTAAATAATTGGCTTAGGGCTTCATAAAATTTGGCTGCTATGGAAATGAGGCTGTCTGCTAACTTACAAGCTTCATCCAAGCATTAAAAGTACTTCATGTCTTTACACCAGCTGAAATTGTGGTTGTAGCAGATTTGTTTTTAAAATGGTTGTTTATAGAGTTGTTCTTGCACAGTTTCCAAATCAATATGTAGGGGGATTACTACTTTTTCTAGAATAGCACTGTACTCAGATAAGACTGCAATCTACCCTCCTCAGGGTGAACTTCCAAACTGCTGGAGCAGAGAATTTCCCCCAAAGCTGCCTCATTTTCTCCCACATTCCATGCCATTCATGACCATCCATTTTTGGGGCAGATCTCTGAATGACCTTCCTAGAAATCTCTTTCTTGACTCTAAACATGGTGTGGGCCATGTTGAAGAGACCTGGCAGGCTTAGCAACAAAACCATGCTTTCCTTAACATTCAAAGGGAATTCAAAATTCTCACTGTTGTAACAGGTCTTAAGGAGGAAAAGGGGTGAAAGGCTGGGGAAAATCATCCTACTCTGTTCCTCTCTGGGTGAACCACAGACTGGTGTTAATGAATTCCCAGAGGTAACACTTAAGTTATATTTTGGGTTTTGCTAGTTAAGTAACTGCAATGTCTAGGGCTTGACAGATTTTTTTATTTCTAATAATCAGCCATGAATCTATGGATACTATATTGTAAAAGTAATCATATTGATAATTTTTTTATTTCCTCTAATATTTTGATCGAAGATTCAAAGCTTTCTCTGCTTCTTCCACTGCTGAACTTAATACTGGGAAGGGAGGAGTATGTGTAGTTTGAATGAGATGGAGCCCTATTCAGTACTCCATGAATTAGAGAGACAACTGAATCTTTGATTTTTATGAACAGGTGGTGAGATAAGAGATTTACATATGGGTGTAAAATATAGAAACTTTGATGTGTAAATAAATTTTCTTGACTGCATAAGAACAATTTCTAAAAAAAGGATAGCAGTCTCTCTTCTTTTTGTGGATATACCTGTAGTCTAATAAATATGACTTGTGCAGTTACTATTAAAAGGCCACAAGAGCTGTATTGATCTGGCACTGCAGGGTCTCAGCAGTTTTCTGGGCTTGTCTTTGCCTAAGCTGGTTTTAGCTGTTATAAAAATTGTCTAATGGTCAAGTGGCAACTTGACAATTGGCTAACACTTTTTTAGCTTAACTCTATAAATGAATACACGTCATAGAGATCTAAAAAACCCAGGCAGTCACTTTACAATAAGCAATGACCCTTTATTTTAGTCCCTTATCTTAACTGAGGCCATTAATTGACTAAGGTGGAAAACAAACTATATTTCTCTCTCCATATATGTATATATATTTAAAATTCTAAAGGCTCTTTAATTATTTTATTTTATTATGTGTGAAAGTACGCGTATTCTTTTTGAGTACAGAACTAGCATTTATCTTAATAATTTATTATGAAATTTTTAAATGTCATCTTTGAGGTAATGAAAATGATACCAGCAATAAGAAAATATATAAAAAAACCCCTAAGCAGACCCCAAGACTGAGAAAAAAGGTTTTCAGCTATAACTGTTAATGCATTCTAGACACCATGTTGGTGACCTCTCATAATGTTCCTTTACATTTTATAGGCAAAACCTAACACTGTCGACCCAGAGAAACATTGGGAAGGGTTCCAGAGAAGGCAGGCAGATAGCAGGAATTTCATGCTCACAGACTAGTTTTTCATTATTTTAATTTATTTTCTATTTAGAGAAGACTAGTTTCTTCATTGCTTCAAACATTTTCAAGTTGTAATTTAATATATGAAAAATAGCTATTTCCCATCTAAATTGTTTACTTGAAAACTTTACCTATTTTCTTCAGGGTACAGCAAGATAATAGAATTCCTTCCCTGTGGGGAATAAGCAGTCTAATACTGTTATAAGTTACAAAATGAGTTTAGAACAACTATTTCTCACTAAGCACATTTATATTTATTGATTTATCATGCACATATTTTAATGTGACAAGTGAGTTAAGATTTGTCGGATTGCATTGCATTGCTGGCTGGAATACAATCTTTTGATTTCAGGAATCTCTTCACTGATACTTGAGGCTTAAGACATTGGCATTATGAGAAGGAGGGAATGTAGTTCTGTAGGTCTAAAATAACTGTTTGTATTCCCTGTATGCTCCGTATCCATAGAAATCTTGGAGGACCTGTAGCGGGAGATCCAGTTTACCGCAATTATTTGTCTCCCTGTTTATGCTGATCACCTAAAGACCTCCTTTGCTTCTAACTGATAGATTAGTTAACATATGCTAGTGACAAATACTTTATCCTTTCTGAGAAGTAGATATTCCATTTCTCTCTTTATGATATTTTTTGGCATCTTCTACCTTGCAGTGTAGGGACCCAGGACACTATCTGCTCAGTATGTTTAAATCTTCATTTTAGCCAATGTACACAAAGCTGTATTTCTAGCCAGCAATTTTGATAATATTTATGTATTGTACATATATGTAATATGTATGCAAGTTTGTGTAATTCACTTATTTTTTTACTGTATATTTATTTATTGATTTATTTAGTGAGTGCTGTGTTTTGTTGGGGGTTTTTGTGTTTGGTTGTTGGGTTTTTTTATCCTAGAGTTAGCCTCTATTCATTACAGAGGAAGTCCGTTTATGCTAACCACTCATCAGAGAAAGGAGATAAACCACAATTACGGTTTTAAAGACTTTTTAAGACTTAATGACTGAATGAACATATGCTTTGTTCTTTTTTCTTCTATCTGCCCAAGCAAGAAGCAACATTTTCACTATTCGTTAAAATCTATAAATTGATTTAGCAGTCCAAAATCTTGAAAAAAGTGTGTCATCCTACTCTGAAAGCAAAGGGAACAGTCAGGTATGTGGAAGTTTGTGGTCAAAAAGGAGCAAAAAAAGTCAGAGGGTTTGCAAAAGCTTACAGAGTTTTCATTTGGTGTGGAAATTGGTATGAGTTAGTCCTTTATCTTCTAGTATAAGCACACAGAGGTGGATTTTTAATTAAGGGCAGAGTGAGAGGAAAAGAGAAGTAAATTAGAGAGAGGGAGAGAGAAAGAGAGGAATAAAGGAAGAAAGATCACCTGTCCTGGCTTCAGCATTGATCCAGCTGATGGGGTGTCCAAGGTCCTAGAGCATGTGCTTGGGCTTCGTGAGGGTACCTTTTTATAGATAAGTTTTCCCTGCCCTGGAGGTAAGTTACTTGCTTTCTGTGCAAATTAGTTATCATGCGCAGTTTGTTCTTCTGGATCTGCCTGGAAAGTGGTCGGAGGGCTTCAGGGGCCTTTGGTGGTCTTGGTCTCCCTCTGTTGGGTTGGCCTTTGGTCAACAGTCCATGCTCACTTCTTGACATCATCTTGCACTGTACTATGTTATGCTTATCTCCAGGAGGCAGAATAAGGGAAGTAATGCCCTACTTCTGTATGACCCCCTTTTCCAGACACATCCTGTTCTTTCTCACAGGGTGCTATTACAAACAATTCTTGGTTGGCTCCACAGCTATCAGGCTATAGATGTTTGAGACATACACTTTAGGCTGTTATCTTCTAGGCTTCTACAAAAAAAGCAAAAATCTTTTTATCATCTCCAAATTTCAGTTCTAAAATCTGCATTTAGAATTTGTCAAGTCTCTGGTACAGGGATGGAAATTTTTCTATTTTATGCCACATATGGTATTGGGAATTCCAATTAAAGCTATCTTATTCTGAAGTGCAATTAAGAAGCAGGAGATTTTATTTCTGGACATAATGACTATTTGTTAATGTTCACCCACAGAAGGGAATCAACAAGATGTCTTTCTTCTTTTCCAGAACACGTTGTAGATTTGGAAAGGTTTGATTCTCCCATTTCTCTCGTGAGTTCAGCACTTGTGTATTCTGTACAAAATATCAAACATGGGCACATATCTGAAAAACTAGACCTAAAAGTAAGCTTTGATTTTTGTAGGCTTTTCTTGGAAGCCAGCATAAATCATTAGGGTCCTTGGAAATGGTTGATTCCAAGAAAAATAATCATTATCAGTTAGATTATAAAATTGAATTAGGTCCCTCAGCTGGCTGTGTGAAGAAAAAAAATTCCTGAACTTACTTTATTCAGTTAATTTAAGACAAATAACTGGCCATTTGTTGAACCCAGGCTAACTGTTGATTGTGGATAGAACTCTGTGCCATTCTTCAGGTTGTTTTGTCAATGTCTGTGCTACTGAAAATGTCAAGTAAATCAACTCTTTTCATGAAGGCTTTCCATTTTAAGGTTTCTTCTATTCCAGACACCTGGTGGGGCCTTGTGTGAATTTTCACTGCATGTTGGTGTCAACATGCTATCAGCTGCGGTTGTGCAGGAATGGTATCTCTGAGAAGAGGTTGTGATGGACATGGCTGGTTCTAGCTGGCTCCAAAGTACCCCTGAGGTGATACAGCCAAACCCTGATTCTGTTATCCAAGATGGTGGTGTATTTAATGAAGGAAGAAAATGCTCTGGATGTGATGGGGGTGGGGTGGTGGGGTGGAGAGGGGAGGAGAGCAAGAAGCAGCCGAAGAAACAATGGTGTTAGAGAAGGAGTAGGAAGTGGAGGTGCTCCATAGTGGAAGAGATAATCCCTGCAGCCTGTGGAAAACCTATGCTGTAGCAGATTTTCCTCACGGACACATGTTGAAATAGAGGAAAACTGTGTGGAGAAAAAGTGGCAGGCATGAACTGATATGGATTGACTGTAACTCCCATTCCCCATTCCCCTGCCCTATTCAGGAAGGAAGAGCTAGAGGAGTCAGGACTAAGGAGCCCTGCAAAATGGGAAGAATGGTGATATTTTGAAGTTTGCTTTATTGTTTCCTAATACCTCAACATATTTATTCTATTGGGCAGTAAATTAGGTTAACTTTGTCCAAGTCAAGGAGGTTTTTCCCAAGACAATAATTGGTAAACAGTCTCCCTTCCTTCATCTTGACCCATGAGCTTTCTCATTCCTGTTCATACATTTTCACCTTGTCCTGCATGGGAGGCGAGACAGTCAGTCAGTGTCTGGATGAAATTTTGGCTGCCAAGAGCAACCCAGCACAAAAATATTAGGATATTTGTTATCAGAGTAGCCTACTAGGTTTTCCTTGCATATAGGATGAGTAGGAAGACAAAGAAAGTTGGAGACATTCATGCGAAAATTCATATGTCTTTTGTGAATAATACATGAAAAAAGAGTCAGTCAAAGACATAACAGAGAACAAGGTCTACTTTTCCCAGTATGAGAACAAGAGTAAGAGTTTTGATTTAAATATGTATTGCAGGAACACTGAATTACCCGGTTTGGATGAAGGCTGTGTATGTGACGCATAATATCTTCTTTAATTGCGATTTGTTCCATTTTTACCCTAACCTCCAGTATTATTCCATATGTGAATAAATTTTAGGAGAGCAGGGAGAAATGGAAACACCATTAAGTGTCTTCACAGAGAATAGGACTGATGGTGGTTTTAATTAGTTTGCTAACATCACTGGAGCCATTACCTCATAATAAAAAGTGCTGAATTGTCACCTTTCCCCAACCTTTCTTACCACTTATCATCAAAAAGCAAAGCATAATGGTCAACAGCTGTTTCTGCTATTGCATAGATTTAACTACACTCCCTAAGTGAATAGTTTAGTTTACCAACATTCACTTCTCTGTAAGTCCATAATTACAAATCCAAAGTTAATCTGCCAAACATTGGTATCTATTTTTAAGACAGATGAAGGAAGGCTTTTAGTTTTCATTATGATAATTTATTTTTCTTGTTTGGCCTTTCTTTTTCTTTCTTTTGTTTCATTTTGAGATTCCACACCCACATCTTTGCTCTTTTTAATTTTCAGCCTTGTTATAATTCTTTCATCTATTTCTTTTTCAAGTCTTTAAAGTTATAAAGCTACAATTTTGTGTTTGCTGGCTTTGCATCTTTATATGTCTACTTTCAGTTTGTTTGATTTCTCTTTTTTTTTGCTGTTTTTTGTTTGTTTTGTTTCTTTCTCTTGATTTCTGAGACAGTGTCAGTACCCGGGTGAAATTAACAAAGCCTAGAGAACACGTACAGAAGGAAACTTTTACAGTAGAAAACTTTACAGAAGGAAAGATGATTATATAAGCAATAAGAAATGAATACAATAACTGAAATGTTTTCAGTATAAAGAGACAAGGTATTATTGAGTTTGAGTTTTATTAGGGGAAATATTTTTTGCTCAAGAATTATTTGGTTTTTTGATTCAGGATGAATGTTGCAGGAAGATTTTTCTAATTTAAACTGTGGCTGAAATTAGCCTTCCAAAGTTCTCTGTAACTATTCATCTTTCTATTATGTGTAGGTACCTAAACAAAATAATCTCAGTTTTCCATCTTCATCTAGCAGCCTGTTTTTCAAACCTCCCTGGGACCAACTGGCAGTTTGGGTTACGTTCTCTCTCTTACTGAAAAAAAGATGTTGACTTTTGACCATTTTTTGGCATAAGTCATATCATAAGTCAAAATTATGAATCAGACTCACTAAAGGACTTTATCTTTTAAAAATGACTTAATATTTCCATTGCACCAGAGGAATTAACTCCTGACTACACTGTGTAGAGGTACTACATTGTGTATCCTGCAGCAATGGTTCAGGAAATTGTGCAGCTGCCTCCTCTCTTTCAGCCCACATGGTTTCCTTTTCCCAGAAAGAGAAGTGCAGACTGTGATCTGGCTGCATCTTAAATCCATGTCAAGAGCCTGGCCATATACCCAAACTAGATAGCTAGTCTTTTTTGGCTCCAGATTTAGTTCCTAAAATAGAGACAGCTCAAATCGGTCCTCAATCCTGATTGTTATATTTCAACCAGGTATCTCAGTAAATCTCATTACTCAAAGGAAGACAATGGATACTTTGCACTATTTCTTGAATATAATCAAGGTTATTTGAGTTTATTTTTTGCATACTCTGGTCTCTTTTTAAAGACACAAACACTGTTGTCACAAAAACTATTGCAAACTTTGAGGGAAAAGTATTCTTTACAATCCAGACTTATTTGAGATGTTTTCTTTAATTTCTCCATAAATCAGACAGGTTTCTAGTAAAAAACCATATGAAATGTAGTTATTTCTAGTCCTCCAGGGCATTACTGGAAAATCAGTAATAATGAAGATTTTTAGAACTTCTGGAAGCTGTTGTTTGAATTATCTGTTTTTCAAAGATCACTGTGACTATCAGAGTCAGTTTTACACAGGGTTTTTGGTTGTATTCAACACTGAGTTCTATGTAAACTAAAACACAGCTCCATGACTGAAGACTTTTTTAGTCCCATTTGAATGACAAAGTTGTATCCTTTGTAGGCAACCTAAAAAAGGTTTACACTATTAATTACAGCGATACACAAATTAGATGCTTTTTATTCTTACATCAGTGATGAGCTCCTTCACTAATATTTATGTTGTCTCTCTAACTGCTAGAGCTTGCTTGCATACTGGCAAGCTTCATTCCATACAGTGGAATGAAGGACTGTTAAAACACAGACCTACAGCCAGGATGCCGAAGACTGCTTTTCACAGTTGTTAGACACCAGATCAGTTATTTTTGGGTCAGAACAACCTTGTGTAGAGTGTGTGTGTTTGTGTGGAGGGAGAAGGGATGCATCAAACCTCATGGAGGTGAGATGTCACTGTATTCCTCATGGACCTCATGGCAGGTCCCAGGAATCCACATAGGGAAGCCTCTGAGTAGCTGTCAGTCATAAACAGCCCGGGAAAACTATAGCACACCACACCTTCTGGAGTCCTTAACCCAGTCCAGATTGGCAGGAACAGTGAGGACACTGCCTCTCACTCTGGCCTGGAACCCCAGAGTGGCTGGTGGGTCAGACACCCCATCTGGAGGGGTTGGCCATGGGGACCAGAGCAGATAAAACCAAGGGCATGTGTTTGCTCTGTGTTACAGCCCTGACACTTGGACTTGGGAGAGCTGATCTTCTACAAGGATTTGGTGGTAGCTATATAATCTGTCTCTCCCTCTTTCTCCTTCTCTCTTCTTGACCCCTCTGCTTCTCTTTCTCTGCTCTTTTCTTGATGCCTAGGTTGGCTTGTAGGGATTGTATCTTGATTTACGTGTTGTGGAATGGGTTGGATTTTGCCGTAAGTGTTACTGATGTATTGGAACTTGATTTAAGTGTTGTTGGTTTACTGAATTTTGACTTAAGTGTTGTTGATTAATAGTACATGCTGAGTCAGTATTGTGGTGGAACATTTTTGTCTAGCTTGTGTGGTGTCCTTTTGAACTTTGACCAATGCCTCTTATTTGCTTCCCTAAATTACTAAAGAAATTCCTTGGGAACAAGATCATGGCTTATTCTCCTGATACTATCTTGAGTTAATAAAGAACCCTATATCTATATATTAAAGTAAAATTCCTAGCCAATCCCATGAGCTGGCAGCTTCCGGGGCTGGAGTTTTATAACAGTGCTACAGGGTAACCTCTTTTATATGTGTAGGGCTTAAAACAGTAGATATAAAATAAAAAAAAAACATTTCCCTTCCAAAGAGAAGAGTCAGGCAAGTAGTTATTATAGAGCACTCATCCTAACTGGATTGCCTCAATTCATAATGAGATAAGAATTTTTTTGGTTAGCTCTGCAGTTGAATTTGATACAGGAGTATTACAGTGAGTTTCTAATTGTTGATTCTGTGAACTTGCATTTTTCTGGAGCACATATGTGAACTGAGAAAGGATTTCATTCTATCCCCATGAAGTCAGTAAGAATCTTAGTAACTTCAGTAACATCCTGGAAAAGGCCACATTCAATTTAGTTTTAAAGAACAGGAGATGAGCACTTCTATTTTGTTATTTACTATTGTTCATTGGTTGTTTGGTTTGGGGTTTTTTTAATAGTTATTTTTTTGAACTCTTTTGCTCCCTGACACTGAATTACTGATATTTTCTTTGGTATTTCTGGAATAAAATGTAGAAACATCTTCATGGTTAAATGCTTCTATTCCTTTTTTATTTTTTTAATATATTGCATCACAGTGTTTATTTTCTTCAAGGAACATGCTTAGACCTCTAAGGAAAACCGTCATCAGCCAGATTGCTCTATCTAGTCCAGGGAAATCACCCATTCTTTGTGTGGCTACTTGGATTTTTCAGCTGAAAATGTTCTTACTTTCCTCATGGCTAATCTACCACTAATGCTTAGAAACCTTTTACCATGAATCTTCAAGAAAGACACAAAAATAGGTATTACTTGTTATATATTTCTACCCACATGTTAATTTCATTTTTTATTTTACAGCTAACCTATCCAAAGGTGGGTTAATACAATAGTACTTACGTATGGCAAAGAATTGCAAGGTAAAGAAAGGTAATTGTCCTATTTTCTTACTGCTGAATAGAAAAGATGAAACTGCTCATACTACAGTTGAAATTTAAAAGATCCTACTTTTTATAATTCTGTTTGGAGCAGAAAAATGGAGATTTGAAAACAGGTAATTTTGAAAACTATTCTCTGTTTACTGCATAAAATAAAAAAAGATCTTTTGGTAATGAAAGTCTATGATTTTCTATGTAACTGCTATTTTTTTTATTTTTTTTTTTAAGTTCACATACCTTAACCTCCTTTACTGAAGGGAAAATATGCTGTTTGTCTCCACAAACACAACTCTTATAACCTTGACTTGTTCAAAAAGAAAAAGAAGATACTTCTTTTCGGTTTGATGTTTTAAGTTGGCTTTCTTTTGTTTTTTGGTTCTTTTTTTTTTCAAAGAGGCTTCTGAACTATAAAGCAGAGTTGAGCAATGAGAATTCAAATTCATCCATACAATGCATATATCAGTTGTATGAACGAAAAAGTGACATTGTTTTTTCAGTTCAAGAACACACAGCCATTTTCCTGATATGTTTTTTTAGTTTTCCCATTTCTGTTGATGTGGGGCATTTTCTGATATACTTCAGCATATGGAACTGGAACATATTCCGACACAGGGTCATCCACAGAGAATTTGCGTGTTCCAGTCAGATTTGCTTAAAAATTTCTGATCTGAACCTTAGGGTGTGGGAAGAAAACGGAAGACACCAAAAGAAAAAAAAACAGTATCTTCACTTATAATAGAAACAAAAGAAAAAAAAAAAAAAACACCAGTCAAAAGAATGTGAAAAGAAAGTGGTAAGAAATTTTTTGCCTCTAGAAGCATTTATAAATTTATTTCTCAGCAAACACAGAGGATAATTTTTGGAAAGGGCTGCAAGAAGCAGACCTTGATCATGGACAGAGGAATGCCTGTATCAATTTATTAGGGTAATTACATTTTGTAAGGGCTCTTGGCTTGAACTGTTTGTACATCGACACTTAATTATCCAAGTCTCCAGCTCATGGGAACCTCTAAAATGGCTCATGGAATTGGCTAGACGATCATAGCAGAATACAATACACAACATCTCTCAAAACCCAAACATTTATTTTTACAATCATGGACGCTTTTCATTTTGTTGCACAGCGGTTGGTAGATGAAACCTGGTGACAGTAGTCAAACTGGTGAGGTCCTTGCCAACACAGAATAAGTAAAAAAAAACAGTGAACAAAACCGGACCAAGGGACCTATACCAATAAAACTGTTGACTTTCCAGACAAGAAACCATACCTATGCCTGGAAGCAATGAATGTTAGAATTCAATTTCTTCAGAGAACTGTCAATTGGAAGAGATAAGGACAAGAAGAATTGAGTGAGACTAAAGCTCTAAATCATTCAACAGAAGATGAAGGCATGGAAAGATTTTTTTCTCTCTTTGAAATTCAGTTGTTATTTTGGATCTATTTGTTGGGGTTTTGGTTTGGTGTGTTTTTTGGGGTTTGTTTGTTTGTTTGGGTTTTTCTTTAATTCAAATGAAGAAGCAAACCAGAATTAGACACTCAAATTTCTGATTTAGAATTCTGGAATTTAGCTGTATTCTGAAGAAAAAATTACAGGTGGGACATCTGATGCCACTGTAACAGGAGATATCCATTTCTCAGAACAATCTAATATTGAATAAAGTATAGAGAAAGCAAGGGTGTCTAATCAAGAAAGTAAAAAGAACATAAGACCATTAATGAAGAAAAAAACAAAGAGTGATAACATGAAATTCAGGATCAAAAAATAGTAAACACAAGAAAGTAAAAAATTTGATTCAAAGTTTACTTTGAATGAAGAAAAAATTAAAACTGTGAACAGTAATATGGGTAATTTTCCTTTTGAACAGTGAATAATAAAGCTACTATGCATTCAAGTACTACAAGGTTGACACAGTGACCAATGATATTCAGTGTGACACTGAATTGACTATATCTGTTTTTCAGTTCTATATCCCCCACACATTCTCTGTGTAATAGACCGAATCCCACTCATTCCTGCATATCCATCACTATTTGTTTTGATTCTTTCCTACTCTGTATCCCTGCAGTCAATGGTACAATGATTTTCTTATACTCCCCACATTTCAGGGTACTCTTCTTTCCCCAGTCTATGTTTTATCCAGATGTTCCAGGAGCAGTGTCTAAAGCAGTTTTCCTAGCTTCCTTCCATGCTGATGCAAATGTGTGACTTGGATAGATCAAACAATTTTGGTATAAAATTAGTGGTGTATCCTGTCCCTCAGTGGATAGTTCTACTCTGTTCTGGAAATGCATCTTTAAGGTATTTATAAGGAAAATATTCCCTTTTGAGAATATGTTATCCTCTACTAGATTTTCTTGAACTTATTAAGAGTAGGCAAGCTGATGGAAAAAAAAAGAGAGGCAATATTTGCATATAAATCTTTGAAGAAAATAATCTGAAAAACAGAAGTACATTTCAGGACTACTTCCAGTGATGAGGGCAGGTGCAATATAAATTCAGCAGATTTAAACCACTTAACTACACAACATTTCCAACTATTCAACAACCATATTTGCAGCTATACTTTCAGAAAAATAGTCAGTTTGATTGTAACTAAGGTTTGGATTCAATTTTATTATAACCCCAGCCATTGTGCAGAGCAACATTATTAGATTGGAGGAAGATGAATAAGTATTAATGATGTACAACAAAACCTTTGAGAGGGCAATATAAGGAAATGTAGGTAACAGGTAAAAAAGAAGAAATATTATTGCATCAAATCTATAGCAGTCAATATACAAAATATCATGTCCTACTTAACAGAAAAAAAACTGAATTATAAGCAGAAGACATCAAGGTTTAGTTGAGCCACTGACAAATTTGATCAGAAATATATTAAACATATTAAACCACCAAATAAGCCAACCATCAGCTAATCATACAATGTCACAGCAGAAAGTACATGTATTTCAGTACAATGTCATGTCTTAAAATTGTCTTACCTTGAGAAGAGATGGAGTAAAGAATAAGGTTCATAAGGAATATTGTGTACCATTAGCAACTAGCAGAGCCAAGGGAAGGGAAGAAAAAACCTCCAAAGATGAAATTCTCATATCAATGACGATAAATGAAAAAAGATAAGGCAGATTGATCAATATGCAAAAATACAGAAGCTTAAATACAGGTAGAAGTAAAAGATACCTATTCTTTAAAAAAAAAAAAAAAATAGGCCAAATAAAATCCTATCATTATCTTGGTTTTGTTAAATGTCTTGTCTGGTTTTGAATAACAGTTTTCCTTGTATTGATATGCTAAAAGGTTACTTTATTGAAAAAAAAAATTCTGTAGTTTCTATTACTCATTTAAACAAAGGAAGATTGTAATGTAACTTGAAGGCTCTTCCCATAATATTTCATTTCAGAGTACTTTAGGAAAGCAGACAAAAGGAAAATGAATGACACAACTACACAAATACATAAGATTTATTTTATTTTTATTATACTGCAAAAATAAGTGTAGCAATTAGAGATACTTTAGTCTTAAGCTCATTTCCCTGATTTTTTGGTGGCTGTCACTATGTCTCTTTTCATTAGCAGATTTAGGAATAGTTCTAAAGACTTTTCAAAACTAACAACAGATAATCTGAAAGATTTCAGTATTATTTCTTCATAGACCTGTATAAAATTTTCAGTCCATGTTGACTCCTTATAAAAACGAAATTGTAAGTATTCATTTATTTGGTTCATGACAGCCCTCAAAAATGCACAGTATTTTTCACACTTAATTCAGTGAGAAAAGCATGTGGGTATCTGAAAACACACGTTGGCTGCTGTGGCTACAGGTTCTTGAAGGAAATGATCTTGCAGACAAAACTGATCTTGCACTATAAAATAGCTGAATTATGCTATTGAATTGCTGCCCTACTTTAAATGTAACTCTGATTTTTAAATGGGACTTTTTCTTCATACACTTCTGGTTCTCTACTTTTTTTTTTGTGGGGAAAAAAAATCTATTCTTGAGTTGACAACTAAGTTATCAGAAGTGATTCTGTCTTAGAAACCACTGGAACAGAGATACGTTGTTCTGTCTTATTACCAAAGTTTTCCTAAAATACGGGAAGTCAATGTATTTCTTGTTTAAAAAGTAAATCATAGCAACATAGAATCATTTAGGTTGGAATGAACCTTTAAGATCAAGTCCAACCATAAACCTAACATTGCCAAATCAACCCCTAAACCATTTCCCTAAGTGCCACATCTAAACATCTTTTAAATACTTTCAGGGACACTGATTCAACCATTTCGCTGGGCAGCCTGTTCCAATACTTAACAACCCTTACAGTGAAGAAATTTTTCCTAATATAACCTCCCCTGGCACAATTTGGGACCATATCCTCTTGTGCTTGTTATTAGGGAAAAGAGACCAATCCCCATCCTGCTACAGCCATCTATCTTTCAGGTACTTGTAGAGATGATAAGGTCTCCCCTGAGCCTCCTTTTCTTCAGGCTAAACAGCCACAGCTCCCTCAAAAACTCCTCATAGGACTTGTGTTCCAAATCCTTCACCATCCTTGTTGCCCTTCTATGAACTCACTACAACAACTCAGTGCCCTTGTAGTGAGGGCCCAGAACTGGACACAGGACTGGAGGTTTGTCCTCACCAGTGCCGAGTACAGAGGGACAATCACTGCCCTGGTCCTGCTGGCTGCTCTGTTTCTATGATAGTCAAGGATGCCACTGCCCTTCTTGGCCACCTGGTCACGCTGCTGGTTCATGTTTAGCTGGCTGTCAAACAGTACCCTCAGATCCTTTTCCACTCAGTGACTTTTCCAGTCACTCTGCCCCCAACCTGTAGCACTGCATTGGGGTTGCTGTGACCCAAGTACAAGACCTGGCACTTGGCCTTGTTGAACCTCGTGCAGTGGGCCTCAGTCCATCGATCCAACCTGTTCAGATCCCTATGTAGATCCTTCCTATGCTGCAGCAGGTCAATGCTCCTGCCCAACTTGGTGTCATCTTCAACCTCAACCGAGGGTGCTTTGGCCTTCAGGACTGCCTCCACCATGTTTCCATGATGGCAACTATGTCATAGTTTTTTGCTGCACAATGGCTTTTTAATGTACTGAACAGAATATAATAGCAGCAACTCTCTTTAAATCTTGGTACTTCTGTCAAGGTTTTCTAATAAAGAAGTCACTATTACTATGTTCTTCATTTCTCTCCCCCTTCAGTGATTTCACTGTTTTATTTTTCTTTGCAACTGATGATTGCTGAACTGCGGCATTCCTGCTTCCTGAAACGAATTCTTTAAACTATTAGCTACAGGGAAGAGGTACTTCTATTCCTCTCTCTCTGCAGTTGGGTACTGAAAGAACCTACGCTTTCACACAAACTGTATCAGTGCTTTTTCCATAGCCCATTTTGAGGTCATGATTCAGTAACATATCTAAGAGGTTTTGGAGAAGTCCCTACACATTGCACTCCATCTGTTACAGTTCCTGTCTTACTTGACAAAGGGGAATCTTTGTGTGGGTTGCTGTTTTATTGGTTTGTTGTTTTTTTTTTTAATTCCAGGCTACATCTACAGTGAAGTAAGTAATCAAATGTCTTAATAATGCTATTTTGAGAGCTAGATCTCAGTATTCAAACACATTTCTTTTTATATTTCCTGAACAAATACCAGGTCATCATTTACCTGTTCGCAGGGAAACAGTTATAAATATATTCTCACTTCTATATAACTGATTAAATACCTAAGACTATAGTGATGATTGATGACAATACCACCACTAGCCTTGCTGTGATCGGTAATACACACCAGTACACTGGCTGCACATAGCTGATAGAGAGTACATTACAGTGTCTTCACTTTTAATTTCTTCTCATCTCTCTGCAGAATGGACCATCATATAATTTTTACACTGGTCCCTTACTTTGCTATCCTATTTACACAATAGGTTTTTTAAAACTGAATAATATTAAATATAAAGGGTAAACTTTTTCAAGGGAATATAATAATTTCTGCCTCTTTCAGAGAAACTGGGGGATGGGGGAAGCCTTTCTTCCTCAAGTCCAAATAACTTATTCAGCCAGTCCATTTTTATTCCTTTGGGTATTTATATGAAAAGACAAATTGTCTCTAAACCATGACACACTGAGTCATCCCACCTGGGTGAGATGCCTATTTTTCAGGCAAGAAATTGTCAAAGTGAAGTGTGAGGAAACCACCTTTAGTGAATATTCATGTATCTATCCTATAAGGAATTTGAGGGCTTCCAGCAATTCTATCAACAGATTATATACAAATATACTTGTGCTGCTACAGCTTTTCCTTTGGAATAATCCCTGACTTTTCCTCTGGAAAGTACCATAAAAAAAATTAATAGAAATGATCCCTGAACTGAGGAATCTGAACAGAGATTTGAAATGTGACTTCCTGAGTAATAACCACGGCAAGGGGCAAAGGCTGTGACAGAATGAGCAGGTCATCACAGTGAGGTAATTTGGTTACACATTTAGAGCTAGAGCTAGAACTCTGATGTAACATCATAAAAAATATTTTTAAAAATATAATCACAGCAATTGTTGCCTTACATAGGTAATACCCTACAGTGCTGCAGAAAAAAAAAATATTTCCAGATCTTGAAAGAGATCTTTAACTCCTTTAACTCTTTAACTCCATGGAAAGAGATCTACTGAGGTTGGCGTGATTTGAGATTGGTATGGTGGCAGGTGTGAGAGACAAGCCAAGCTAAGTTCCGACAAAAAGAAAGATAGGTTAGAGGAAAGGCATGGAGATCTGGATCAGAAAGATTAATTCAGTGCAATGATGTTTTAAATGGACTTAAAAATAGAAGAGGATTTAGATGTTCCTTCGTGGCTTTATTCCAAACAAGAAAGATCGCTGAAACAACCTGAGAATTCTTTCCTGTTTTAGGTCAGCAAAAAATGGATGAACACAGCAGCTCACTAGCCCATGTCCTCATTCTGCTTTGCCTTTCACTCTCTTTTCCCATTTGTACCAGCACAAAAACTAGGTAGAAAAGGCTCTTAAATTGTAATTCCAACGTTTTACAGTGCCTTAATAGAGCAAGTGTCTATCCATTAAGGTCCAAGAAATTATGATTCTCTAAAGTATCAGTGTTATGTTGGCACAATGCTTTTTATTTCAACAATCTTATTCATACACTTTGATGTAAAGGAGTGATGAATCAAATGCATCTTTGCAGAGTTAGCTGTTAGGCATACAGATATGTATATTCATCACCAGTCTCATGGAAAGAAGCTAATCTCAAAACTTTCCATAATAAAGCCTTATCCCACTGGAAAACAACAGAAATGAAAAAAAAAATTCATCTATTCTTAAAAGAAAAGGAGCTGAGATAAAGTTATGCTTTCCAAAGTCACTGAATTCTCAGTCACAGTGAGAGAAATGGGGTCTAAGTAGTTTGCATAGCTTCCTAATATGAAAAGCAACACAAAGCCCCTTTTTTTTAAGAGATTCATTTCATTTTCCTGATCAGTTGCATACTCCCTACTGACTTTTCTCAGTCTTCATAAGGAGCTTCACATCTTTGGGTCAGAAAGATGAATTGTTTAGATGGGAAGTGTTCAAAAAAATGCTACTTGACCTAGTGGCAGGCAACAGTCTTGCTGGTTTTCTTTTCCCCTTTCATGTTGCTAGCTTTTCATTCTGTTTGCGTGATGTAATAAATTTAATTTTGAAGGTAATATTAGTCTGTTACTCAGTGTTTCAAAACCTAGATGTTGCCCTAGATAAATTACGATTTAATTAGACACGATGCTTACCTCTCCTGACTTCTACCTAAAAACCTAACTAGTTATAGCAGTTCTAGTTGCATAAATAATTCAGAACAAATAGGGCATCCACATCCAACAAGCTCAAGTTTTCTACAACATTATGTCAGGTTTGTGAATTGAATCACACTTGTTGCTGGTGACATACAGCACCGCTGCAGACACTTGAGCTCCTAAGCCAAGTACTGTACATTTTTTGCAGTCTCCGTATTGCAGTATGAGGACCCTTTGGGGCACTGCAGCTGGAGACATATTTTCTAAGGACATAGCATGTGCTATATAGCATTCCTTCTGTACTTAATTTTGCTTTATTAATAGACACAGAGAGCAAGTGTCAAAAGAGAGCTTGAGGATGTACCTGTATTAGGCATTGTGACTAATTAGGACTTGGATTCAGGGAAGAGCACACGACATAAAGTATAGGTATACACACAGCAGTGCCATCGGTCATAGCCCTGCTGAACATAATTATATGTCAGAAGTTTTGAGAGTTTTGTGAATCCTGCGTGACATAATCATTTTAGAAATATATTTTATTTACTGGAGAGGATATTCAGAATTTCCAGGCATTTATATTACTTTCCTTAGAAGGATCTTTGGAACCACCATAGACAGTGAAGCACAAGTAGAAACCTGATACACACAGTTGAAAATATGACTATCTCCTATACAGATTCAAGTAGGACAGTAATGAGAATGGGATTACAAATGAAACAATCTTTTTTGTCTTTCCGGCACAATTCTTTAGCTAATCTGGCATAAGTAGAAGACTGTCTGTGCATCTTCAGTAGTCAACATCTTCACAAATCTGGTGCTTTTCTAGTTGGTATTAAAATATGTGTATTAAAATCTCTATTCAGTTACATTTATGCAAGGAAAGAGTATTTCTGCTGAGACTAGAGATATAAGTGAAGGCAGATTAAAATTTATTGTCTTATGATCTCACTGTTTTCTAGTCTATACCTTGTAGTTTCTAAAAGAAATTCAAAAGCCCTATGAAGTTGTACATTTTTCCTTGGTAATATTTTATACTGACTTACGCAGTAGGAGGTGATTACAGCAGAAATCTTGGGTCTGAGATACGTAATAAACCATTTTTTAATTTTTGATAGTGAGAAGTGACCCTGAAGAATACATGGAACATAATTGCACTATCTGAAAAGTGTAAAGGTAGTCCATTGCAACAGTAAGTAAAGTTCAACATACAAGGCCATGGAGAATCAAACTCCTCCGTCTACATTTTGGACTTCATAGAGTAGAAAGCCCCAATTAATGTTTTAGTAAGGCTTAAAAGCTTTATTTTCTGCTGGGAAAACTTATTATAACATAAAAAATACTTAAGTAGGCTTTTCATGGGGAAAATGAAGTTTTAGTGCTTCAAAAATTGCCATGGGGACTTCCTGCTTTTTGAGAACAACTTCCAGCACAGCTACCCACTGTTGCCTTAAAAAAGTTTTTTTAATAAACACTAAAAAAACTTGAAAAACAACAAATTGACTTTTCAGTTTAGTTAGAAGAGGCATTAATTATGGATACTCGTAGTAATAGAAACAGACTATGAACTTCTGCAGTTAAAATCTTTTTTATGTACTATTAAAGCTGTCTTGGTTTCAGAGGGTGTAGATACCAGTTATACTGGTATCCAGTACTGCAGTGGAGAACAAGAGGCCTTTTTAAGGTGTAATTCTTCTGACTTGCTTTAGGCATCTGATTCAAGATGAAAGATGATCTTGCAAGGTCCCTTCCAACTTGGGCTGTTCTGTGATTCTGTTGGTGGATGAAAACCTTCCACTGCTCTGTATTGATTGAAAAAGCTTCAGGAGATGATCCCACTGTATTTTGTCAAGTTAAACTTCTCATTTTAGAGATTAACATAACAGTAATTCAAGTTTATACAGTTTACTGCACAATCATTAAAAGACATGGAAGCCAATGAAATTTTTGTCTGAATAAAATGCATGCACTCTTCTCTCCATTCCATAATATTGCAATGTTTCTAGAGCCAAAGCAAGATTGTGGTTTGTTTCTTTTGTACCCAGCAGCATACAGCTCTTCATCCCAGTAATTTTTTTTTCTGCTAAGAGATATGCTAATATATCTTCTTTTTTATAGCCTCAAAATCGTTAGAGAGAAATATGTGTGTTAAAGGATTTATGACGCATCGACATCTATAGGCAAATTTTATGCATTACTGACTTTAAGTATCTAGATATCTATCAATATGAGAAGAAGTTGTAAATTGGCTGAGGATATGAGACTACTCATCAGACTGAACAAAGATCACAACTGATGGTAGATCTCAAGTAGCTAATAAGTAGTGAAACTTTGCTGAGTCTAGATAAAATTTAAATCATCCCTAGTTCCTGCATATTAGATTAATATTCTTCTTCATTTTTTCACATTTATTTCTTCTTCTTTAATTTGTTTCTTGTTATAACAATTTCTTTCTCTTTTTTTTGAGGAAGCAGTCTTGCCAAAATCTCAGTCATTTCATCTTCGGAGAGCTGCAATGCTAATTGTCATAGATGCTCTCTGCCAGTAACTTAATTTTCACTTGGTAGTATTTCATGTTCTGTGGCAATGAAAGTTACCAGCTGTGATGTATAAATAAGAAGAATCAGGTCTCCTAGAAACAGATTTGAAGTCTTTTTGTCTTGATGAGTAACTGACACTATCAAAGCTCACCAGTGAAAGGACAGGAAATCTAACAAATAATCAAGCTGGATAGAGGAGTAAAAATAAAAGAGAAAAAGCTATTCCTCAATCCAAGCTCAGCTCTTGGATGGATCTTGTCTTGGTAAAGGAACTGATGGAAAGTGAAAGTAGCTTTTGTGTCTGGATTCTTGTCTGGTCTTCAATGCATGTCAGAAGCAGATAGATTTGGAATGTGCACAGAGCTGTCATGACCTTTTCCTCATGCTCTTTTGCCCTTGGGAGCAAATCAAAAGGGACAAAGCAAAACAAGATAGAAGACAAACCTGGGAAGAGTTTACTTTCACCTCTTAGCATGAAAAATTCTGGGGTGAAGTTTTCATGCTAGGTTTGCATCCAAACCCTCCTTTGTACTGCTTGTATTTTGCTATCTTTTCGTACTGAAGGATCTAACAATCCTGAATGGTCCTCAAATACTAAAAATTACAAATAAAGAAGAAATCCGCAAATCATTCCTCAACAGAACAGGGACATAGTTACCCCAGAGTTATGTGAGAAGTTGATGGAACACATTCTGGGTAAACCTCAAAAGTCAGAGCAAGCTGAAATCGTCTGCTAAAACAAGACAGAATTCTCCTGCCTAAACCTCCTTTATAGCAATGGCAAAACAAAACAAAACAAAACAACAAAACAAATGAACAAAAAAAAAATAGGATTTTTTTTTAACTTAAAAAATGATCTGAATGGAGTATAATAACCTTGGTAGTTTACCACTCAATTTAGATCCATAATGGTGTATTTTTATAATTGATAAGGGGAACTGGGATACTTATAAGAATAAGTAGGAATAAGTAGTAAGAATTATAAGACTTTATAAGAATGTCAGTTGTCCTTTCATTAATTTTGCTGATTAGTTCTCATGTCTTTTTGTCTGGATATTGAAAATAAATCTAGATGCGTAGTGGATGAGCTTAAATTTTACCTGTATGTCCATGGGTACATATGTATATATACACAATAGACCCAAAGATCCTAAAACTTCTTACAACATTTTTAAATTAAAACTATAGCAGAGGACAAAATAGGACTGCATAGACCAGAGATTAATATATTATTGACATTATGAGCTGTAACTTGAAAATAAAAGTCTACTATGCATTTTAATTCACCTCAGAAAACACAGAAAACTTGTGTCGTCTTTTTCATTTGTTTTTATTTTGCTGTTCAGTCCTCTGGGCTAATTGTGATCTGGATTTCTCATCTTAACTTTATGATCAGACCAGTGAGAAGGTCATTTTGTCAGAAAATTTACTGTTTAAAAGATAAAGATTATTGTGCTCTTGTGTTTTCCAGGAAAAGGAGTTCACATTTTTGTTAAGTATGCATCTTTGCTTTCCACTTGCTCAACAAAGCATCATAGACACTTTTCCAAATATTTCTATGTACTTTATGTATACTAGATCATACAGTAAATTACTAAAATTTCTTATCAAGGGCATCACCTGATAAAGAGTATTTATCTCACTGTATGACAAATATGACAGCCTGGTCATATTAGCTGAAGTTAGCTGCCTTGAAATCTAACAGAAGTGTTTCTTACAATTGCATTTCTCTACTTGTTCTGAGGCAGAGGGAAAAAGAAAAGAAAAGAAGAAAAAAAAAAATGTGTCTTGGTTTTGCCTGAAAAAATAGAAACAAATATGCTTTCTTTGTGAATATTTCATCCTTAAGCCCTGGACTTTTCTTTACCTTGTCAGGCCTTGCTTCCAAAATGTGGATGCTCTTTTTACAACACTAAATCAATGCCTTGTCTTTCTAGTGGGCACATACTTCTCTTTTCGTATTTCTTCCTAAAGCCTTTGTAGGCCTACAGATTGAAGATCCCCGTTTTTAACACTTTCCTATTTTTCAGTAGTTTTCACAAGAGGGTATTTGGATAAAGATGGAGCAAGATTTATGTTTGTCTTGCTAAATATCTATTTTACTAGTAGCACAGAAATTCTTATAATTCTGATGGTCAAAATCAGCTTTGACTAATCATACTAAGAAAATCTAGACAAAGACAAAACTACTGGTAGTTTGAACAGATGCAATTTAATTTAGTTTACTTCAGAAATGTTTTACTTCTCTGCAACCATGCTAATTAAATGTTACTTAAATCAGGACCTAAAGATCTCATCAAGCAGTTGATAACAGTGGAATTAAGGAAATAATCCCAATTCCCTTTAATAATGAATTTTTGATTACTGACAGAAACTACAGCATTCCATCTGACTGCCAACAAGGGGTGCATCCATTACACATCTGGGTTCCCAATGTTCTGAAATCAGTGAAGGAGAAAAGCACAGCTGCAATGCTAACTCTCTGTCTCATGCCTGAGTTGCACAGTAGGAATCTCCCCATGTGAAAGTTCACTCAACTTTTGAGTGGAGCAACTAAAAATTTGGAAGGAGAACAGAGGTGAACATTCATATATGATGAGATTAGTCTGGGTCCCTTAATAATTGGTGTGGAGCATTCTAGGGCACAATTCATATCAGGCCAAAGTTGGTATTTACTATAGACATAGCCTTAAACATCAGTGATTTCCCTAATGAATACTCTGATGTCTGATAGCAATTTCTATGGGTCATAACTCAGGTGTCACAGAAAACTCCAGCAAAGGGTAGGTCAACAAGGTAGCTGACATGCAGACAGGTTCTCATACAGATGGTGTGGTGTATTGTCAAAGTATTACAATAATATTTAATTTAGTGTTGTTTTCTGAGGCAGATATTATTTTATTGCATTTTTACATGTTGGTAAAAAATATCCTTTTAGTCTAAAATCATCTCTAACTTTGAAAATAAAGAAAACCCTCTTAACATAGATAAAGAATTAGGCAACAAAACATTTTTATAAATCTGTGTTTACAGTATGTTCAATATGGGCAGTTGGCTTCATGCTATTTGATAAAACTTTACTGACTGATAAGTAAATTCTCAATACCTGATGAATTGCTAAAACAATTAATAAAGTGATAATTTGTAAGCACCTGGAGGAAAATAACTTGTAAATAGTAGGCAACATGGGCTCATCAGAAACAAATCATGCTGAACTAACCTCATTGCTTTCACAGATAGGATAACAAGTTTAGTGGATAAAAGAAATGCTTTGGACATACTATGTCTTGATTTTAATAAGGAATTTGATCCAGTTCCACTTGACATTCTCATAAGGAAGCTAGAGAAATGTTGATTAAATGCAATCACTGCTAAATAGGTAAAATGCTGAAAAGAAGCAAAAAAAAGTAAGGAAAATAAAAGGAAAAAAAGAGAAAAAAACCCCACAACAACCCACACAGCAATTATTAATGACTCAGTGTCAGAAGTATCAAGTGTGACCTGCATAGATCTGCTATGGGTCATGAGTCCAATTCTGCTTAATGCACTGTGTACTTGGAAAACAAAGTAAAAAGCATCCTAATAATAAAAAAAAAAACAAAACACCAAAGAAACCAAACCAGAAGATAAAACATAAAAGCAAGTTTCGTTTTCTTGGATACTTATAAATAGTGTCACAAAGCTTTAAAAGCAAACCAGCAGAAATCCCTGCAAAAGCTTTGCCTACTCTTTGAATTGTCAGCAATGTGATAAGAAGGAAGGATGATTTTGCCTGGGCTGGGTCAGTCAAAATGGTTCACTTCCCCACAGAAGATTATTTCATACAAAGTTTGGTTGAATCAGAAACTCAAAGGGCTTTTTTTTTGTTTGTTTGTTTTTGTGAAGTAGATCCTGGAATGTAACCAGAATGGGGTCAACTTCCTTTCATAATGATTCCCACCCTTCTGAGACTCTCCTGGTGTAGATAAACAGATACACTTGTTTTTCTGACCTAATGACTTTATAATATATAGTTGATGCTGCCAGGAATGGGATGGTCAGATTTAATCTTTAGTTATGTCAATTTTAAATTGGTTTATGTAAGTAAGAAAAATCATAGTAAAAAGCAAAAATTATGCATTTGGCCAACATTTCTTGGCCCATGTTTAACTAAATGTGAATGAACTGTCTGATAACATTATGAAGCCATGGAAATTGCAAAGTAGTACTGTTTGTATAAGAAGAAAGTGATTTGATAATTAACTGTTTGATACTGATCAAGACGTAGATCGTACTGCATTCAGTTTTTGGTTTCCACTTAAAAAAAAAAAGAATTCAGAAATGGAAAAGGTCAGAGGGGAAACCAACTAAAATCTAGAAATATATAAAGAGGTATTAGAATGACATGGACTTTTATTCTTATTGATTGATAAAGAATACACAAAAACTAATGGGCTAAATCCACAGGGAAATATTATAATAAATGTAGACAAAAAGAAATATACAAATCTTCAATTATATAAATTTATCAATTGCTTCAATTATATAAGTTTATCAATTGCAAACAAATTAGTTCTTCTCCAGCTCATATAAATTCAGTTAAATTTTATAGAAACATGTTATTGTTTTTCTTCAATTATGTACATGCAATGTACATGCATTATCAATGTCACAGACTCCATGGTCTGGAAGGGTTTCATAGGAAAATACTTCACCTCTAGATATAGTGCAGAGAAGCACAAAACAAGTAAGACAGAGTCTGTGGAAGGCCAATCACAGTAAGTTTTTGGCAGTTCCATACACATCCAAAGGGCAACACAGATATATAAGAATTTTAATCACCAGACAGCAATTACCCCCCTGAGGAGCAGTAGTGTTTTCAGAAGGTTTATTTCCTGAACAGATACTGAAAATGTAACTTGATTTTCCCCCTAAGCAGCAGATGTCTGAACAGCCATGCTAGGTTGAGGAAGTAATATCATCATCCCTCTCTTACAGGATGGAGAATTAGAGCCTTACTGATTTTAAGAGTACAGAATTTCTGAATCAACAAGTGATTTGTGGACATTTGTGCTACAGTGCAAGTGTTGGTATGTGTAGGTGGGATAATGGTCACTAATCTTCAGCTACCTGAGACATCTAAGCTATGAGTTTAAAGCTTATAATCTCTTCTTATAGACAGTATACATCTTTGCAAACATTTTATGAGGAAGACAAAGAAACAAGACATCATTTTTTCCATTTTGCAAATCACTTGAGGAGGGGGTAGATAATTTAACTTTCACAGAGGGCTTTTAACTATATTTTTTTTTTAGAGCCAGTGTGAATGGATAAAGAGGAGAGAAAAAAATGTGAGAATATGTACTTGGGTGCAGGTTATTAAATGACAATGTTATTCTGAACTAGAAAAAAGGAACAGGAGAAAACTAAATGACAGAGAAGCAGGCCTTGCAGTGAAAAGTGAATCAAAAAAGAAAAAAAAGGAGTACAAAGCGGTAAGGATAGAATAATGGGATAAAGGAAATGGTATGCTAGAAATATGTTGCTGCAAACGCAGCTACGTTGGGC
>VZRE01016366.1:0-29889 GCA_013396775.1 Cephalopterus ornatus | reverse complement strand
GGAAGGGAAGGGAAGGGAAGGGAAAAAAAAAGAGTACTCTTTATCAAGTACTCTGACAAAAGACACGACTTAAATTACTTTACTGAAAAGTATTTAAATATTTTCCAGTGTTGTTACAATCTTTGAGATATATGTCCCATTTTATTAAACCCTAAACTTCATTCCTTAATAAATTTTATTAAACTTTTAAAATTCATTGATGTCTTTTTTTTACAGCTGGGTAATAAGGTTTAAATTAGGAAGAACTCTACGTTCGTAAAAGTGTTTCTGTGTGCTGTTCTGAAGTGTAAAAAAAAAGATCAAAGTAGGATAAATTAAAAGACGTCTTGTTTGCCACATCTGTAATGTGATTCTGGACAAATGCAGTAGCTGTAACTGTTACAAATTATTTTCTATTCCTCATGTGTTTTATTCAGTGAAAATAGAGTGTGTTATTTTGCTACAGAAAAGAGAAAAGCATACAATAACATGTGAGCAGCTAATGTACAGTCCCTACGATGTAACTAACTCTCTTTGCAGATGGTCAAAGTTGTTTACAATACCACTGGTGGTTCCTAGTGGGTAATGGATGGAAACAGATTTTTTTACATTGTGTTTTGCTGTAACCTCAAGTTACCTCTTGAGTGGCAACTCTTGTAGAAAAATGAGGAGAAAGTATTTGTCCTTGTTTATCTATAAAAAAATAACTGAGTTATGGGCTCATACAGTGGTCTTGTTTTGTCATTTCTGCCTTTGTGGCTGCATGTGGTTGCTTTTTTGTCCTAAAACAATAAACCCCACTGTTTCTGCATTGCTTTCTTCCTAGTTAAGACAAATGTATTTGCAGCCCTGTATGTATAAGAAATCACTTCTGTCATATATATTTATAAGTACCGTAGAAGAGAAAAAACAGCTTGGAAATTCCTTAAATCAGAATGTATTCTAATTCAATTGAAGGGATGGTGGTGATATCCAGGAAATGGACAATGACAGAATTCAAGATATTGAACTAAGGAAAGGAAGTATGTGGTTTTGAGATTTGGAGGGGGATTGTTTATTTGTTTGTGCAAACAAAGAAATTGTTAACCCCCAAATAAATCTAGTGTCACCCATCTTTCCCTACAAAATTAAATAAATACAAGACAACAAACTCATAAATCAGATCTGCCAAATTCAAACCCAACAGATGCTATTCCATCCACTGTTATTAATTAAAAATATTTTAACATTCTTCAATACCAAAATTTGTTTTACTAGTATTTCTATAACTCTGCTATGCTTAATTACTTTATAGCACTGCATAACACTTTAATGTGGCCTTCAAATGCTTCAGAAAGAAGATGTTATTCTTGCTTGGATCAGGGTTTATTGTTATGATAATGAAAAAATAAGTAAGTATGGACCAGATGTAATGTAAACAACATTAACTAGTCCATGTACTAGAAATAATTAGGCATTGGAACTATATTTTTGTAAAGAACTTTGTGATTCTCTTACTATTTCGCAGGACAGTGGTGAAAATCTGATCTGATGACCATGGTGCTTTAGGAATAATTGTTTTTTGAACATGAGTCATTGATTGAAAAAAAAAAAAAAAGAAAAGAGTTTAAAGAAAAGATTTTTAAATGTGGAAAAAAAATCCTGTAATTTCAACGAAACATAATTTGATTCTGCTCGTCTCCTCTGATTTCAAAACATTCCACAAAAAACTTGCAACTTATAAACTGTTAAATTTGATTTCATCAGGAAGTATTGAATGCTTCAATAATGTAAAAAAAAATTTGTAGTTCACACTAAAACATGAAGGATATTGAAGATAATTAAAAAGCCTTGAATGTTTATAGGATTTTTTAATTAATATATGCATTCTCTGAAATAGGAAGAAACAAATTTTAATGAAATTATATGCCCTAACACCATTGTAACTACAATTCAGTAATCTGTTACTAACTGGTTAGGTAATTAAGGATTAGAAATCACATTTTCAGAATTTCTAGGCCTATTTTTCACTGTCCTAGTTAGTTCTTATCCAATACCAAATTATTTTTTTTTTTTTGCAAGTGCTTATTTTTTCTGAAATGTTTCAGGTCATGAAATTCAGCTTATAATTTATTTATAAGGAATTTATTATTAGCGACCCAAATATATGATGACAACTCCCAAGAGGTTTTCAAGGAGACCTTTCAGAGTGCGGGTGCTTTCTAGCTTCTAAATGCAGATAGGTTAATTTCATTGAACAGTGGACTCAGCTCACACAGAAATGTTAAATCAAATGCTTCAGGATATGGCTATATTAAATTTCATAAGAACAAATCAGGCTCATGTGCATGAAGTAGAAGTTTTGCACTCTGGAATGCTGAAGGTCATATGCCAATCAACAGAAGTTGTGAATATTGGAGTTTATAAAGAACAACGACTAGAAATGTTTTAAATTCCACTTATTCCTCCTATAGAGGAAAAAAAAAATTTTTCTTCTTAATGAAAACAAGATTTATCTCTAAATCTTGAGCATGGTTCCCTAACTTACATGTAGTACTTTGGAATATTAGAGTATATCCTATATCATCTTTTATAATTTTCTGAATAGGTATATTTATTCCATGCATTTGGGTTTTTTCCATTATAAAGATGTGTTTACATAAGGAAATAATAAAATAGAATCAGTTGATTAAAAAACCCAACATATCTATAATCAAAACAATGTAATATTTGAAAAGTTTTAAAAATATTGGTATTCAATACTGTAAGCTTTTGTTTGTTCTTTATGTTAAATACAGTACACTAAGGGGTTTTTCCTTACTCTGAAAATGAAAAAAAATAAAATAATTCTGTTATTTGTATATGTAAATACAAAATTTCAATAAATGGTCATACAAAGCTAGAAATGGTAAAAATTTTTATGAATTCAGGGTTTCTTCCAAGAAAAGTGCTTTAAAATCACATAGCCCTAAAAAAAAAAAGACTGTAAACCTGTTTGGATTGAAAATATATTCCACTTCAATTGTGATGTTTTATGAAAATGAAGAGTGCTGGTGTGCTAGAAATGTACATTGTATTTCAAATATACTTCTTTTTGGTTAGAATTGTTCCTGCACAGGAGATAAAAATAACTTCTCTGAATATGGTGAGACAGGGGGAGTACAGAACTTTGGGACTTTTTTTTAGCTTACAACATTGATATCGGTGACAAGGCAATTTATAAAGCATAGCTACGTTACAAACTCCCAAATAGTATATGTAGAATAAGAGAATGATAGAATGATTTAAGTTAGAAGGGGCCTTAAAGATCATGTAGTTCTAATACCTCTGCTCTGTGCAGGGACACCTTGACCAGATTGTTCAGAGCTCCATCCAACCTGGCCTTGAACACTTCTGGAGATAGGGCATCCACAACTTCTCTGGGAAACCTGTTCCATTGCCTCATCACCTTCACAGTAAAGAATTTTTTCCTAGTCTCTATTCTAAACCTACTCTCTTTTATTTTGAAGCCATTCTCTCTTGTCCTGCCACTACATGTTCTTGTAAAAATTCCCTCTCCAGTTCTCTTGTAGGCTCCGCTCAGGTATTGGAAAGCCGCAATTAGATCACCTTCTATTAGGTCATGCCTTCTATTTTCCAGGCTCAACAAACCCAATTCTCTCAGCCTTTCCTTGTACAAGAGGTGCTCCATCCATTTAATCATCTTGGTGGTCCTCTGGACCTCTCCCAACAGGTCAATGTCCTTCCTGTGCTGGAGACCTCAGAGCTGGACATAGCATTTCAGATGGAGTCTCATCAGAACAGAGTAGAGGGGCAGAATCCCCTCTCTTGCCCTGCCGGCCACGCTGCTTTTGGTGCACCCCAGGACACAATTGGCTTTCTGGGCTGCAAGTGCACATCACTGGGTCATGTCCAGCCTCTCATCCACCAGCACCTCCAAGTCCTTCTTGGTAGGGCTGCTCTTGATCTCTTCATCCCCCAACCTTTATATCGGGGTTGCCCCACCCCAGGTGCAGCACCTTGCACTTGGTCTTGTTAAACCTCATGAGATTTCCATGGGCTCACTTGTCAAGCTTGTCCAGGTCCCTCTGGATGGCATCCCAGCCTTCAGGTGTGTCAACAGCACCACTCAGCTTGATGTCATCTGCTTATTGCTGTGGCTGCACTTGTTCCCTAATAATATCTTCATTAATGAAGATATTAAATAATACTGGTCCCAATACGGACCAGTATATAAAATATAGTTTGGTTACATAAATAAATGTAAATAATGTAAAAATAAACACAAATAAGCGTGTTATGAGGTCATAGAGAATCATCGGAAAATTGTGAATTATCCAATTCATGGCATGTTCCAAAACTCAGGCACATTGATGTGAACTCTCTTTCTTACACCTTCAAGCAGAATCAGAAATGCTTGACAGATGCTATTCGTGAACTCTAAAATAGATACAGTGCAATTTCTTATTCTGCATGGGGTGTAATTCTTTTAATGGGAGAATTACTATAAATTCTGATATTCGGTATCTGAAATTAAAGGAGTGCTCTGTGTATAAACTACTAAGCTGTGAGTTTGGAATAGTGAAGGTAGGCTGATAGAGTCTAGCTTGGATGTGCATCTAGGCTGGAGTATTTAATATCAGTCTTGGAACTGTGGCCAAAAGGATAAGGCTTTGTATTTTTCTAATACTTAAACAGTGCTGCTGGGCTAAGGAACTTCACTTGCACTGAAGTATTTGCTCATTTTGGCTCCAGAGAAACAGGAGCTGTGTTTCGTAAGATCAGCTAAATTGATATTTAGAAATGTCACCCACGATATAGTGGCCTTTTCTAGTATATCCCAAGGTAAATATAACCTTTCACTCAAAATTTTTGTTGTTGAAATTATGTGGTCATATAGCCTCTTTCTTATTTGAAGCCTTTAATATTTAAATGACATTTAAAAAATCATTGGATTTATAAGCAGATTTGCCTTTTTTTTGCCTCTCAAAATCACTGATTTCTGCTATTTATACATATAGTAGAAAGCATGCCATTAGCATGTTAGGAAATGGTTGAGCAGAAGTTAAATGTTTGATCGAAGAACTCCCACTGAGAAAGGGAAAAATGGGCCTTGTTATATTAAGCAAAAAGGAATTTTTGGTGTGAGAAATATAGGTGGGAAATGGTGGAAAGGATACATACCAACTAAAAATTTTTATGAAATGGTTCTAGCCTTCAGAAGCCAAGAAGAATGTTGTAATACTTTCATCTTTAAACTTTTTTACTTTTTTTCTGTGTATTGTGTCCTCTTACCCTTTTGCCCCAGCCTGCTTCAAAACTAGACATAATTCCCCTGATGACACCAGCAAATGTTGACAGAAAAATTATGCTCAGAATAGTTCTCAGGTAAATTGCTCAAGGGACCTGTCAGAAATGCCTTACTGTTCTTGTAGCACACACATTAGAGTTACCTTCTGGGTGATCTGAGGGAAGAATAATGTTGCACACTTTCTTTTAGAGATCAGAAATGGCAATATTATCCTGCAAGAAGGCTTTAGATGTGCTCTGAAAATTGCTTATTGTGAATTCTTTCCACCACACTGTACTAACTCAATGGCTTTTAGGAACATAACAAAATAACAGTTTTGGAGTGGGGTTTTTTAACCCTTTGTGCCAGGCAGCATATTCACATAGTTACTGCAGAGGTCTATTCTTCAGGAAAAAAACCCAACAAACAATCAAAATAAAAGGACAATCAGCCCACCAAAGTTATTACATTGCTATGAGATGGGCACTGTCAATTTAAAAATCTAGTCAAGTACAGTGGGTCAGTAAGACAGAAAAGTTTAACTATATAGTATGAATAAATTAATATATTGCACTAATATGTGCTAATGTATATTTAAGACAACTGTACGAAATTACTTAAACAAGGCAGTAAGGTGACTTAGGTGGGAATGTTGAACATTGCTTTTAACATTTCCACATGTATTAAATATGTACAAACTGTGTGAAATTGGTAAACTGAACTAGACTATGGTATGCATGAGATATATAAGATAGCATATAATACAGAAGGAGTGTATTTACAGAAGGACTGTAACTGGCAAAACTAATGATTTTTTTCAGTGTGATAGCATCCATCTCAAGATGCAGCATGAGGTTGCAATAAAAAAGAAGTGAACAAAAAACGCATTGATGTTTTAGACAAGGTGTTCACATCTCTCCCCACCCACAGAAATTATATCCAAGTAACATTCAGAGGTCTTGTTTATAGATGTTTGAGAGTGTTCTTGTTCAAAATAAAAGTCTTGAATGGATTACAAAATTTCCTAACTGAAAATCTGGGATCTTGGACAAGTCCATTATGCAGATCAGCTTCATAAGACCTGTGAAGTGGCACCCTGATTTTGGAAAATGCAGTTGTGTTGCAGTACTGTGCGTCACTGGTGTAACCATACACTAAATTTGACATGAGAAAAATATGTTGCCTTCCCTGAGTGTACTCATACCATTTGTGCACATCATACCCAATAGATCTGACTTGGAAATTTTGATTTGTTGTACTCATTTGCTAAGTAGGACACTTGTACATGGTGCTGCACACTTGAGCAGTATGACCACTTAAGAAACATAAAATTGTGATAATACTAGGCGTTTCTTATGTAGCTTCCCTGCTTATTCAAGGTGTGATAAAATGGATTAATTGAATTATTTTCCTAGTATGATTTTTTACCTTAAATATGTGTAGTTCGTTAGTGGTGCAAAATCATGTTTTAAGAAACAGAGCTTCAAGGCATATTGTGGCAACCAGGGCAAGTGTAGCAGATTTCGAGGAAGGGTGCCTTGAAGGGCTTCTCTCCCTAGAAGTCCGTTCCATTCCGTTACCTGAGTCGGAGACCAGGAATAGGACCTGAGGAAATGGCATGAAGCTGTGTGGCTGGGCAATGGAAAGGGGTCACCAGGGCAGTGATCGTGGCACCAAGCCTAACAGAGTTCCAGAAGCATTTGGACACATGGTATGATTTTTGGGGTTATCCTGTGTGAGGCCAGGAGTCGGACTTTTACAATCTTCGTGGGCCTCTTGCAGCTCAGGATATCTTCTGTGTTTCTATGACATGGTGCGTGAATGTTTCTTAAAGCAGTTTAGCACTTCTTTCTCCCTTTCTTTTCATGCCGTGCTTTGGGCTTATGACTATTATATTCTTCCATTTTCTGTGCAGTCTTGCTTCTTGATACTATGGTTAGGAACTAAAAATTAAATTAATAATCCAATTATAGGTCATGTAATTTATTGTTGTGGTTTAACCTGGATAGGTAGATGAGCCCCACACAGCAGCTCACTCACTTCCCTGCCTGTTGGGATGGTGGGGGGGCGAATTGTGAGGTTAAAAGTGAAAAAACTCATGGGTTGAGATAAAGACAGTTTAATAGATAAAGCTGCATACACAAGCAAAGCAAAAATATTGAATTCATTTGCCGCTTCCCATCAGCAGTCAAATGTTTAGAGTCATTCCAGGAGAGCAGGGCTACATCAGACCTAACAGTTATTTCAGAAGACAAACTCCATCACTATGGAAAATTTCATCTTGAAGGAATAAATCTAGTTGTCTGTGATGTAGGCATAGTAGGCAGGGAGATGAACAGAGCGGTTTCACTTCCAAAAGGGCTCCGCTCACTTAGGAGCTCCTGGTTTCCATGTAACCATCTATAAACAGGAACACACTGTATATGCAGAGCCAACAACATAAGGTTAGTATAACTAAAATCTTAACTGTGTAATCCAAATATCCAGTTACTAACTCAATAACAGTGACATTAAAATTTACAGGATGTAATACCTAAGTGTTCTGTAGGAATACAGTTACATTTACAGTTACATCTTTCTGGAGTCAGTCTAGTATCTAAGGTTTGTAGTCATCCTCAAGAGGGTGAGGGGGAGGATTACAGGAAGCTATCAGTCATGAGTTCTTTTCACAAAATAGTTTATCATTGGTGGTGCCCATTTCTTTCTTCCCAGATGTCGGTCTGTCATGGGATTGTTTTTTTTTAATGCTTTCAAACGCCATGCTATTGTTTGACTTTTGTTCATTGGTTGCTACCTAAAAAACTGACTGTTTTTGCCCCTTTGTGAAGGGAGTTTGCAATTATCAGTTTAGGTTGTATGATAACCTCCTTCAACCTCAATGTAACATATGGGGTAGTGTTTTTTACTCATCAGCTTTGTATATTTGTTAGATCTTTGCCATTAATAATATTCACAGGCAACAGTTACTTCACTGCTAAACTCAATTCTGGTCAAGATAAAACATGAGATATCTCACTACCAAGTTAATAGAAGTCCTGTGGCCTGCCACTAGTAAGGTCAAACCACTACGTGGACTGGCATCATCACCACGCTCTCGATATAAACTTTGAAATATATTCCATGCAGACACCCTTTACTGTGTGGGTATTTTCATTTGGGCTTTGTTCTGTTGTTTGGTTTAGGAGTTTTTAGTGGGTGTTTTGGAGGGTTTTTTTTCCTGATTTTGAGGCTAATTAATGAAATTAGTTGAGACCTGTCGATCTGCTAACAGGTAATTATATAGCCAAGCTACATTATGGTTTTTATTGTATTTAGCTGAATGTTCCAAATCAAGTTACATAAGATTCATTGTCAATAGCATAAGAGCATTTGGAAGAAAGAGACTAATAAAAATTTAATCGTTGAAAAAAAGGAAAGTGAAGTATAGCTCAATATAGAATGCCAGAGCACATCCACTATGAGCATATCTACACTCCCATTCTTTAGAATATGCAAGGCTTGATTTTCTAAAGCCTTACTCAGTGACCTTTTTTCCTGTTTTAACTTTTCATTTAAGGGGAGTGAGAGACAGTGGTGTCTCCAGTGATATATTATAAAACTAAACATCTTCAGTGGAACAGCCTGCCTTTCTCATATTTTGCTTTCCCAGTCTAACTGATAACAAAACAAACAAAAAAATTGCCTCTCCCCTTGCTCTAAAATGCTTCTTTTCAGAGTGGAATAACACTTAGTTGTAGTTATGTACCTGTCCTAACACTTGTTTTCAAAATTCTCAGAAACATGGGGATTTAAATAAAAACATTTGTTACAATGCTGTAAATCTCTATAACTGAATGGCCTGGGGTCTGTGGGTTCTTTTGAAGGTGGCTTCTTTAAATCCATACATAACTGATTATACCACATCCTGGCAGAGTCTGATCACATGGTAACCTAATAAAAGCTGTGAAGTGGTTCAGCTAATACCTGTAAAAGAAAATGATTGACTCGGGAGTAGAAGGAAAGGCTCATCTGGTCACAAATAAACTCTTTTCCAAGATATTGTGAAGATACTACTTGTAAAGGAATTTGCTGGGATTGAGGCTGAAGGTCAAGAGGACAAGTTGATCTTGAAAGTTCAATATTGAGTGCTTATTGATAAAAGAGGAAAAAAGCCAAACAAAAATGTTTAGTGAGAAGCCTTGCACAGTAATTTTGGCTCTATTTTTATGGCTTTGAATGGATGTAAACCTTGAACAATATTTACTGTTTTTTAAAAGAGAAATGTGAGGAAAAAATAAGAAAAGAAGGATGTAATTCCAATGTATACATATTATTAGCTTTAAAAGTTAACTTTGAATTTCCTTTTTGTATTATTAAGTATTTTTGTAGTGGATGGTTCTTTTTGCAAATTGACTTTCCAACTTATTAAAATTCAAAAACTTTTAGATTCAGTAAATTGACATTTATGTCCTCAGAGCAGAGAGGATAATAAATCTTTTACCTTGAAAATCTAGTTTTTTGATGCATCAAACTCCTGTGAGTAGAAAAACTAAGGTGATACTGTTACTTAGGTCATATGTGATGGATTCTGCCCATTCAAATTTGCAGGTATGGAACACTGTACACCATATATGTCTGTACTGCAGTCTTAAAAACTAAATTTGCTGTTGAGTTTTGTTTTCTATTTCTGTGAATCAGATGGTTGTAAAAAACTTTTTGTTGCTTCCGCCTCTGACAGTTGTTGTCAACAGATCTGAAGAACTGCTAAATGAAACATAATGGTCATTTTTGTAGTTTCTAACAGGAAGAGTGACTCATAATTTTAAAATATTTGCATCAGTAAATGTGATAGTGGTGTGATGCTGTTATCACGGTATGCTTGGTGCCTGCTAAGCAGAATTTCTTAACTGGCATTTTAAATCTGTGGAGACCTGCCCTTGTGCAATAGAATACTGATGTAAAGTCAGGAGTGTCAGCTTGAGTTCAATCTCCATGTATACATATTTGCTAAAATACGAGTAATGCAGGCAGCTGCTTTTTGACCCAGTTTAAAGGTATATGGATCTACTCAGAGACTATTTTATGCAAAGATGGTTGGTAACACCCATTTCTTACACCCTTTTTTGCAAATTTGTGGATAAACAATCATGCTGAGTAAATGATTTTCCCGCTTACTGATTTTTGTTGGTCTTCTTGACACATCACTAAATGATGTTGAAAATACCACTGGGTATTAAAGTAAGTAATTATTAGAAGTAGATGATAGCTTAAAGAAAATTTTCAGTGCCTTAAGAGCAATAAACAATATAATGATATGAGATTTTATTTGCTGCATCTACCCAACTGACAATCGATAAGGATGAAAGGTTTTGATGTACACTGTATTTTATGCCTTTTATGCTTGCCCTGGAGAATTTTCAAGCTTTGTGAGAGGAATTTATATAACTTATATCAATAAATAGACTGCTTGCAGTGCTTTTTTAAAATTAATATTACAGTACTCTAAAAATTCACTATTCTTTATTTTTTTCTGACCGTATATGAAAGCAATGATAATCCTCAACAGGTGGCGTTAATAGGAGGTCACAACAGTATTTGCCATAAGTATCTACGTGGCATCCATGTGACATAGTATTTTGTGTATCATTTTGAAATTCAGAACCATTTTGAAGTATCTCCACATTTCTGAAACTATGTGAATTTAAAGAGGAGAACTCCCAGTTGAGCTCTGTAATGGTATGTCTCCTCTGCCACCCCTATATAATGATCTTATTGAGAGAATTGTTCCTTGAAGCTGCTGCATTATAATGCATAATATATAAATATCATTCCTTGTAAATCCTTAATGAGGTGGTCATTTAGGAAAAAAAATACTGGATTAAACCTTAAAAACATGTAATTCCTGCTTACACATCTTTCTGTAAAAGTTCATGAATGGCCTAAAGGATCAACAGAGCCTGTTTTCCCTATCTCAAGCGCATCATTCATTCAGAACAGCTTCATCTCTTGTAATACCTCAAATTCTCTTGATGGAATATTTGTATCTCATAAAATTAACTTGAAAATCATATTTAGCTCTTCCCAAATTTGTATATGAATGCAGAAGGCCTAAGAGAAACTCTTAGAAGGTAAAATATTTAGTTAATTGTTGCTCAGTAGTTGATCTTAATCACTAATGATTAATAGCCAACATTAGTATACTGGATGGGTAGTGCTAAATTATTTGCAATGTTTCCTGTATCTAAAGTAGCTTCAAGATATGATATCTGAATAAAGATTTAAAACAATATCCACATCAATAAAGTTTAGCTTTGAGGTTATATTTATTTCTCTGTGCTTTAGGGACGTTATTTTTGATTTACATTTACGCAGTCTGTCAACTGTAGCTGAGAATTCAAAGATAAAAAAATTGCAAAGAAGAGATGACTATGAGTGCAGTATGAACAAAAGTGAAAATAAGATTCTTGTCTTTGTTTAGTGTTGATATACTGTACTGTAAGTTACTGCAATAAACAGTAGGTCTCTCAAGGTAGTGATTTTTTAAGCATTAAACTTATTGTTGGGTAGGTCATTTTAGCTACTGCTACAATTACTTTCATGATGAGGAAATTTTTTAATCTCCATGATTTTTTTCTGAGTGTTGCCATAAAAACTCAAAGGAAAATAGGTTAAAAGAACAGAGGATCTTTTGATGTGAGTAGTTGCCATATATATGCATATATTTATGTTCTACCAAAGTAAATAAAGAAGAATTTTCATTTCAAGAATTTTAATCACTGGGATACCATCAGTAAAACTTCTACACTCAGTTAAATTTAGCTTGCTGTCTTTTAGTAGAGGAATTTTAGGTTTAGAGTTTCTAGATCTTCAATGTCTGTTTTTTGTTTAAGTAATCAAAGTGTCTCTGAATATTCTTATAACAAGAATTAACAGGAAGTCCCCCACTAACTGAATAGAATAGGTCCTGAAACTATGTTTTCTTTTTCATGAAAGCTTTGCTTAGCTAGCCTCCCCTAAAAATTCTCCTAAGCAGAGAAGCAATTTTGGAAAATTGTGATTCTTAAAATAATTTTATTTGTAAAGATGTTTCTTTATTTTCATTGCTTTGATTTAAAAACAATGTTCACATAAAGTGAGTTATAAAAATAATTGAAGTGTTGATAAAGCTGCAAATCTGTGGGTTTTAACTTGTGAGAAATACATGGTTCATTTGGTTTCTGCGTGTTGATCATGCTGAGAATATAAAAACCTTGATAAAGTGGCAAAGATTGCAATTTGAACTAAAGGCAGTGAAGCTGAAAAATTAAGAAAGCCTTTGGATTAACACTGGCAAATGAAGTCTTAAAAATTTACCCACATCTTGAATCTGTGTTTTGTTTCGTATAAACTGTGAAACATCAAAGTTGGAAATTAATCTAATCTATTGTGAACATAAAGGATATATTGTTCATATTGAAGAATATTCAACACCAAAATACAGCTGCTAAAATCAAAGAACATGGAGAGAATATTAGCTTGTGCATAACGGTAATTTAAAATGAAATACAGAGAGCGTAGCAACATCATCTTCCTGTGGTATTTAATTTCAATGCAACTCAGACTGCAGATGTTTTTAGGTGCCATTCAGAGCAATTGCACAAAAAACTGTTGTGCAGATTAGAAAAGTGAAATACAAAATTTTTAGAGTTGAGAGAACCTGAAGTGCTGCTGAGTAGTAGCTGAGACACTATTCACAAGTGTCTCAGTCGTTTTGGTCAGAACAAGCTTTTTGGCTATTGCCAAGTAGCAGCAGGGCTACTGCTGAGTAGTTAACATGGCCATCTTGCAAGAAAATAGTTTAGTGCTGCTCTGCCATTTCACCACCACTATTTCCGTGATTACCATAGAAACAATCAAGTATGAGATGTTGATGACAAAACTGCAGACTGCAGCTGCAATCCTGAGCTTCAGAAAGGCTGAGCTTTGTGCTTGATCAACCTGAAACTTAACAGTGGGCATTTTTTCCTGCATTTGGTGGTCTGTAGTTTTTTAATGGGATAAGCAGGGGCTAAGTAAAGTCTTGAAGTAAGTGTGGATTGATTGTTGGGTATTCAGGCTTTGGCTATTAGCTTATATCTGACTTTTTCTGCTGGTGCATTTATATTTGCACGTGGTCAGGTTTACTTGGCAGAATCTCAATGGAATATAACAGTGTAATACTTTTTATGTGAGAGGAAATGAAAATGAGATTTCACCATGGTTCTCATGATTGATGAGATTTGTAAAATAAGAGAGAGTCCAATTACTAAACGGTGTTTCAGGCAAAAAGATCACTGAGTTTCTCAGTCACTACTGACTGCTAATCAATTTGTTGAGTGATGATTAAAATGTTTTGCTTTGACCTAAAATGACTTTGCAGTTTGAGTCCTAACTAAATGGCTCTTTCTGATAAGGAACTGCATTCCTCTTCTGTGTGTAAGTTTCAGTTCCCTGTTTTAAGACAAAAAATTTTGAGAAGCTCTTTTAGGGTTTTACAACTCCCTCCATTTTTTACCTATTCAAACCAGGAATTTGTCATCTTCATAATACATAATTTTTTTGTTCAGGAAGATAGGAAAAGAGGATGAAGTACATCGAAGATAAAGAAGATGCTGATGTTTTCAGACTATTTTTTAAGATCTTCCTCCTTAACATTTTGACATACTCATTTTCTGTTTCATAAAGGGTGGTTGAGACAAGGGTGCAAAAAAGTACATATGTAAATGCATGTGAACGTCTATTCACAATAGTAGAATCGTGTTTCTTAGATAAATGAAAAAAATTAAAACACACTAAATTGTAATAAGAATCTTTTTGAATTTTTTTTCAGTAAGTAAGATTTCACGCAAGAGTTTACTTCTATTTCTATGTTTTTGTCTGCATTAGGCTTTATTAAAACATATAATGGTAGAACACTTGTATTATTATGTTACAAATCAAGAACTGCAACTTCCAGAAGAAAAGAAAATTCTAATAGAGTGGTATCCCATTTGCAGGTAGTCCAGATTTCAGTGCAAGCTCTTCAGATGCATACAGGTGATGCACGGGCACAATCCAGATAAAATTTTGTAGAACAGAGCCATCATTCCTAATAGCCTCAGTAATCCTTTTGCAAGATTTATCTAACAGGCAGATACAATCATCCCCAAGTTTAATTTGTTTGGTCTGGGAAAAAAATTGCTGGTACATCAAAATGTCAAGGTAATTGATAACATTGAAGATAATAAACCTTTCCCTTATAGTAACATATGAAACCCCTGAACCCATCATTTTCCAAAGTAGATTTATGATATAAAAGCTTTGTGCAGAAGTCAGTTATGATTCAAACACACAATTCTGGCCAAAGTCCCAGATTAAACACTGTAGCATTAAATCTGTTACTAGTCTAAAATCCAGAGTCTTATAAGTGTCTGTACTGTTTGTGAAGTGATTCAAACCAAAAAGTTCTTAATACTCTTAGGCAGGCTTATTTAGGCAAAGTTAAATTTGCTTTAATGTTTTACTTTGAGTGACTGTTAGCTTAAAGAGGATATTAGGATACTAGGATATATGCTAATTAGAGAATTAATACATGCTAGCTTAGAGAATGGAAATGTCTTTGGAGAGCTCTAACAAAATTTTGATAACTTTGTACTAGTTTATATTTTACAATTAAAATTGCAGAGAATACAATTTTAAATTTTTAGAATTATTTTTAGTTTATTTTTGTTTTGTATTGACCATATTTAAAGACTGAATAGCTCAGGGCATGTGGAAATCTATAACAGTGTTACTTTCATTTATTAGTAAGGAAAAGCCATATTCCATATGTAGGACTTTTTTTTTTCACTCTTTCTGGATTTAACTAGAATCTTTAGACACCTTAAATATACCATTGAAAGAAAATACAAAAAGTCTAATGCAGAAGGCAGTATAGAGTCTTTAACTGCGTAAGGGCATCCATGAGAGCAGAACATATAATATACAGACTTTCTTGAAAAATGCGAAGGTGGGGAAAAGCTGAATTAGCTTATCCACCTCCTAGTAGCAGAGTCAAGCTGTTATTTGGAAGAGTTTGTTTTGCCCACAGGCAGAACTAGTGCCAGTGTTCCCTCTCCACATTTACTGTAGGTAGCAGAGCTTTTAGGGAAAACACTCTAAGCGATGCTAAGCAGGAAGTTGGAAATGCAGAGCAAGCAGATTGTTTGCTTGTGGGGAAAAGACAATCTGTCAGTGTTCAGAGGAGTAACATCTCACTTTAGCGAGATTTATTGCAGCTTCAGCATATATATATATAAAAATATATATAAAAGAGGATGTGGTTGTCTTAAACAAAGCACTGTCCTAATGATTAATTGGTCTGTGCTGTATGTTCAGTTTAGTACAGACTTGAAGAAGACAGGTAGTAGTTCCCTGCTTCAAATTCCTCATCAATCAAAATGGATGATACTTTCCTACTTTGTCAGTTTGCAATGAACAAATATTATTGCTCATGGGGTTTTTAGTATGGTGGGTCCATAGTTCCATAAAGAAACTTAAAATATTAATATTCAGTTACTCTGCATACTTCCATCCTAATATTTCTTCATTCTGTCATGATCTCTGCCAATTGGTTGTCTCACTGCTTTGTTTGGATTTAGAGCAATTTACCTGTGTAAGTAGCTCTACCTTTTATTTGTATGTACATGCATGGAAATTATTTTTTCAGCTTGATTTTAGCTATACATCATTCAGATATGTAATTATAAGAAAGCTGTTGCCTTTTCAAAACCTCAAATTATTTCAAAAAAAATCAGAAAAATGTATATAGACCTTGTTGACCACAGATATATACTTAATAAACATTATGAATTAATCTATAAGATATGGTCATATGAGATAAAAATTCTCTATATTCACTACATGATAAGGCATGTCTCCTTCTGCGTATTACCAAATATTTATAATTTTTCAGTTTTCCATTAACCTTTTTTTGCTGAGAACTGCTGTAGGTTGAATATCTTGTGAAAAACCCAGGTGATCTACCAGCAGAGAAGTATTTCTTTAATGAATAAGCCCTTTAATTATATTCTTGTTCTGCTATATGCTCAAGATTGTAAAATTGCTGAAGAGAAGAGTAAGTAATTGAATAGCAATTTAAGTGTGAATTTATTAAATCAATTAGATTTACAAAAGTAATTTGAGACACAGTGCTGCTATCTTTGGCACACCAAGTACATAAAAATTTAAAATAGATGCCTGTAAGTGTAGCATAGTTTCTAATGGGAATTTGTCTTGCTTATAATAGTAAAAATGATTGATTCTACATGTCTTGTAAAGCTTATTCTGTAAGTTATTCTTATCCTAATAGCACCTCAGAGGTAGACCATTTCATTTCAGATTGCTGGGGAATCTCTAGGCATAATAAAAGATTTAATAAACTGATGAAAATTTATAACAGTGATTGAAATATTTCCATGCTTTTATTTTCCCCTAAAACAAACATATCTTCTGTATTAACTAGTTTGATAAAGCTATTAATTTCTCTGCACTCTGAACTTCTATGAACATTATGTTAAAATTTTACGTGTAATGTACTATGCAATATTTTATGTGGTACTTTAGAAAGCTAAAGGAAAATTAATTTGTGTAATTTGATGGGTCTGTGTACTGCAACTAGCCAAACATATGGACAGAAAATGGTTACAAGGGCTTGTATGACCAATTGCTGCTTTAGCCTTCCTGAAGTCATGAACTCATACCACGGTGTTATGTGCATTATATCAGTGTGAGAGAAGTTACTAGGTATCAAAAACCACACTGAGTCTAACATGAGGAGTGTGACTACTATTCTTTCCTTACCTTTCCTACCTTCCAAATAGTGGGAAAGGATATGTCTGTTCAAGCTTTCCTTAGTGTGATAAAATAGGGTGTAATCAATGCAGAATTTATTGTCTCTTAATGGAAGCAAGACCTCATGATACACTTTTCATTGTTCCTCCAGTCTAGTAACAATCTAATTCCTCTTTTGCCTCCTACAAAATATCAGCAATCCTTCAGATCATCTTGACCACATGTCCTATCCCATGAGATACTGTTTCTCTGCTTGCTCTCCAGAGATACACAATACCTTGAAATACAGCTTTGTTCTTATGTTTGGGGTTTTTTTTCCTCTCCACTTTCAACTGTCCTTTGACATCTGACAATTAAAACTCCAGTCACTGTTGTGATTGATCTTTTATTTAACTAAAAGTGAGACTGGAAAAACTTTAAGTTTAAAAGCACAAAAGTGAGTAGTGAAATATTATTGTCAACAGTTAATTTTGTCCACAGAAGCTGGTCTCAGAATACTAGTAACTGTTTTTAAAGAAATAAAAGAGAAGTTTTTGTAGACCACAATTCTCTATATAAACTTGAATACTTTTTGTATGGCCTCTTTGGGTATTAGGCAATCATTTTTGGAAGTAAAGTAGTAAACCCCTGGTCTTAAAACATTACAGCTCAATGAACATAAAAACATTCTAAAATTCAGATCCCTGTTTTTCAAGCTAGGAAGTGTTGGAGAAGCTAATGATAAAAAAAGTAAACTTGAACTGATTGGCTTTATTGAGGTTCCTGCATATTTTGAATTTATAACCACAAGGAAAAACAGTGAAATGTGGAGAATGGAAGACATAATTAAGAACTTCATAATGTCTAATTGATTGCTGGAACAGTGAATAGAAAAGCTGATTTCATGTTTTCTTGTGAACAAATCACAGAATCACAGGATGCGTAAGGTCAGAAGGCAGCACAGTGGAGTCATCTGGTCCAATCTTCCTGCTCAATCAGAGTCATACTATTTATTTATAAATAAATATTACCTTGGAATAGGTGATCACAGTTATAACATGCACATTCTGGTATCACAGAATATTCTGACCACTGTAGAGGTGACCAAGGCAGACAACAAGATCTCAGCTGTTGCGTGGATGGCGAATGCTATACAGGGTTATGAAAAACACTGCAAGTGTGCTGATGTTCTTCAGTGAAGGTATGCTAGCTCAATATGCTAGTGCCTTTATCCATAGTACAAGAGGCCTGAGAAGAAATCGGCACTTTCGCCTGAATCCTTTTGGCAAACAGACTAGCATAAAAGTTCAAATTCTCACCAAGTTCATTAACAATTATATTTTGGAGTCAAACATAGTCATGTACATCTGTCTTCAAGTTCTGTCATGGGGGTGGAAACCAAAAGATGAGAGGGTCAGGAGTAGCAGAAACCTCTTCAAACATTACATCTAAATGCACCAGAGCTGAGCTATTGATGCTGATTTTTGACAGCTTTTGGGTAATGATTTATTTCAATTTCAGTAGGATGTATCTGTGTACAGTTTTGCATTTACAAAAAATTGCGAAGTTAAAAATGAAATCACTATATTCTGGTGTGTGAATACTGTAATACAGACCTTGCTCTCTGTGTGAATGCACACACGAGACTTTGCTTTCATTCATTCCCAGAGTTCTTTGTGACTCTGAGCTGTGGCAAGGAGACTTTTGATGGAATTGCAAATAGCAGTCAGGTTTTGTTGCTGCTCTGTTGTTGCTGTTTTAGATTCTTTTTTCAAACAAATGTTAGTTTCACTGTAAGATTTATTTTTTTACACATTGGCACTCAGCACTTCATGGCTTTTCTGTAATCAGATTCTTTTCCTGTTGGCTTCTCTGCTAGGTAAAAGGGATAAAATTCTTAGTATTAATCACTGGTTTAACATCCAATGTAAACATCCAACTTGCTTTGAGAGGATATCAGAAATGTTAGGAGATAACGGATCTAAGGCTATCATGATGGCTTATTATCACAATCTAGATTGATGTGATTGAATCCCACACCTGTGACAAAAAAGGAGGCAGCAAAAGAGAATGTTTCTCCAGTTACTTGGTGTGCCTAGACTATCCAATATACTCTGCATTGCACAAAACCTTGGCAAAACTTGTGGTATTGAACAGAACAAAAGGTGTTCTTGCTGTAATTTCCAGATTGAAAATTAGATACATGTTGAGAGATCATTTCTGTTTCCTCCTTCAGCTGTGACTTCAAAGATTAGGTTACCATGTGTTTGTAGGACTAAAATACTCCAGTGTGGATAAACAGTCTCAGTGCATGACAATATTAAACTTTCCCCATTTCTTTACTTATGGGCTTGACTTACAAAGCGGGAGACACCCTCAGAAAAATACCTTTCTATTCAGTCATCCCCAAAGTAAACAGTGTGCTCCTTCCAGCTAATAAGGAAATTCTCATTTATTTGTTACTGGTGCACATTTTGCTGCTTTTCTGAGAAGTGATGATCTTCTGGAATTGATATTTAGATGATTTCCTGTGACTCTTTAAGGTCTGATGATGTTCAAAGCATCTATGTAAATTTCTAGGTCACTACATAAATAAAGACAGTTATCTTCCTCTAGTCAACATTCTTGCATCAATTGATATGGAATTCAGAACTGATAAACAGAATACTATAACCCATTTCAGATATATTAATGCATGTGTTTATAGCAGCCAAAGAAATATGCAGCAGGTAAAATATAGACATATAGAGGAATTAAAATGATTTTTTAAATTATGTGTCAGCATTCAGAATTCACAGACTGAAATTTTGTATGCTAGATTTTTGCAAGGCTCTTTACTTAATCCTAACTTTTTTTCAGATAATGCTATCTCTACAGTCCTTTTTGATTCTGTCAGAGAATCGGATGCAAGTATTTTCAGGTATCTGGAGTAAATCTTGTCAGCTTTGAAAGTCATAGGTTCAGTAAACTATTTCAAGGTTTCTGAGTTGTTCCAGGCCATTTTTCCTGACAAAAATGTCTATATATATTTATCTAGGGGGGAAGAAGGGACGGAATTAAGCACTGTTAATAGCAAATTACAATAGAATTCTAATTTATGTCTGTAGATAACTAAATATTAGTTATAGGGGTCTACTCTCTGAAGGAGGGTGAATATTTTTACACCTTAGCTCAGAAAGGAGTGAGTAGTGTACCTCTGATCTTCTGGATGTGAGCTGGTAACAGAGTAATTAGCTGAAAAATAGACTGCATTTAGAAGAGCTGTTTTCTATGTAATAACTATTTACTATAATAGTAATATTTCTCAGTTACTTTTAATTGAATAGAAATTCATTTTGTCTTTACTTTTGTCTCCCAAGTTTTCTCCCTGCATGAATGCAGCTCAGATTTCAAATGTAACGTTGGATACAAATAATGAAACTCATTTAACTTAATTTAGCAGAATGGTCTATTTTAAGATACAGTTCATTTCATCCTAAAGTGGATGTCTCTCTGAAAATTTCTGTTATCTAACAAGTCACACATGCAACATAAATATAGTGGATGAGGTATGAATGTGCAAGGTCTAGAAATGACTAGTTCACTGCACTTAGAAGCTCAAAACAAATTTTATTCAGTTCAGTCATTACAAATGTCATTCTGACATATTGTTGTCCATTTGTGAACTGCAGGAGCTGAAAATTACAGTAATAGATGGTGGAGATGGGAAATATGGACCATTTCTTTCATATAATCACCAAAGTGGGTTTTTTTGAATACTAAGAAAAATTAAGACTATGGTAGTCAATAGTTGTTCAGTTTTACAGCTGATGGGGCAGATTTCTTCAAATTTTACTTTCAGTCAAGTTTTGTTTTATTTACATTCTAAATTGTTCAGGGTAATGATTAATTTTTCTGTTTTCTCTTACCAGAGTGTAATAGTACTGCACTGCAGTCTAATGGTGCTGAACACCACTATGATTAAAACCACAGCTTTTGTTCTTAAGTTACTTTCACACATTTATAGCATTTTGAAAACTGTTTCCATCCTCTGCCTTTACAAACTAGAAGTATTAAATAAGCCCTACTGTTATTTCCCTGCCCACATCAAAATTGTGATTTCTGACCAAGTGACAACATTATCACAAGGAGGGATGGTATTGTCTCAATGTACGTATACAACATTAGTGTTGTTCAGAAGGAAATAGCAGACTGTGAACAGGACTAGTAGTAAAGCACAAGCTAATAGTGATAGTGAGAGTAATATTTCTGCTCAAAGGACTATTCTTTCTTTGTCAGTGTCTGGAACAAGGGAATGACCATGCTGTGGTAAACTCTGGCAGTGACCTTTGACAATTTACACCAGCTGCAAATAAGTCACAGTGGGGGTTTTTTAAGTCTCTTTTTTTCCCCAAATATCCTCTCCCTTTACTTACATTTCAAATACAAAAACATACTAATAAAGTATAAATAACCTTTATTAGTATAAATAGAACATTAATATTTTAAAAATATTTCCTAAGCAAGTCTTTGTCTCTTAAAGTCTTACCCTAGATAATATAGGAAATGTGGTCAAACACAGATTTTAGAAAAGACCAAACAACACCAATGTATCATTATACAATGTCTTTGTCCATACCTACTAGGAAACATTATAATTCTTTTTTTTTTTTTCCTGCAGCAGTAGTCAGATTCTTCTAGATAAGATCTTGGTGTCTCAGTTTTACTTTTTTTTTGTTCTTAGTCAAAAAGTAGCTTGAAAATCTGCAGCATGCTTACACCAAGCTAAAAATGGAGTATCAAGAAAAAGTAGGAAAACTGATATGTGCAAACAAAGTAGTAGAACAGTATGAAGCTGAAGTTAAAATAATGAGAATTCTTAGGAAATTTTAACTGAGGTAGGTCAAAGAAAAATTGAAGCAGTTGACTGGCAATATTTTGACAATTTATATATTTACTGGAAATTAATCAAGACATCTGAATTTGGACAAGGATCAGTCAAAATCATTGTTGATATTGTTCTTTCTATATCTTTCCTCTCTACACATATTTGCTTTTCTATTACTGTGTGTGTGTCTATATGTGTGTGTATGTATACACTTTGAAATGCCTGTATTTGTATAAGTAATTGAGACCATGACAGGCTGATTTGTAAAACACTTCATTGTCTGATGGCAATATCTTAATGTGTTTTAAAATATATTTACGTAAGTTTCAGCAGTCATGTCAGTATAAATTGAAAAGCTGATTTTTTTCTCCAGTCTCAGGATTATTTACTTTGAGGGGAACTGAAGGAGATATAAATTAAAATTGTTAATGAGAAGGGAATTATAGAGGTAGACATCTAGAAAATGGTATTGGGCAGAGGCAATGCACCCTTGTTAGTTAACTGCAAGTGTATATAATTTTTAGCAGCTTTTTTTTATTTAAATTCACATGTAAGATCCTTATGAATAATTAACTTTATACTTCTCTCGAAGAGACATTATGTGAAAGAGATCAATCTTCGCCTTTTAAAATTGTATGTGCAAGTTATGCATTCTTCCTTCTTCTCCATCTGTCCTCTTTCTGAAAATAGTCTTTCTTCTTCTTCTTCTTCTTCTTCTTCTTCTTCTTCTTCTTCTTCTTCTTCTTCTTCTTCTTCTTCTTCTTCTTCTTCTTCTTCTTCTTCTTCTTCTTCTTCCTCTTCTTCTTCTTCCTCTTCTTCTTCTTCCTCTTCTTCTTCTTCCTCTTCTTCTTCTTCCTCTTCTTCTTATATAGTATAAAGTATCCTTACTTAGATGATGAAAGTAGTTGCCTTTCCCGTTCTCTGGAAAATGGCTGGACTTTCATTATTACACTACATTTCAAGGATTACCCTTGCTCTAGAAGTGCATGGAAGTCCTCTGAATTCACAGAAAGAGACACACAGAAGTGAATCACTAGCTGCATCTTGAAATCTATAATAGTCCTTTCTCATGGCAACAGCATGAAGAAGACCCCTCCCTGCCATTCACCTTGGAGTTTTGCTTTCTTGTACAGAAGTGTGTAAGGTTAAATATTTTCTTACCAAACAATATAACCCTTGTGAAATAACACAATGTTTAAAATCTCGAAATCTAGCAAGCAGATCTCAAAGAAAAGATAGGAATGGTAGGAATAACAGGAAAATACAGGATGGTGAGCATTGATAAGATTTTAGGCTTGTTTTGAGTATTTTGGAATTGGAGGTTTTTGTTGTTGCTTGTTTGTGTTAAGCTCAAATTCTTTCTATATATGTTTAAAAACTTCAATTCCTAGCTGCAAAAATAAACTTTGCATCATAGCTTGCTTTTTCATGATCTTCCTTAATCTGAATGTCACCTCTGCTTTAACCGGCAACTCAACAGCTTGCTTGGAGATTAGGTACACACATACAATTGCTCATGACTTCAACTGTTACAGGTTACCAGTTCTTTAAAACTCCGAGTAACAGATCAAGAATCACTGCAGTCAGTAAGGTTATCTTTCAACAGAAAAGACTCAGATTGCAAAATGCATTAGGAACCTTGTCTTTATACTTTCTTGTCAATAGTGTCTTTACTGTATCAATAAAGTACAGTAGTACAATACAAATAGATACACATATATTTGGGATGCCTGCTCAAACATTTCTTTTAGTAATGAAGGTACCTGATCAAAAGTGTTTGGAGAACTCTGGACTAGAGGATCTCCAGAGGTACCTTCCAACCTCAGCACTTCCATGGCTCTGTGAGTCTGAAATTACTTGGTACATTTGCTAGAAGTGAAAGGAAAGGGCTTATATAAGGAATTAATACAAAATAATTTAACTTCCTTCACTGCAACATTCATGTTGTGGTACTGTGTTTTTTAATAAAACTACTGCTCATCTGAAACCTTTTTTGTTGTGTGAAAACACAGGTTTCAAGTCCATAATTGCTTACCTACTGAATTCCCTGATCCTCAGTAAAAGCCTTCTCTCCGATCTTTCTGGGGTAATAAGTAAAACAAAGGAAAAATGCCTTCAGTAGTGGAGGAATATGTTTTCCTTTATTGCTTAAAAAAACCATGGTGCCAAGGGAGAGATAACTCGTCTTTTGAAAGTATCACATTTACTTATGATCTCTTTCCTAACACAGCAGTTTATCAGTGATTTAGCAAAAAGCATGAAGATTCTGTTTTGACTCTAAATCTGAGTGGTAGGAATAAAGGGATAATAGTAAATGCTAGTGTAATTTGCTTTAGATAGCACTTAGCTACGGTATATTCACTGTTAATATACATTGCGCAAAAGAATTGTACTTAATGGTGCAGGCAATGTGTCTTTAACACACACAAAAGTAGTTTGTTGTTTTCTCTGTTTCACTGCCAGGAAATTAGCTTTTGTATTCAGATGAAATGTGCAATGTGATTATTGTATTCCCAGACTCATAGGAAAATGGGAAGTTCTCGGTTTTTCTGACTCTACTACTTTTTATTTTACTATATGATCCATATTAATTTTCATGGACTCCTCTTAGAAGTACATTTATATAGCCATGCCCTAATCTAGCAGGTTTTGAAGGGATATTTGACATATAGTTAATAATCAATCTGATTTATGCATATTAATGCAACTATCTGATGTGCTGTCAGATATTCTCATTATTTTATGTACTGTTTAGGACATGAATCATTGAAGTGATCAAGGCTTTTCTGAGGTAAGTGGGATTACAAACACTTATCAGTGATCCATTAGTAAAGCCTACAATTTCAAGAATAAAGGGGTTCATTTTTTCTTTAGATTTGCCATTCTCAAGTAAAATGAATTTTACAATGTGTGGTAAAAATATATAGCATTAAGTTTTGATTGTGAAATTATGTTTATGTGCAGCTCTAGATATTGCTGCAAATAGTAATATTGCCTTGTTTCCAATGAGCTAATAGCTCATTATTATAATATCTTCCTGTACAATGTAGTGTGTTTTCTTTTTTTCCTACGGTTGTAAATGTTTAGATTCTGATCATGTGCTTGTAGATTAAATTATTTATGATGAATAAGGAAAACTAAATTTTTCTCATGAGAGACAAGAAAGAGATACTCCTTTAAAGATTTACATCAAATATTTTTTGCTGCATAAAATCACATTTATACAACTAGAGTATACATGCTGTAGAGTATATATACTTACACAAGGTGTAAGTTATTTATAAACAAACAATGTTTAATCCCCAAAACAACATAATGTAGAGCTGGTTAGAAACAAAGAGAAGTTTGCTGCAGCAAATGTTTCTGTTGACAAATAAAATCAGAAACACTTATCTTTCTGTAGCATTGCTATGGTATTGCAGGATACAACTCCATTAATTTGTTCTGTAAGCAGGGATTTTCATTTGGTCTCTACTCTCTGCAGTGTCTTGCTGTCAGTTTTCCGAATGAATAAATAATTGGGGCATTTTTTTTCATGTAGTTATTTCAGAACTTTGTGTTGTCATGTTGTGTTTTCACTTTAGCACCACCACCAAAGAAATAAAAGTAAGAATGGAAATGTCAGCAGTAATGTTAAGCTGTCCTCCTGTACCTTCTGACAGTAATCTGCAGTTATGGATGCAGTGAGATTTAAGCTTCACAGAAGTAGCCGAACTGATTTAAGTCTTTCAAAGACTGAAAATATGCTTAAGCATCATCTTGACTGTGTTATATCTCAGTGAAAAATGAGACTCTTTACACTTGGAAACTGGTGATTGGAATGTGGTAGGGAATGAAGAAGGAAGTATATCACAGAGAAAATTTGAGTATTCTATGAACTCAGAAGCAGCAGAACAGGGCATTTAAATCCATGGATAGAAAATGAGACCAGCTGAGATCAGCCAAGGTCTTGCCTTAGGGATACTATGTGAACAAGTGGATAATGACTTCTACATACAGTTAGAAGCAGTCTCACATTCACAGGTCCTGGTTCCTGGTCCTCAAGGGGGACTTCAATCACCCTGATATCTGCTGGTTAATATTCAGTGATCTTCTCCTCTGAGCTCAAGAGCAGTCTATCCCATTGAGAAAGAAGTCAGGTAAAAGTTCTAGGAGGTCTATGGGCATGAACATGGAACTCCTGGCAAAACTCAAACACAAAAAGGGATTCTACAGAGGGTGGAAGTAGAGACAGGTAGTTTGGGGGGGAATACAAAGATACTGCTTGAGCATGCAGAGATACAGTTAGGAAAACCAAACCCAAGTAGAATTTAATCTGGCCAGGGATGTGAAGGGTGGCAAGAAGGACTTCTATATGTACATAGGTGACAAAAGAAAAACTAAGTAGAATTTGAGTTCAATACTAAATGGGGCAGGGGCCCCAGTGACAAAGGACGTGGAAAAGTCTGTAGTCTTGAATGGTGCCTCCATCTCAGACTTTACTAGTAAGATCAGCTTTCAGGGATCCCAGGGCTCAGAGACCAGAGCAAAAGTCTGGAGCAATGAAGACTTACACTTTCTGGAAGTGGTTCAGGTCCAGGAATACATAAGAAAACTGGACGTATATAAATGCCTGGGCTCTGATGGGATCAAAAAATTTCCAGGTGTGGTGTGTTGAAGATCACTGGGTGTAGTCAGCATGGATTCACAAAGAGGAAGTCATGCTTGACTAGCAGAGAGAACCTGTCAAACCTATTTGGTTTATTTTGTGAATACTAGGATCTGAAGCAGAACAATATGCAATGCATGTGCATACACATAAGGTGACAGAACTGTCTTCATATTCAAAAAACATTTGAGAAAAGAGAGTGGATTACATGAGAAATATTTACTTGTGAGTCTTCTTTCATTCAGGACTTTTGTGGATGAGTTTGGCACTACAGTTAGTTGAAGGATGGATAACAACATATCCCCTTCTCAGTTTCAAGCATTTCTTTTCAAATACCTGTCACAGCTTCTGTCCTTAAAAACTCCCATCATTAAACTGATTTGTTCCTTTTCATTCTGTAGATTAGCAATTTTTCTCATAGGTTTTTCAATTTGATGATCACATGGAACATTACAACAAAAAAACCCTGTTATCCTTTCACAGAAGAGAAAAACTTCCAACACTGGAAATGTTTCCTTTCCCAGCTGTATTTGCCTGCTTTTGATCTCAATTCTGCTTTTTACTGCAACAGAATCTTTTTCTCTCCCCTACCCATTTTATCTCACTCTATTCTGATGCCTTTGTAAAGTATTGTTAAAATAGTCTGTTCATTTTAATTTCTATCAAATTTTCACCTCTCCTGAGTGATAATATGTGTAAACTAGTAAAGTAAATTTTATTCATTCAGTTCGATTCGGTATATTAAAATCTCTGTAGACTGCCACCTGAAAAACTGCCAGAACCAGGCCATTCTTGTGCATTTGTTCATAAACACCAGAAACTCTGCTCTATATATTCCAGAGTATATGTTAAAGTAAGTGCATAAAACCCCTTACATTCATAAAATAATCTCATGTGGTAGCACATACATTTGTTTTAAGCAATGCTGATATACCCATCGAATAGCTGATAATAATTTTAAGCATAACTGTTTCGGCTATCTGTGTTGATCCCACCCCAGTGAAAAATGGGCAAGAAAAGTGTGGGGTTTTTTCTGGGAAATGATCCAAGGTGAAGCCTTGAAGCCTCCAACTGCAAATGAGATAATGAAACTCCTATTAGGCAGGATCAATACTCGTGTTTTTCAGATTTTGGTCTTGATTACAGTTTATTTGCTAGATATTGTGGCTCCAAAAGATAAACAAGATGGGAAAGACACGGTAAAGACAAATAGTTTTGGCCTGCAGCATGCAAGGGAAAAAAGTGCAGATGACTAACTAGCCAATTAATCACGGGGTCCAAATGCAGTTTTTCACTGCTTTTGGGTGAGAAAGTCTACAAAAGGAATGAAAAGTTCTTTGGTTTTCCTTATTTCTTTTTTGTAGAATCATAGAGTGCATTAACATACCATGTAAATGTGTGAAAACTGTCCCAAACCGTTGCATAGTTTCAATCCATCAGATTTATAAGATGGTTAGTTGTGCTGATAAAGAACAGACATGATAACAGCCCCACATCTTTCACAATGATCTCTAGCACAGATCTCAAATAGTTGAGAAAGCTGAAGAATTTTGAGGAAAAATTAAATGTACAGTGTCATGCTAGTATTTATGTGAAAGGAATTAAAGTCCTCAGCCCAACAGATTTGAAATCTTTTCTGCAGGATGTCAAGTGACTTAGTTTGCATAACAAGTTCAACAGGAACTTCTCTGCACATACTTGATTATTATAGAGGGAAAATAATTTAAAATATTATATCCAAACATAAGGAATGATCGAGTGATCCTAGCCATTACTGAGAGGATTTGATTTTTATAAATAATTCTGTTAGCTGAATATTTGGCCATTCACAAAGTTCTTAAGATCAATATTATTCCTGCAAAGTAAGAATAATAATAAAAAAAGGATGTCTATACCTGGAAGAGTACAAATAAATTGTTTGTATTCTGGAGTCATATCTTGTTATAGGTGAACAAATGAATTGGCACTGTTTCTGTTCTTAACTGCTTTCCCTGAAAATAAGTAATAATGTCTGTCATACCTAAATATACAATACCCCTTGAATTTAGATCAATATTGTCTGAGTAAGCTTGCCAAGATCTAATAGCAAAATCCCTACAGATTTATATTTTTATCTTTCACTGACTTGAAGGCCAATACAACTTTATATCCTGTACATTTTAAGACAAATATGAACAAAAAACCTGGCTCTATGTATTTTCTTTTCAATGTTGCCATAAGGTAGACAGTTTGAATATATGCTTAGTGTTGTGTACAGTTTATCAAGTTCCTTCTTTGTTTTGAACACAAACAATATTCAGGTGTGTGTAATAACAGTGCAGTTTTCTGTATGTGCAGTTTTAGATTTTTTTTCCTATGTCTGTGTGGATGAAGGCTTAAAATAAGTTTACTATCATGGTTTAAACAGTTGTTATATAGATAAAGCAAGGCCATCCCCCTTGTGAAACTCTCTCCATAAAAAGGGCCACTTTTGTCTACTGGGAATTAAAATTTATTGTCCTATTGTTGAACCATGAGTCCTTCAAAACAGTATGAATTCACTTGACAGAGTGAAAGGCAGACTGAAAGAATTTAAGAGGGAAAAGAAAATTTAGAGATGCATTGAAAGTAAGATTAATCAAATATTTTATTAAATTATGTTTTGGATAAATGTCGTAAAAACTTCTAAGAGACAGTTGAGATCATGGATATCACTGACATGCAACAGATGATAAAGTACTGAATTAAGGCTCAGAAACCTTGAATTCTCATTCTAGTTCTGCCACTGAGGCATCATGGTGTCAAGAAAGTCACTTCAAACTGACAACCTTTAAAATAGAGATAATTACATGTCTTGAGTCAGATGTCTTCTGATATATTCAAGTTTTATAATGTACCACTTCAACTGACTACAAACCATGGGACAAAACCAACACAGAAATAACAGATTACTTTTCTTTCAGAATTTCAATTCTCTGAAAAAGTATTATCAGTGTAAAACATAGTCCATTTCAGATGTGATACCTGGTTCTCCTTTCCCATGTCTCCAGCCTGGAAGGTCATTGTCATTGTGTGGCAATTGAAGATTCTTACTCTTTGGAAGACTGGGAGGATTTCTATGAGGGTCAATTATTTAAAGATAATCTATCGAACATCTACTCCTTCAAAAGAGGCAAAGAGCCAAGGTCCTGACCATTTGCAGTGATTAGCTCCCATGGCTCAAAGGGTTTAACTAGTGTTGAACCAAGCTCTGCCCATCAATTTTAGTGAGAGGATATGACTGCAACAGATGACAGAATTTGTCTTTTGTTTCTCTGGCCTCCTTCTAAATTGGGTCATCATCATGGCTAGGCTTCGCGA
>VZRE01016365.1:89660-104873 GCA_013396775.1 Cephalopterus ornatus | reverse complement strand
GAACAAACCCCAACTTTTATTACAGTTAGGTCTATATATGACCTAATGTACAGCTGCTGTAATGGGAAGGATGCTGGAAGTATGTATCTCCAAGGGTGGAAAACTTGTCTGAGAGGAATAAAGTTTAATTGCTTGTAAGTGTTGTGTTTGCAGGGCAGATGAACAATTTGGTGAATCTGGCTGTTATACTGGCCAGCAATGAAACTAAAAAACCAGGGTGCATCATGTCCTTGGAGCTGTGGATTTTCAGCAACAAAATGAACAGGGAGACTACAGTCCCCATATACACTCATTCCAAATTCCTAATTGATTGTGGGTGTAATTGATTGTGATTTTTTTGTCAGCGTCACCCACCTGCCATGGAGATAATTGGGAGCTAGTAACTCCCATATTAGCAGGTTACTGGGGATGCCTCAGTACCATCAACCTGGGGTGGAGAAGAGCATTAGGCAATTCAGGAAACATGTGGCAAAGGTGTTGGTAAGGACTTCTCCCTCCCCTAATCACCTAGTTGATATTCATGATGCTAATCAAGATACTAGCTGTCCCTGCCCATCTCTCTTCTTTTCCAGGCTGATGAAATGCAGTGCTCTCTTCCTGCTAAAGGAGACAAGTGGCAGGTGATCACAGAGGGTGTTGAGCAGTTCTGTGTAAAGTCAGTAGAAAAGTGGATGTATCTTATAATAGGGCTTAAGTTCAACAAGAAAACTACACGAGACTACCTCTTCTGTTTCCTTTTTGGTATATAGGATTTGTGAAGTTCACTTTTAGCATGTGGGTGTACCGCCATTTTGGATGGGGATGGGGAATACAGTACTAGTTTAAGAGTAGGCAATCATGATACAGGAGTGATTGTAAGGCTGCACCCTGGTGCTTATCTCTACTCTCTCTATTGTTCATCTCCTATCTATTGTTATGGTTATCACTTACAATAAAAGGACATTGATTTACAAAACACTTGAACTTCATTAACAAGGTATTGTTGTAAGATGATGAAGTCAACTGAGAGCTCCAGAGGAGGAGGAGGTGAGTTGATGGAGTGTGATGTATGCATTTGCTGGTGGCAATGATTTGCATGTCTTCAACTGTATAGCTCTGGTCTTATATTTCCTGTCCTTGCCAGTGTACTCCTTACTATTGTTTACAGTAGTTAGTCTGGTGTTTCATTGTCCAGAAAGCACCCAACTGCATGTCTTTCAGTATTTCTTTCCCATTCCCAGCAGGATGGCCATACTAGACTGTAGGGGAAATCCAGTTACCATTCTCCTTGTGGCAGCAGTACATACTGTAGGACAGTATCTGTTGGTGTTTTGTTGGCCTCTGGACATAAGCTTACAAAATACATGCTCACCACTCTATTTTTTCTCTTATGGTTCAAACATTGACCAGAAATTTTGCAGAGGTATTGTAAAAGATCTGTAAGGTATTGCAGAAATTTACTTCTTGAGGTCACATGTGAACTGAAAAAACAAAGAACAGATAATTGTTCCTAGTTATTTTATTTCCCTGCTTAAAAACATGTATTTAAACCTTAATTAGAGTCTTGAAGTCCATTTAAGGCCTTACTGTGCAAGATCAGCATATTGTAAAACTTCTCCTGGGAATACTGAGCTAAAGGGATAGGGAAGGGTAAGCAGATGAAGTATTTAATGAAAGATGTTAAACTATTCCAGACAGAATCCTTGAGGGAATATCTTTCAAGAGGAATCCCTCAATGGCAAGACACAAGCTGGGGAAATATGAAGCCAATATCTTTTACAGCCTTCTGAGAGGGGCTGGTGGAATAATATGAGGAATGTTTTCCTTTCTTGGCAAATTCAGTTTCCTCCTCTGTGCAGTGCTAGCAAAACATTAAGCACCCTGTGAAATACTGTCTCTAGATATGTGAATGCTAACGGGTTTCTATAGCTGTAAACCACGGGACTGAGTGTGGCTACCTCCAGCGAGTTGTTAGAGGCTTCTGCCAAGCAGCCTCTTTGGCTACCTCCCCTCTGCCTCTCCAGTAGATTCATCACCGTGTGTCTGCACTGGGGATTCAGTGGCCATGGCAAGCTCCTTATAGCCCAGTAACGTTACCCTATAGATAATGCCGCTACTTCCCATGCCCTAAATAAATACTGCCTTTGCCCGTACTTGTATCACGTGCAAGACAGGCAGAGCGTGACCTGAAATGTGCATGGCACAATCCACTACTCAAGTCTGTGTCTAAACAGAAAAGGTGGGTTTCTGATGCACACACAAGGCAAGTTTATGTATCTGTGATTGAGTTTGCAGTAGAAAAAAAATCATGTTCTACTTAAAAACTTGAATTTTTGTAAGCTTAGATGTCTTTTCCCTTAGTTGCTCATATGTGTGCATCACATTTCACACCACATGTAACACAATCAGTAAGTGTGGTTTGTATGCATCTACGCATATAATTTACCCCTCTACTTTTCCATATGATGGCATTACATAAATATTAGTTTTGTCATACAAATCCTGTATAATACACTTCATGTGATTTAAATGTTTTTCATAAATGGATTGAATCATATGCTTTAAAAAGAGCAACAAATTATCGTGTACTATTATCACTGAGGTGAAAATGATGCCATCCCCAAGCACCGTGTTTTGTTCTTACATTCAGCTTTTGGCAATAATTAGGTGCCTTTGAGTGTTATGTAAGGATAGAAGAGGCCACTTGCTGGAAATTAGTGAACTGTTATAGAAAAGGATTTTAGTGAGTTTGAGGAACCTTATGATTTATTTTCAGAAAACTGTTTGGGGTTTTGAGTGGTGTTTGTTTGTTTTAGGCAGTGGAGAATTGGAAAAAAAATCTTGCCAGAAAGGAAACGGAGGATGATTTGAAACCATGTGAATGAGGTGGAGAAAAGATAGAACTCCTATATTTTCACTCATACCTGTTTTCATCATTTGAGAAGGTAGGGACCAGAGATGCTTACTCAAAATTTAAGTACAGTAAACATTACTTTGAATGCAAGGTAATTTGGCAGAGATTAGTATAAAATGTTTAGCTGAGTTTTGTTTCTTGTGGAATAAAACTTCAGGCATCTGAGTCAGATTCTGAGCTCCATTTCTGTGTTAGGGTTGGATGTGGACCAGTGCTGGGCTTTTGGACAATTTATTGTACTTGTTCTTTGCCTTTCTGTCCAAGACAATCCATGACTTCTTTCTACACCTTACTGACCACGTAGCGAATCTTCATTGACAGGGAAAAGAAGTGGGGAATGTAGCATCTTATAATATAAAAAGCCTTTTAATATCATCGTGACTTTGAATTACGAACAGAAGCACTCAGAAAGTTTGCCAGACTCTTGACTGTGGAATGTGAGAAGGCCTGCACTCAGATGGCTGTATCAGTGTAATGCTAATCACCATTTCCACTGCTCTGATGTGGCCTACTAGGAAGGGTTTGCACTACTAGCAAAGAGTATGCCAAAGTGTCAGTAGGATGTGTCAGTGTCAGTTAGATATGGGCAGGACGCACACACATTTCTACTAGAGCAAAATGAATTCTCATGGCATAATTTCTGTGCTTAGGCCAACAATTCTGTCATGATTGCATCACTTTCTCAGCCGTGACCCTGCAAAGCGAACTTATTTTCCCTGACCTTTAAAATCACCTTTAAAATTCCTGACCTTTTGAAAATCACTCTCGATCCCAGAACACAAAATAGTATATATTTCAGCTATTATACATCTAAATAGACATGCACATAGAGACCACACCTTATCTATGTTCTTTGCTTCTTAGTGCATAGTTGATTTGCACTAAAATGTGTGCTGTTGATACCAGACAGACTAACACGATGATCCATTTTTCTCTGTAAAATCATTCCTGTAAAATCTATCCTTATCATTGATGCTGTACTGGTCACATTTAATAACATCTACTCCTGGTCACATATTTAATAATACACATACACTCAGACAGCTTGTTCATGAAACAGCAACTTAAAGGTTATCTTTAAATTGTTGATTTATCTTTTCTGTATTTCATTGAAAAGACATAGGAATTTATAAGAGAAATGACAAGAAAAAAAGATGAACATGAATCAATCCACTCTGTGATCAACACATTATAACCTACTGAGACTCTGGCCTCTAGAAGAGCAATAACTCTGCCAGAAGAAATCTCTTTTTTCCCCAAGACTTTACTGAGGTCACATGCAAGATTTCAATGGGCTTTTCATCAGGCAGTTTGTTCTTACACTTATAAGGCAGACTAGCTCCTGGGATATAACATGCCTTAAAAATACACTCCTGGGACCCCAGGATAGATTTTTACCTAGATCAAACCTAAAAAATAGTGTAATCAACCTCTCAAATTACAATACAATGTGGCACAGATCTCTTCAGGTGACTCCTCAGCCCCAAGCCAGAAGGCATAATCAGTAGTTCCTAGTGAAGTAAGGGTGCAGTCATTTGCTAAAAATCTTTCTTTGCAAAACATAAACACCGGGTTTTTTTTTCCTTAGGGAAGGGAGAAAATGAACAATTTTAAGGCTGGGGTTTTTTTTTAAATTTATTCAGATCATAATGTCAGATCTTTCAGAGCACAGCAGTGCAGATAAGAGCCCAGATGAAGTTTCCATTCACTACCACACAATGGGGAGACAAGCTCAGTCATGAGTGTTCTCTGAGTGTTTTTCTCTTTCTTCCATACATCCAGAAAAAACCAGATATTTTCCTCTGAAAATTGCTAAAGAATGAATCATGTAGAGGCTCACTTACCATAGACATAAAGCCTTGAACACTTGCATAGCTGCTCCAGTCTTTGGATTTGGCAAGTGCCTGGTATCTGCTCAAATTATCTTAATCTAGGTAAATCTCCACAGAAGATATTAGCTGCTCCCCTCTGGTTTGGGCACTTAAATTCCCAAAGCTGGTGTTGCTCTGCGATCTCCAAGCCTGACTTCCTCGACATTGCTACTGAACCTCCACTAGGTTTTTGGTAGTAAATAGCTACTTACCCTCTGACTTGGAAATCCTCAGAAAGGCAGAGAAGGAACTGCGAAGTGAGATTGATCTGTTTATTAAGGAAGAATGACATTTTGACCTGAATCTAATTACTGTAATTTCTGTGCAGGAAAGGCAGCTGGAAAAGTCCCTCATGGAAAAAAAACATTAGGTGACAAAAATGTACCTCTTCAGAGGAGATTAGGGTTACTGTGTCAAAGAGCTTTATTTGAACCTATCAGCATCCTGACATGCTAACATTTCATAGGCAAACAGACAGTGAAAAACAAAATAACATCAGCCTCTATGGACAGATGGTGAAAAACATGAATTAAAGTCAATTAATCCATTCTGACAATGAAATAGGAGTAACTGGATCCTTGCTTTTGCTACAAGATGAGTTGTAGGAACATTGCCTTGTCTACCAAATTTATGCTTTAAGTGTATATAAATTAAATATATAGTCTGCTCCTTTGACTATAATATTTTTCACTCCTTTTGCTTTTATAACTAATTAGGCAAGACAGTCATTCCGTAAGGTCTTTTTCCACTAAACTCCCTTATCTATCAGTTAAGTCACCGTTTCGTGCCTGTAACACAAGTTCCTTTTAAGTTTTCCCATTTTAAGCTACAAAAATAATTTCAACACTTAAAAGAAAAGATATGCACAGTATCTTTTTTTGCCACAATTCTTATAATCCCTTTAAGAGCCTGCTTTTTCTATGCACTACATGAAGGCTTGGATTTTCTCTTCTGCATTGCCTTTTGAAAGTTTTGCTGGGGAAAGACTACTGGCTAGTTAGAAACACAAAGTATGTTTGAAAAGGCAGGTTTTAATCACAAGTAGTGGGTTTTTTTGCTGAATTGTGTGTGGTTTGTGAAAGGTGATGTCATTTGGCCAGCAAAGACTGTTGGTGCCCCATGTCAGAGATGATAAACTGTTGTGCACATTATACAAACACCAGGACAAGGACTTTCAGGTTCAGGAGGAATAGTATAGCATTTGGCCAACATGAGCTGAAAACTGTGCCAGTGTGATTGATAACTACTGTGACTTCTGCTGTTAACTTTTGACTTATGAGAATCACCTAGCAACATTGATTTTTGTTGCTATTATGTGGCTGGATAGCTTGCTATCAGTGCTCGAGGCAGCTAAAAATGTAAAGAAGAAAAAAATTGCTTATCAGAAAATCAAATGTGTGCACAAGAGGTAACCACCCATGAGATTCTCAGAAGTGCATGAGTGTCAAGATTTTAATTAAATTTTATTTACAAAAAAAACAAACAAACAAAAAAAAAGGTCTTATTTTCAGTAGATCAAAGCCTATGTCCTGCCACAAGGGTGTTTCGAACTGTGTATAGGACAAACTGACTGCAGCTTTGCTTCAAGGCTGGCTCTATAACTTTATATGTATAAATTATTGATTTTATAACTTCTTATGAACATGTATTTTATATTTTATGCAAACTAAAACTTAGGCAGTACTTGCTTAGAGTAACATCTGGCAAACATCCTATAAAACAGATGAGCTTTATTAGAAAAATTAATTTAAGAGAGGAAAATGAATCTTTTGTGTTTTACTAGCAAGCCATTCAGAAGAGAATTCAGAACAGTACTTTCACGGTTCTGCATTAGGAGGAAAAATTGCTTTAATTAGATATACTAAGTGATCAGTTTTGCATGCTATGATTAGGAGGATGGCTCTAGTAATTATATATAGGATAAGATGTCCAACTCCTTGAACATCTGTTTCTAATAATCAAACTTACAATACAGAAAAAGTTTACATTTGTATTCATTTTGTATGACAGAAACCCAAATCCAAAATGTTTTATTGTGATCTTTATGCAAAAGCGCCAACTTTATTTTTAATAAAAGAAAAAAGCCCAGCAAGGTATGTTCTATATTTTCATTAATACAACTGAAAAAATCTTTATGCTACAGATAAGCATTTAGGAAGGCAGAGGTACCATATTATTTATGGCCTGGCTATACACAACATGTATAATCAGTATTTTTTACATTTTTTAACTCAATAATTATATTGGTATAAGTACTGATGTGGATATAAGTACAGCAATATAAATGTGCCTTATATTTTATAGGATTTATTCTCCACCTGATGCAAAAAAAAGCCTATATACTAGTATAAAGCACCTTTGTATATGCATAAATACACCAATACTTGTAGAATAGGAAAAAAAAGGCAGAAATACACAGCTTTAATTAAGTAGTCTAGAAACATTTTGACTTCTCACTCAGGCAGTTTTAAAAAATCTTATTTTCTGTTTATTTAACTTTTATCATATCTTAATCTAAAGACAAAGGGGAGGACTATAATTCTTGAGACATAAAGCATGAGAGTTAAAATGAATATTCACTAACGTGCTTAAAAATTTTCCAGTAGTCCCCTTATAAGGTGTTTTGCTGTCTCTGTTTCAGCAACTTTAAAAAAATACCCCTACACACACTGAAAAAAACCCTCCACATTCAAAGACAAAACTCAACAACAAACTAACCCAGACAACTCTACTATTTACTGGCATTTCAGCAACTGTTGAAAGTCAACTGTAATTTTTGTTGCCAGCTAGGGATTTCTCAGAAATTAAATGTCTGTAGTGACAATTGCACAGTTGAGGCTTTAATTATAAAATCCAGATAATAAGATACCGGCCATTCATTAATAAACAGGACAGGAAGACTGGAAAGTCTGATCCCTAAAATTGTCCATCCCCTAAAATCCTCGTTTTGATTTTTGTTAACATCACATACTTCTTTCTTGTTTTCCTTGGAAGCTGTGGAAGAACTAGAAATGTGAAAACTCGACTGCAAACCACCAGATAAGATATTTTAAACACTTTATTTCTGGCTCTCTTATTCTTCACCTATACTAATGTTAAATGACCAGTTAATGTCTTTGAGAAAGACATAAAAAAGATTTTGAAGTCTGGTTCTATCAGCAGAAATCTCTTTAGTATCGAGAACTTTGATTTCTGGTCTGTCAAAATTTGTGTTTCTGAGTGTTATATATTTCTGACTTGACATACTTGGCAATCCAGCTAACTTGGCTATGGCTCCAGTCTTCTGATCAGTGGCTTATTGTTTTCCTGGACAGATTCTCTATTTTATTACAATGCATCATTTGGAGCAGACTTATTTCTCTGTTCTTAGGAATTACTGTTTAATTCCAGAAACACTGAGATACGCTTGGGAGCAAATGATACGGTTTCTAGGGAAGAATATCTACTTAAAATGGAAATAAGTTTTAAGGTAATCATAATGTTATCTATGGTGATTTTCTATTTAATTTCAAACGTAAGTACTTGCCATAGATACAGTTCTTAACTGATCACTCCAAATCAAAAAGGTAAGACAAACCTCTCTAAAACATGGAAATATATATATGAATATATGAATATCTGTACACTCAGATTCCTATAAAGATGTTAACAATTTAAAATTCATTGAAACTTAGTTTTACAAAAATATTATACTGTCAAAGTTTACTGCTTTCCCTTGTTTGCACTATTTACTTACCACATGAAACTTCTCTGTTTACATAATGAAAGTCTCAATAATTGCCTTTTTTTCCTCATAGCCATACTTCCAAGTTCTCAGTGGCATGATACTTGATAGCCATAAAATTACCTGCCTAGTGCTATATTGTCAGACTGTGCATTAGTCGTATTTACTATACAACTTCGCTCTACTTGCATTCTGCTCACTTGCTAACTCCCTGCAGGACAGTTTTGAATGCCACACGGCTCCTGAAGCAGCTGACAGGATGCCACAAACAACCCTTCTACTGGAAGAGATGCACCACAGGCCAGTAAAAGCTGCAAGTTTAACATTTGGCATACCTCAGGAATGGCTGGCACAAGATAGGGGCACTTAATCCCATCAGGAAGGCCATTTTTACACCTAGAATGCTTTAGAAAAACTTTGATAAAACACTCAACTGGGGCTTAGGCTAGCTGAGGTCCCTTAGCCATAACAACATTTATAGTGTTCTATTTCCCCAAGACTAGGATTTGGAAGATACTTACTGGTGCATCAGATACACAACCTTCTACAAACAATGCAATGTTTGGCAGATGTTAAGCTGAGTCAAAGCCTACCCTGAAGTTTTCTCACACACTAACTCTGAATCCTAGTGCAGGCCAGGTGACTATGGCAGTGAAGGAAAGATACCAGTGAGGGCTGAGCTATCATAGATCACAGAATGCCTTGGGTTGCAAGAGACCTTAAATATCATCTAGTTCCAAACCCTCTGCCATGGGCAGGGATGCCACCCACTAGATCAGATTGCTCGGAACCCCATCCAACCTGGCCTTAAATACTTGCAGGGATGGGGCATCCACAACTTCTCTGGGAAACCTCTGCCAGTGCCTCAACACCCTCCGAGTAAAGAATTTCCTCCTGACATCTGATCTCTTCTCTTTTACTTTAAAACTATACTCCCTTGTCCTGTAGTGATAGTGTCCTATCACTATCTGCCTACGAAAAAAGTCCCTCTTCCTCTTTTTTATAAGCTCCCTTTAAGCACTGGGTAGCCACAATGAGGTCTCCCCAGAGCCTTCTCTTCTCTGTGCTGAAAAATGCCAGTTCTCTCAGCCTGTCTTCATAAGACAGGTCAGATCATCTTTGTGGCCCTCCTCTGGGCCTGTTCTAACAGATCCAGGTCCTTGTGCTGAAGACTCAAGACCTGGAGACAATACTCCAGGTGGGGTCTCACAAAGGCAGAGCTGAGGGGCAGAATAACATCCCTCAACCTACTGGCCATGCTTCTTTTGATGCTGTACAGGATATGGGTGACCTTCTGGGCTGTTAGCGCACACTGCTGGCTCATCTCCAGCTTTTAATCCACAAGAACCCCCAAGCCCTTCTCCGCAGCGCTACTCTCAGTGAGTTCTCCTCCCAGTCTGTACTTACGTCTGGGATTGCCCTGACCCAGGTGTATCACCTTGCACCTGGACATGTTAACTTCATGAGGTTCTCATGGGCACATTTCTCAAGTTTGTTCAGGTTTCCCTGGACGGCATATCTTCCTTCTGTTGTGTTAACTGTACCTCTTTGTGTCATTTGTGAAGTTGCTGAGAGTGCATGCCACCTCACTGTTTATGTCATCAATAAAGACATTAAAGAGCTCCAGTCCCAAGACAGAGCCCTGAGGTACATCGCTCATTACTGGCCTCCACCCGGACATACAGCCATTGACTACAACTCCAGCTGCATCCATCTGTCCAATTCCTTATCCACTGAATAGTCCCTTCAAATCCTTAACTCTACAATTTAAAGACAAGGGTATCATGTGGGACCATGTCGTAGGCATTACAGGAGTCTTAAGGAGATTGCATCGGTCGGTCTTCCCATGTCAACTGTTGCAGTCATTCCTCCATAGAAGGCCACCATATTAATCAGGCATGATTTGCCTTTAGTGAAGTTGTGTTGGCTGTCTTAGATCACATCCTTGTCTTACATGTGCCTTAACATTGCAGCCATGAGGGCCTGGTCCATGATCTTACCAGGCACAGAGGTGAGGGTTACCAGTCTGTACCTGTTCCCCAGGTCTTCCTTTCTTCCCATTTTAAAAATAGAAGTGATGTTTCCCTTTTTCCAATCAGCAGGGACTTCATCTGACAGCCATGACTTGTCAAATATCATGGAGAGTGGTTTGGCAACACCATCAACCAGTTCCCTCAGGACTCTGGGATGCACCTCATCAGGCCTCATAGACTTGTGCCTATTCAGTATCATCAGGGGATCTCGAACCTGCTCTTCACTTACAATGGGAGGGACTTCACTCCCCCGGCCCCCATCTAGAGGCTCAGGGACCAAGAAACATGAGAAGCCTGACAGCTGGGGAAGACTGTGGCAAAAAACTTGTTGAATACCCCAGCCTTCTCCATAACCTGTGTTCCTTCTTGTTTATCAGATCATTCACTCCTGCCTAAGCGGGTTAGTCCCAGTGATTCTCATCCTTCCAGTGCATCTCACTGGACCTGAACCAAGATAATTTAACTCCTCAACCTGGCATACAATGACTCTCTTTATTGTTTTGCTCAGGATAGCTTTTTTGCCACCTTAGCAAACGGGATCGGCTGTGAAAGAGTCCAAAGTGTGCCAAAGCAAGTGCAAAGAGAGGTGTGGGGGAAAAGGTGCTGAATGAGTTGCTAGATCAGCTCAAGCCATGACACGTACCTTTGTCCTCATGCCTGCTTTCAGTATGACATAATATTAAGGATGCTGACAAAGGAGCTCTGTCAAGTCTCACTGCTCTAGTTGGAGGAGACACCACACCAAAACATGGCTGCTCTGCCAGGAGTTGGTACCTGCACAGCAGGCAGAGTAATGGTGCAGGTGCTGATGCCTCAGCTTTTTCTGTGTAAAATTAAGCCTCCAGTGAAGGTGGGTGTAAGGCTCTGGACTTCGCACTTTTGAAGGGGCTGAGGCAGAAAGACATGTTCTCTTCTGTCAGCCCCACAGAGGAGAGGTTGCAATCGCAGCAGAGGGATGGGAAGGGCAGGTGGAGTTAGTGACCTCTCAAGAAGGCACAGCAAGGTGTGCTAGCACTGGTGTGCCATCCCTGTACAAACACTGCCTTGGCCAAAGGGGCTGTATGACCATACCAACGCTGCCAGAAAAGTAGCTTCTGTAGGCAGGGCTTCAATTAATGCCTTACTAGATCATGAGACATCAGCTCTATAAATCACATTGTGAGGTATTAAAAATGCTATTTTACCATTTCTCACTGATATAAAGAGTACTTTTCCCTTCTTCCCTTTCTCTTGCTGGGGCCTTTGCAGTTCAGCCCCTGGTATCGAAGTGGTCTGGCTTTCCAAAAGGAAAAATCTGAGAACAAGACTCAAAATGTTTAAAACTCACTGCTCTAAAAAAGTGTGAAGCAGTTAATCTGTAAATTCTGTTGTAAGAAAAATGCATTAGTGTGTAACAAGTATCCAGCTTGACTGACACCAATTGTTTTAATCCTCTAAAACAAATCTCCTTAAAATCATTCTGCCAGCATGTTAATGCCCTGTTTTGGTCTACTGAACTTTACTATGTTCCATAGCCGCAGGTGTAAGCAACAGACTCAGAATTTTTGAAAATGAGATTCTAGATGGAAAGTAAGAAAATACAGAATTAATTTTAGAAGGGAAAATAAAATTTTCTACAGTGTAAGGATAAACAGGCAGAGGGACTGCTCATATATAATTGAATGTGTGATGCCTTTCATGCCAGTGATACACAGCAATGTAAACAAAACTTGTGCATGTCCAAACGTGTGGGTGACATCGTGAATTGCCTGGTTTCACACCTTCATGCCTTTATTTGTGTCCTGTGTAACACTTGTATGTTCTACATGATAGCTTTGTTTGGGGAGTGGTAGAGTGGTTGGGAATGTTCAATGTCTGGTCCTTCTCTGGCTCTTTTATTTCTCTGGGTGGTTCTTGTACAGGATAGCATATGCTCAGGACTGCTTTGCACCTTTATTGGCAAGTTCATAGTTTAGCTTGTGAATTACTACAATTGCAGCCCAGCATCTCTTGATTCAGCTTTGGCACCCCTAAGGGTAATAAGAGAGCTCTTCCAGAGTGTCTATGGGCTAGGCAGGAATCTGTCCTTCCTTGGTGATGATGAAGGTGCCTGACAAAGGCTGTGATTGCTCAGTTTACAAATTCATTCCTGTATAATGATGTGAAGACTGCTGCTGGGCAACTCTGTATGCATGGAGAAAGAGTTTCTAACCTAAACAATCACAATCTCAATCACACACCTTTATCATCACCATGTTTCCCACAAACTAAGGGGCAAACAGAAGAAGTAAAATAGCACCAGTAAATAAATAAAAATCACTACTCTTTGGTTTTGTTTCTCCTGATGTTTTATCTTCACATGTAACAGTAATATGTCTGACTGCTACTGCAAATGCTAGTGTGAAAAGCATATCATGCTTCAAGGGACAAAGCACACTGTCCACCAGAAAACCTGATTTGCAAACAAAGGGTAGCAGATGCTCTCCCAAGGAAGACATGATTACCAATGCTTGAGGAATAAAAGTATTTACAACTTTGTGAACCTCACTCTGCAAACAGGGCCATGGACTCAGTTTTCCAAGATAAATCTTTAACTCTCTAAGGTGGCTTTTTCTGGTGCAGATCTGCCTAACTCATAACTTCAAACTCTCAAAAGGAGAAAAATAAAGCTGTAATGACCAACTTCAGCTACTGCTGGAAGACATCCCTCTCAGCTCTTCACTTGTCAAAGCAGCATCATTACACTTGACAATAAGGCTAGAAGGTCAGAACCTACAAATACCTGATTCTGGCACAGGACTATGTGCTTGCATGGGTGTGTAAACAAGAAAAGGGGGAAAATCCAAGAAAAGTCAAAGGATTTTGACACATAATGGCTTTTACATGACAAAAAAGTGTGAATAGTACAACAATGCAGCAATAGTATTTCCTAATGTATCCAAATTTCATGTTGACATTTTGTAGTTGCACTGATCTTGTATCCCTTGCTGATTAAGTCTATCATGCCTGACTGATTTTTCAGATAAGCATTAAGGGATTAATAAGATGCAGAATGGTATCTTATTAGTTATAAGACCACTTAAATGTGAAGTGTGTACCTAAACCAAACAAAGTCCTTTGACAATCTGTATCTCACCACATATGAATTTATCTGATGTAATACTGCTTGGATCTCGACAGAGCTGTCAGGGGGTAACTTTAGAGGATTAGACCTGTGCTTAGTGCTGTGCACTGTGGGGTAGATGCTACCGGATTCAAGGAGAACAAACGTGGGATACGTGACCCACTCCTGCATGTGCCGGGACCTGGAGTTTGCAGCTCGAGCAGCATCAGCAGCACGCACTGCTTGTAATCCCGTCAGGATTCGCGACGTGAAGGGGAAGAAAAGAACTAGCACAGATTTTGCCTTTTTTGGGGGTGAAATGTGCCGGGCTCCAGCTGAAGCGCATGCCCCCGTGCTGGGCTCTGCGCGGTGCTCCGCGGGGCACGACACGCACACACTCCCGCCGCGTCTTGCGGGAATCCCGGGCGGCACTGAGCCCGCACTGTCCGGGACCCGGTGCCGCGGAACGCGTGGGACAGCACAGGTCGCCGCCGAGCAGGATGGGTGCCCTCGTCACACGGAGGGCTGCGGCGTGGCGAAATTAGAGCGGGGCGTGATGCCGGTAACTTCAGGGACACCGAGTTAGGCACGTCCGCCCTGTCCCGCACGGTGTCCCGCCCGGCTTGGCCGCAGGCAGCGTCTCTCCGCAACGTGTCTTTGCTTTGGTTTTGGTTTCTGTAGAGGCTTCGTTTGTTTGTTTAGTGAATCCCAGGCATGTTGCGTGTGTGAGCGGAGCTGAGCGGTTATTTACTTTTCCTTTCTCACGAGGCGTTTTTCCGTGAAAGCGTGCTGCTCGGTCGGAGACAGACTGAACAGCGACAGCGGGGCAATATTTCGTGGCCGGCCAGTGCAGGGACAGTGCTACCGGCAAGGAGTCACGCGGAGAAATAGCGAGTTTTGGTTTGGAAGCGAGAAATGAAGTTTGTCACGGTTTGACCGCAGTTGTCCCGGCGTGGCACGAAGCCGTCGACGGTCCGGGAGGCGTTTCCTGCTAGAAGAGCCAAGCAACCTGGCGCCCTTTGGGGTAAATAATTCAGTGAAGTGTTATTTTGTTACATAAACCTTTATAAAGCAGTGCATTCCTCGCCCAGAAAAGCTATACCTGCCACCTAATGCGACACTTCTGTCTGGTGCTGAAACTGTCGCTGCAGCACTCGGAGGTAAGAGGCGGCAGACGAAGCCCAGGGGAGCTTTTGCAAAGTTCACTTGGACTAGTCCAGAGCCCCGGAACGGCGGGGTACGGCGAGGTGCGGTGCGGTGTCCCCCAGGCCGCCTGCGGGACGGCTCGGTGGGGCCGGGACGGCCGCAGCTCCGCCGACATGCGGAGGGAGAATTCCTCAATGGCGCTGGCCACGCCCGCCCCGCGAGGAGGTGGCCCCGCGGGCCACGCCCCCCGCGCGCACGTGTGGGAGCCTTCGCCGCCCGTTCCTCGCGGGCTGGCCCCGCCCCACCCCAGGCGATTGGCTACCCGCTCTGCCGTGGGCGGGGCGTGGGCGGGGCGCTCGGCCCCACCCCCGCGCGGCGGCGCGAGCACACATCCCGCACGTAGCCGGCGTGTTAATCAGCGCGGGGCCATCTGCCGCCGCTGTCCGCGCGCCGGGCGGGGGCTG
>VZRE01016365.1:0-88806 GCA_013396775.1 Cephalopterus ornatus | reverse complement strand
GCCCCGCCGGTGCCGGCAGCGCTCTGGGACGTCTCCTCTTGCTGGGTTTTCACTGGGCTCTTCAGTTGCCAGACCCCGGCCAGTCCCTTGTCTGTTCCTCTATGTGGCGATCACTTTCCTCTATGCTGCGATCACTTTGCAGCCGTCCAGGGGGCTGCAGGCGGCTCCTCGCTTCTCGGTGGTGGGGCCGGACCCGCTACACCCCGCCGCTCGCTGCTGCTCCCCGCGGGTGCAGAGAGGGTGGACCAGCGCGGGGCGTACCCCACAAAAACGCCTAGCCTTGGCTATGTTTCGGGGGTGAGGAAGCTCTCCACCCCCTCCCTGCGAACGTACCCGGCTGGAATCCGATTGTTTGGTTGGTTGCGCCTATGTGGTAGTATTATACAAAGTAGTTTCGAGGTTCCTACTCGTGCCAGTGTCCTATAGCAGAAGAGATTATGGTCGTTGCATTGGGTACAGTGGCACAAAATAAGGGATGCTCAATTTGAGCACTGCAAACTTTTGTCTTAAAGAGAAGAGTTGTTTTTTATAGGCTTTTTTGCTCAGAAATGGAGAGGACACTTATGTTGTTATAGGACACTTATATTATTGGTTTCTTTCCCAATGAAGTTTATTTGCACTTGCAGTGTCATTAGTTTGGGATAATTTGTCTTTTCTTTCCTTGTCTGTTTTGCTGTGGCAAAATGGACTGGCTTCGAACTAAGTTCATTCATTGTCCTGAATACTGAAAACAGCCCCATTTCTTTGTATCTGTAATACATAGTACACTTTCAAAATGTCCACTGCTTTCAGAGATATGCCAGAAACAAAAAACAATGGAACTTTAAAAAAATGACAATAGTGAGCAGTTAGGCATTTCTTTTGGTCCTTACTTGCAGTGGACTAAGGGAATGTCTGAGTGGTACTGAGATTTATTTTTCCCCGCCAGAAAAATGAAGAAAACAGAATGGTGATGCTTACCAGTTGCTTGGGAACACACTGAAACCCATGCATGCACCCCCCCCCCCNNNNCCCCCCCCCCCCCCCCATTTCCACTCAGTGGTAGGAATAATAAAGGGTTGAAACATTGCTCCTATGCTTAGCTCCACTGAATTACTGATCATCAATTCAGTTAATGCTTGGATAGATATGGTTTAAAATGTGGGTAGATTGGATTTCACTTATTCCTATTGGGAGCCTGGTATTAGGAGGTATAAATAACCATTCTGCTTTGGCATACCTTTAAGGTCATCCTCGTCCTTTCTCTGGGTGACTTCTGTTTATCTGTTTATTGCTGAAAGTCTGTTACCGGCTAATGGGGTGGGTGTTGAGGCGGTGAGAGAATAGGGGCTTACTTTAAAGTTGGATTGGAGTGAAAGGACGTTGTCCAGCCTTTTTACAAGGTATTTGGAAAAAGAGACAGACAACGGGATGAGTGAAAGCTTTTGGCATTGGCTAGGGAGAAGGGTCTTTTGGGGAGTGACTTTGGGTTGTGGAGATGATTTTAAAACTGAATTGTGTTGTTCTTGAAGTAATTTTTGTACAAATGGTAATAACAGAAAGGACAGAACTTGTTTTATAAACAGACACTATGCTACTTGCTATAAAGAGAGACTTTTGATACTTGTGCTTTAGTGTGGAAAGTGTTGGACTCTGAACAACGCGTGGAAGTGCTACACAACAGTCCAGGACTGAAAGGGACTCAATATTGTTTGTAAAACTAAATGCAGAGAAATTTTTATCAGACATTAACAGTAACCAATCCCCTTTTTATAATAATAAGCACGATGGATATGTGAGGCCCTGGAATAGCAGCTGCCATCTGTAACTGAGATGTGGGATGTCTTCAGCAGGAAGATTATTCCTGTGACTAATCAACTGACTACTACAGTGCATGCAGGTTCCCATGTCGCCTGTAGACATTTCTGTTCCATCATTAAACCTTCCCATTTTACTTATCATCTAAAGTCTTGTGAATGCATATACACAAATCCCAAATTTAAATTCAGTGTATTTTTATCTGACAGATTATACATATAAATGGATGCCCATAAACTTTCATAGAACTTTTTTGCAGGACATGTGCTATTGTAATTTATTGTTTTGGGATATAGATATTAGATGAGATAAGAGTCCGGAACAATTTGTTTAAAATGTAAGCCTTTGGCTACATGGTAACTCCTCTTGTCATGAAAATGTATACATCTCATATGAGCCCATCATTAAAGGTTTGTACTTTTAAATAAATAGTATGACTTTAGTCTTCAGCCTAAGTGTTGGAAGAGGGGGAGAGGTTTGCCTGGTAAATGGACTTGTGTCAGATTACTATCAGCTTAGTGTGAAGTGCTTCATGTTTTTGTGGCTACCCAAAGGAACACAAGAAGAACTTTTGTCCATTAAAGGAAACTTTCCTTTTAGCTACATAAGAGAAATGAGCCAGTTAGGATTTTGCTGTTTCCAAATGAATTTCAAGAGTATTTCAAGAAAGTTAAGATCGCATCAAAGAGAATGGACAGAAGTCAAATTTTACAAGGGTATTGGATATTCTTATGAGCTGTTGGTTGACATTTGAGGGCTGATAATGAAATGTAACCTTTTATCTTTGCAGACTAGTCATAAAAATCTGTCTTTGGAGTAAGTCATACTTTAAAATATTAGCAGATTAGCTGATCAAAACATGGTTAAATGATCAAAATAACCAGATAACAAAAGGATTCTTCTGTTGACAGACTTGCACTGCTTTCGTGCTTTTCCATTCTCCTCAACTAGAGTCTCTGTCTTCTAGTAAGATAATACAATGGTTCCCCTTTTCTAGTAGGTAAATGGCTAAGCATATCACTGAGGTGTTGTTGACCCAGGTTTAGCCCTCTCCTCAGAGTGAGAAGATTCATGTCCTTGAGTGGAGGGATGCTCTGGCCTGGGGACAGAGGTCACTCTGGTTTTGAGGACCTCATTCTACTCTGTTGGAGATTTGCTTGAAGAAAACCTGATGGGTGGTTGGGACCAGGAAAAAAAGCTGCAGCTTGGTCTGTGAGGCCAGTCACCTGGAGTGCCCCCCGGGGTCAGGTGATGCTCCAGGGACCATGTGTGAAAGGGTGATGTGCTGCAGCTTCCAATTCCCCAGGTCCCAAGGTCTCTTCTTTGGGTTAACTGGCATTTGTGGTGACTTGAGGAGTTGCCCTGTGGAAAAAAACCCCTGTATTATATGTAAGTATGGGCAGTAACCCTTTTTTAAAGGCAGGAAAATATTCCAGAGTGGGAAGCCCTTTCAATTTGTCCTTCAAGACCTGAGAAATATTTTGGTGATGGGTGGAGGTTTTTTGTTTTGTGGGTTAGGGTTTTTTGTTTGTTTGTTGGTATTTTTGTGTGGGGCGTTTGTTTGTTTAGTTTGGTTTGTTTGCTTTTAGGAGCTGCTGGAGAGCCCTGCAAGTCCATGCTGCAAGGAGGCAGGGGACAGAGGATGGTAGGAGCCAGGTTGGCTAGCTGGTGTGTGGAAACCTAAAAGCTGTGTTTGCAGTATGATGGCTGGGTAGCTCATCTGCTGCTAAGAGGCTGTGGTTATTCCCTCTTTCTCATTTTGCCTCTGCTGGTGAAGAGCAGCTCTCCCTGTGGTTGGGCAGGGTCCCAGAGCAATGCTGTGCTTGCTGCCCTCAGTGCTTGACGGGCTGCGTTGGTCCTCACGGGTGAGGGGTGGAAGGTACTTTGGACTGGTGTGGCTGCACTCTGTGTGGACTCTGCACCTTGTCCTGACAGCAGCACATTCTGCTCTGAGTCACAGGTACCCTCTTGGCTACCATCAAGGGCTGAAATCCATGTCAGGTCTGCCACTGGGGACCCTGAGCTCATCTTGAGCCTGCTGGATACCAGTGAGTCCTGGTGGTTAGAGAATAAGACAAGAATTCATAATCTTAAGAGCTGATCTGTAGTTAAAGGAAGCCCATGACTGATGTTTTCAGCTCAGAACAGAACTGTTCACATGGCCTGAAGTAAAAAAAAAAGTGTTTTCAATATGAGATTAGTTAATTTAGAAGTCCCTGTGGGATTTGAACCATCTTGAAAACTTGCTTCCTTTGCTTGTAGCCATGAAACCACCCTGCTCACCCCACCCTGTTGGACCCTCTCTGATGGTCACAGGAGAAGCAGGCCTTTTGTGGTGGCACTTCATGCCTAGCAAGTGTTTGCTGAAAACCAGAATGGGTGATTCTGCCTATCACATGATGGGGTGTTCTTAGGTAGGTTTTGAAACATAGTCTGCCTAGCTGGTTGTTACCAAGATTTCTCTTCTTGAGGATTGAAGAAATAGATGAGATATCACAGGGAGTGGTTTTACGAAGTCCCTCATAACTCAGGTAAGGTATTTTTGTATTTATGTGTGAAGAAAGAAAAGGTCTGTTCTGTAGCATTTAAATTTTATCCTTTGCAATTAAAACACAATGAAATGCTGAATTTTCTAACTTGAGGTGCAGATTTGAAGACCAGGATAACAGAAAACTATGGGCATGGTAGGCTGAAGAGCAATACTGCCTATGGAAATATACTGTTTTATTTTATGTTACGAAGTGTTTTTGATACTTTGGTAGCAACCTTCTTGCAATTAGTTTACAATGTGAGGTCTGATGAATACCACCATCCAGAAAAAATATGCATAATTCCTTTCTTTTAGTCAAATGCACATGTTCTGGCATAATGGATAAGTTCAAATCTGTTCTTCTGGCCATCTGCTGGCAGAGTCCAGAGCCACTGGAACTGTAAATACAACAGACAAGTCATTTTATGATATCAGACTGAAGAATTCAGCATTGGCACAGATCCTAGAGTGGTTGCTTTGGCTCAGTGTCAAAGCTGATGTTTACATCTGTGTTTATCAAGCAAGATTAGTTAGCCTGGTTAATTATACACAGGAATGTATAATTTTTACTTGACAATCAGATGAGTATAAACTTGGGCATATTAGCACTTGTTTTTGTTCTTCATCAAATTATTCTCAATGACTTTTGAAACTTTTAAAAGAACTACTTCTCTGAAAGAGGCACTTGGAGAATCTTTCAGATTTGTTTTTCACTCAGCAGGGACTGGGTATTAGAAAAATGGGTCAATATTTTACAGACAGTGATGCAGTGGGTTCAGAAGTGTGGGGAGCAATGGTATTTGAGGTAATACTTGGGTGTTGAAGTTACAACCAGATAGAATTCGGTACCTGTTGTGTATCATCACTCTTAAAGACCCGACTGTAGTGCACTGCTAGACTTATTTCATGGTGGGCAGTGGCAAAAACGTGCTGCCTTCAGTGTGTGTTACACCAGAGCCTTTGGCAGCCAGGTGTCTTCTCTTGGTCCTTTCCCACTCTTGCAGAGGAGAAGTATGTCTGCCTAGTGACCTTTCTCACACTGTGCTAGGAGCCTTCTATGTGCTTTACAGTCATAGTCCCAGAGGAAGGCAGAAGGTTGTTACTCCTGTAAGAGAAGGGAAATAAGTCAGTGCTCTCAGGCAGTGCTCTCAGACAATGTAAAGATCAGAGTGGTCTGTTTATCCTGAATTTGTGCATGTGTTTGTGGCATCTGGGCAGGTTACTTAATTTTTTTATTGTCTATAGTTTTGCAACCCAGCAAAGACTCTTCATGAGTTGTACTAGACTCTGGAGTTACATATTGATGGCAAAGCAGTGAAGTTTTCCATAGTCTCTCCCATATTGGTAGTGCATTTTTCACAGTAACTTCTTATTTGTTGCTGTGCCTGCTCTGGTACCACTTCTTGCTAGCAGCACTGTGTCAGCTCTTAGTGCCAGGGACTTGCAGTAGCCCTTCTCGTGTGCCTGCCAATATCTTGATTACTTGTGAGCCCTAAATGCCTACATGCCTCTCAGTTTATGTTTGTATGAGGGCTCGTTGCTCATTAAATGCCAGTGTAACTGTAATACAGTTGGCATTAAGGCCTCTGCATACAGGGAGTGTTTGTCCTTTGGACTGGCAGGGGAGTGTGCGGCATTGCAAGGTGCATTATTCTGGGGACAGCCACTGGGCAAATGGCAAGATTCAGAGTTCAGTGCCCCCTCCTGCTAAGCTTGCATTTTGGGAGGGAGGAGAGTTGGTCACAGAATCACGGAATCAGTCAGGTTGGAAAAGACCTCTGAGATCATCAAGTCCAACCTATGACCAAATGCTACCATGTCCTTTGACCATGGCACTAAATGCCATGTTCAGTCTTTCCTTAAGCACCTCCAGGGATGGTGACTCCAGCAGCCCATTCCAATATCTAATCACCCTTTCTTTCTGTGAAGAATTTCTTCCTAAGGGGCCTTGCTATTAATATTTGTATGCCTTTTCCCAAGGTAATTATTAATGAATAACTCAGTCCATTACATACAGCTCATTGCTAATAACAGACTTGTTGTTAAATTGGAGCTTGATGCTCGTAACACTGATGCAGGGCGGGATGTACACAGCAAAAGTGGCTTGTTTCTTTGCATTAAGGATTCCAGCTGTGTGAATCCCAGTGTCTTTATCTGATTTCCCAGTAAACTCTTCTTTCTTTGACTTGCAAATTTATCTGGATGGTGGCTCAATATAGCCTTACCCTGAATGTTCTGTCCTGAGAAATTTGCTTGATTAATTACATGCAAGTATCTTCTCCCTCCTTCTCTTCTATTTTGCACACTGTTTAATTTTTTTTTTCCCTGCAGTGGTGGGGTTGTTCAACAGTGTCTTTACTCCCTCAGCAAGTCCTTTACATATGTGTGTAGAAGGGGATGAGATAGAGGGAGAAGATAAAACCATAATGATCCAAGCATGAATGTGTTTTTAATTAGATGAATTTTTGATGGTTGTTGAATAGACTTGACACACCTGGAAGAGATTAATACTTTTATCAAATGTTTCAAGATGACTCTTACAAAGCAAAAGAACCTTATTTATGTATTTATTTTTATTCTATTTTGAGGTGTTTACTTTTTAAAAAGTTTTTTTACTTCTCCTTTTGCAATTGGATTGCCTTTTCCCAATATGTAATGGGCCAGGGGCAAGTGGTCCTTTGGCACCAGCAGGCTATGTAGCACTCATCCATCTTGTAGTGGATGGCTTGAGAGAATGAGGAGATCAGGAAGGGAAGCCTAGGAGTAAGTGTTGCTGGTCTCAGATTTACGGAAATGGGGTTGGATTTATCATGGCTGTAATCCTTCCGTGACAAAGCTGAAGATGGAAACAACATTGTTAGAAAGCTGCCAGCAACACAAGCCTCCCTAGGCTTCTGTGGAAAGGTTTTGTTTGATTTATAGATGAATTCTTGGTAAGAGGTGTTTGGGAAACTGCTTGTGCTATCTGTGCCTAGGGCAGATAATGGCTACTGTGGTGGGCTTCAAGGTGAATAACTGATGCAGCGGTACAGAACATGATAGGCCTTGACAAAAGTTTCTGACTGATGCATAGCACTACATAGCAATGAGTTTAGACCTTTTACTGCTTTGAAAAGAGCTGACAGGGAGTAGGTCAGAAAAGCAAGGTCTCTGTTCAGGCAGTGATATGGAGTAAGACCACGAAGGAGGCTCATGCCAAGTAAAACCTCTATCTCCGACGGTTAAAACTATTCACAGGCGTGTCATCCCGTCAGCACACCACTCATGATCATTCCTGTGAATGATTTGATTCTTTAGCTGTAAGTCCCATTTCCCCTCCGTCACTCACACTTATGCATCTACTATCTCTCAGTGATAGAAAGGAGCTTTTTCCCCTGTAGTCATTTTTTCTTGGTATTGTGCTTTGATAAGATTAGTAGATGAAGAAACTTAGTGCCAGCATGCAAAGCACTTATTAGAAAGCAGTTGATTGAACAAGTTACTTGTTGCTCTGATTTTTCACAAATAAAGTAATGCAAGAGATTTCTGCAGAGCACAGTGGTTCCACGGAGGCTTACTAAATTTCATGCCATCAACCATCCAGCTAAAAATTAATAGTGTAAATTACAGGAGAACAGCATATCTGTCTGCACTGACTGGAAAGAGCACAGTTTGTCCAAAGCTTGGACAGATGGAAATGGCAGGGAAGCCTCGACTTTTGCCAAACATCAGGGAATTGCATCCTACTATGTAGCAAAAAAGGTGATAACCATTTTGAGTTCTGTATCTATGTAGTTCATACAAAGTCTGTTTTCTGTGCTTGCTTTCTGGACCTGGAAATCCAAACAAGGAATATGTCTGCATTTTTCTTGTCTGAAGTCATAATAATAATAATTAATCATTGCTTATGTCTTCTTACACTGTCATTTTTTATGCAAATTGGTAAAGATGTTTTTAAAGTTTTGGCCCCAGTTCAGCAATTCACTTAACTACTTTTTTTAAAGGCTCTTTCAGATCAATGGGAGCTGAAGCATATCCTTTGGTGCTTGGCTTAGACTATGCTAGAATATGTTTAGAAAGCTTCAGGAAAAGTTGAAGTGATTTCATGTGCTATCCCTAGTCTTGGTATAAATTTTTTTATTCTATTTGAAATGCAAGCTATCTTTTATATGGTCTCTTGGGAGGCAGCAAGGAGCCTTACTTGATGGATAAGATAGCAGTTGTGATTTTTATGACCTTTGCAACTGACTGTCTTGCAGCAAACCTGTCTTACACCATTAACAGTACCAGTTATTCCAGTAATGCATACAAGGAGATAGGCAGTGCGTGGTGGGAGAACACCCCCCTGAATGGGAAAAGCCTTGGGTGCAAGGACCTCAGCTGGATAGAGCATATTGCTAATAACATCAAGGTCGTGGGTTTGATTGCTGTATGGGCCATTCTCTTAGGAGTGTGACTTGATGATTCTTTTGGGTGCCTTTCAACTCAGAATGTGATCCTGAGTGATTCTGAGTGACAGTGGCCTTCATCGTAGCTGATGGAGCCTCTTGACTGCCCTGAGACTCCAGGGGGTGAAGAAAGCATCTTGCACAGCCTCTCACTGGACCACGCGGATAGAAAGAATAGTGCAGAACCAGGAGAATTTGAGAGAGAAGATAGTAAAGAAGAAGCGAGTGGGAGGAGGGAAGTGTCAATTAGTCCTCAACTTGCCTGTTCTTTGGTTGTTAACAGTCTTAGGGTATTGTGCTTGCTGCTGCTGACTGTAACTGCATCTTCCCCTTCTGATTTCCCCCAGGAAATCTGGTAGAAGTGGTTTGAGAAGTGGAAAAAGGAGAAGCTTCACTGTAAATGCTGTAACATGTCCTGTTGTTAAGACACATAGCTATGTTCTGTGTGCACAAACAGAACAGGGTCCCCAAAGTTGTATTGATAACTCTGTTCTTTACAATATTCACCAATGTTTCCACTTCCACTACATTAACATGAAACAAGCCAACATAAAGGGTCACTGCCTGGTTAACTGTTTTATAGACTTTCTCTTCATGGAGGAGCAATGAGAGGATTTATGAATGCTGGTACTCATTGCCAAATTTGCTATAATTCAACATTTCATGGTGGTCAAACACTGAAGTGTCAAAGTTGTGCATTTTACTATTATATTTCTGAGTGCAAAACTTGATGTTTAACTAGTGACCTAAAGGCTCAGTCTCACAATTGCACTGATAATTTCTTGGCAAGGTTAAAAATGTAGTTGACTTGTTTTTTGTTTGTTTGTTTCTTTACATTTAGATGTCTCTGCAACTGAAACAAATACAATTTTATTTCTTTGTTAGTTTACTTTTGTCTTTTGCTGTCACTTGGCTAAAAGCCTGTTTCACTGCTTACCATCTGTAGACACTACTGCCGCTAGTTATGAGCTGAATTAGTAAAATGTTTTGGCTGCAGTTAGGAAAGGCACTTGGTTGTGCCAGTGGTGACCATAGCTATGGGCAGACATGGTACCTACTTCACCCCCACACCTAAATGGGCACATGTAACCCTATAGCTCTGCCTTCCCCGCAATTCAACTGTCCTGCCCTTCCCCCTTGTGCGGGAAACATTGCAAATGGAAACATGGCAGAGATGTACTTGCACCCCACACCTCTAGCAAAGCCAGCTGCAGGACCCCCACCAAGGGGTTTCTTACCCTGGTTCTTACCACAGCCTGTCATGCCTATGCAGTCACCATCTCTCATCTCAGACACTAGGGAAGAGACAGGGATGAGGGCTGCTTCTTCCTCTGGCTGCCCAACCAGCTGGCATCCTCGGAGAGCAGCCCCTGTTCAACCTCCAGCTTGGCTCAACCCTGGCTGTCCCTGTGGTGGTTCTGAGTACATGCTGCTCTTGTCACTCTGGCAGCCAGAGAGGAAAGATTATGGAGAGGAAGAGGAAAAAGGAGGGAAATGAGCCAGAAAGACTACTCCAGGCTTTCTGCATCCTCAGGAAACATCCTGAATTCACACTAGAGAGACCACCTCCCTTGCTCAACAGTTGCTGTGCTTCCTGCAAAAACTACCTTAAATGCCAAAGAACATTATTACTTTAAGACTCAGTCCTGAGCTGGGTCTTGAGAAACCTCCAAAGGACTGCTGCTTCAGTGAGTTGTGGTGGGAATAGCTGGGTAATGTTCCGGAGGGGACCGCAGCAAAGCAGAGCAGCAGGAGTGAGCAGGCTGGAACCTGTCAGGCATGGCTGTGTCCCTGTGCAGGGAACCTGTCAGGCATGGCTGTGTTCCTGGGCAGGGCCACTGCCCCAGAAGGAGGGTCAAAGCCTGTGTCAGTGGCTGCAATGCAGGCAGCCTTTAGGGTTGGTCTCTTCTGTCAGGTGGTGGCAGCATAAATCCATGGGAGAGACTTGACCAGTGGAAAAAGAGAAGAGGGAATTCTGCAGCTCATGTTCAAATCCAGAATCTGATGTCCTGCAGATGGGTTAAAGACCAGACTTCCTTTTAAGAGGTGAGAGCTTTTGTGAATATCTTTGTGATGTGCAAATGTAAGGCTAGAGCTCAGTTTCTTGTGTGTATGCATGTCTGTGTCTATGCAAGCTTGCCTTGATCAGAATTGCTGAGTTTCTGTCTACACATACCTTAGTGGTGCAAGTATGAACTGTAGAGGTGGAGAGGAGAGGGGAGGCACTACAACATTTAGAAAGATTTATTTGGGTTTTTTACTAATAAATTTTATTGCCTAACCTTATAACAGATGTACAGTTATATTACCATACATTGCCTTGAATCTGAATGTCTTGTTTCCCTTCCTACATGGAAAGATGGTGTGTCACTCCATATACGTCCATCCCTTTTAACTAAGGGATTGAACTGTTGTAATGTGCACGTGTACTCAGAGCAGTACAACTTTATGTGCAGGCAAAGCCTTAGAGGTAAAGACCACACAAGCTATTGAAGCATAGCAGAAATTATTCCTGATGGTAATTTGTTACAGGTAATTTTAATAAGTTTTACCAGTAAATACTCATTCACACAAAATCCTATGCAGGAATACATGTATTGTTAGCTAGGCAAGGTCCTCTCTAAAGGTGTGGGTGAGCAAAAGATGTGTGGGGGGGTGAGACTGTTTCCTTCCAAAATTAATATAGAAGGTAACTGGTCTCATCAAATTAGCCTTGATTTGGTGCTACTGCTGTGATAACAAATATCTCTGTTTATTCAGTGCAGTAATGTCTTAGCAGGCTCAGAAGCCCAGACAGTTTTGACAGTTTTGTGAGGACTCTTGAGGAATATTTGGGGTACCTGCCAAGTGTGATGGTGCTCGTCTGAACCCTGCATTCCTCTCTGGCAGTGGAGAGGGACTTTCACTAAGCCAAAGGGGACAGAGGAAAACATTTCCCTAGTGTGGTGCTGCCTCTGCTATGGGAGCATGCAAGGTCACAAGAGGTGTCCTGGGTAGTGTCCCCAAGGAAGGACTGTGCTGCACAGCCGGGCCCTCCCATCCCCATGGCACACCTGGGTCAAGGTGGTGGCTCATCACCTCTGCCTGCCAGGGTGCCCAGGGCTGCCCCGATGAATTCCCAGGAAGTGTTTGAAGTGCTGCATACCGTATGTGAGCTGATAAGAAACAGGCTAAAAGTAAATGGGTAATAGTAAAAAAAGGATGTTGGCCAATTCAGGCAACTCCAACACCAGCACAATGCAGTTTGCCTGTGTTGTGGCTGTCTTTGGTGACCCTTCTTTGCACAACCAGAAGAGCATCAAAATATGCGCAGAGTTCTTTAAATGTTGGAAAAAAAAAAAGTGGTGTAATCCTCTGGGTGATTAGTAGCAGAACTGAGAAGGTCTTAAGTGCTGACAAAAAGTGAAAGGCTGGAATATTTCAGGAACTATGAAATTATCTTTCTACCACACAGATGAGGATATTCCTCAGAGAATGTCTGTGCTAGTTACCATGCCTTTATTTCCTGCCGAGAACCCGGGGGACAGTCCTTACAGATTTTCGTAATGAGCCTGCAGTTACTTAGTTACTTATGAATTTGCCTTTCTGCGGGGGTGGTGTTTGTCATGGTGTCCCCCCAGGGCTCGTTACAGGGGATGCTTTTTCCATTTGCATCAATTGCTTGAGAGATGCTTTCTCATTAGTGCAACTTGGCCAGGTTTGGCTCTTGGGGGAGAGGAGGGGAGTGAAAGCGTTTTCTGGGTGATGAAAGAGGGCTTCAAGAACAGGCAAAAAAATTCCTAAAATTTAATGAAACAGTATTATTTTTTTTTAAGTGTGGGAAATAAGCGTGCGTGCCTCTGTGTGCAGCAGGAGAGAGAGAGCCCAGTAAGAACAAGAGCCGAGAAGCGCCTTAAGTGCCTGCGCGCTCGCTGCATATGTGGGTTTCCCCTCTTCCCTCCGCAGCCTGTCTCTGAAGTGCACTCTGGAGTAAAGTTTGCGTTTGATCGCCGATCGCCTCACGCTCCGCACGTAGCACTGTCGTTAAGCCATCATCTCGCTGGCCCCAAGCCAGGGCTCCGCGGCGCAGGGGCCGGGCGGACTCTCTAAACTGAAACAGCCTTTATTGATAGATCGATGCACTGCGCATGTTTACAGCTGCTAATTGGAGACTTAATCTGAATATCCTTGACTGAACTAATTCACTGGCAATAGCCTTTTAAATTTCAGGTCCTGCCGTGATGGTATGCCTGCTCTTCACAGCACGCTAATCGCTTCTCAGGCGGCATTGTCGCTGTGTGCGTGCAAGCCACAACGACCCAGTAATGTCACAGACTAAAATGTAGTTTTAGGTCAGAGGAGGATGTAAAATGAAAATCTTACCAGATTTTTGCCTTTGCATAAGATGAGAGGAGTACTGGAGAAAAGTGTTAATTGACAGGCATGTAGATTAATTAAGCACACAAGAAAGGAGGTTAATTCTTTTAATTATTTAGAACAAAGATGCACACTGCAAAGACAACTGTGATCGTATGGCAATTTCGGATTTGTTTCCTTAACTTTCAGTGTTCTGTTTTCTCCTTGCCATGCCCAGAGGCTGAATACAGAGAATTTGGGTGATGGAAAGCAGTCTTATTTTTCTTGGTTTTTTTCAAAAAACAAGCAATGTAGTCAGTATACGGTGGCAGATGAATGCCTGGGACTCTTCTGCCCAGGAAATCACCAGTCAGATTCCTCCCCTTGGAAGCCTGGAGAACTTCTCCCTCAGTCGATTTCTTTCAGAGTTTCCCGAATTGCCCCTTCACTTTAGGATCCCAGAGGATTTTGGGGATAGCTCAACAGAACTCACTCCAGTCTCCGAAGCTTGGTTCACAAGTGCTCCCTATTCTCTTGACAGTTGCAGACGGCCACCACTGACATGAGGCATGGCTGTTCCATGCCTTCCAATTTCACAGTGGCACTGCTCTAGCAGCCAGCTTGAACTTGAAGGGCATCCACATTTATCTCTAAGCATGTATTCTGTGAAGGAAAGAAATTGAAAAAATTGTCACAGTCTAAAGCAGTCTTCTTCCACATTAATGGGACTCTTCAGGCCAGAAAAACCCTAAATTTTGTTGCCAATTATTAGGAAAGCTTCTTAAGCCACATCACATATTCATTTAACAGGGAGCTAATTTTTAAAGCAGCATCAATCTGTGATCTGGCATCCTTACAGACACATTCCGTAAGTTTTGAAAGCTTATTAGGGGCTCCTTGAGCTACCACTAGATAACATGCCAGTCATCAACAGTTGTGTGGCATGGAGATCCATGAACAGAGCTTTCATGGGTGTTCTTTCTGTCTACCCTTAGTTCTTAGAAGAAATTTAACAAGCAGGAACAGTTTCCTATCTTATGGTAATTAGAATATTTTCAGGTAGTAATAGACTTTTGGTTGATAAACAAAAATAAACCAGTGTCTTGGCATGTTTTTCCTGCAGATGAGAGAATAGTCCTTCCCAGACTCTTGGGCTGTTCCTCAAAATATTCTTAAAAGCTGAGCTTTTATGTACCTGGAAACAATAATCAAGCTACCATGGTGCATGCAAAAGACTAAATAGAATACTAAAGGAGAGATGAGGTTTCAATTCTTGGAGGATCTGAATCTGATGATCAAGGTTGCAGGGAGAAACAAGTATCAGACCTCCTGGCTAAAATGCTATCCAATCCAAACAAGATTTTTGTACAGTTACAGGTACTTGCCCAGCAGGGAGGTATTAAAAAAACAGCCACCCAAACAGAACAAAAAAAACCCTGATGGGCATTATGAAAACAGCATTATGCTTTTGAGATGAGAAATTGTGAGAATAGATGTATTTTCACTTGTGTGATTGCATCTCTGGCCGTAGAAATGTTCTTCTTCTTTCCTCTAAAATGTTCAGGGTTGCTGACATAATACAAGAGCCAGGAGCAAAAATAACTGTGATCATGTCAATCTTGTCTAAGATTTAGTGCTCCAGAGATGAATCACCTCTTGGTACAGGGTCCTATCAGTCTTTCGTATCTTGTTTGCCATGGCTCATCTGCCCCTTCATTAGACGCTTGTGACCTGCATCCAAGGTGACTTTGTGTAGGACTACTTCTACAAGCTAAGAAGGAAGTGTTCAGCAACCTGTTCTTGGAGCTGAGTTTGATCTTCTTTCTGTTTCAGACAGAAAATAACTGCCTCACCAGGGTGTTTATTGTTATTTCTGTTGGCTTTTTTGCTTTTCAGATGTCTGCCACATGGCTTCTGTTTAGGCCTCCATATGAACATGAAAGTTGAAGTGAAAAGTTCGGTGTGTCTTGCCCTGCCGAATTCTAGCACTTTCCCCAGTATTTCTTAATTTCAAAACGTAAACTCCTTCGTCACAAAACTTTTCTTCTCTCCTGCCTCCACCTCTGAGCAAGAGGCTGATAAAAGAGGAGGTGGCAAAGTTTGGCTCTCTAACAGCTTTTTGACTGAAGACTGATAATCCAGTTATGGGTGAGGAAATAAGGGCCCAGTTTCTTATGCAATACTGCCACTGAAGCCCATTTCATGTGTTGCATGACTGAAGCGAGCAGGGTTTCACCCCCTCTTGGAACTGGTGATTCCCTTTCCAACAGGCACAAAGCTAATGTTTCTGATTTGTTGGTGTTTTAACATAATTTTCTTCCCTCTGTTCCTTCCCATCCCTACAGAGTATTAAATTAGACCAATTTTCCTAGTTCATGCCTCAGTAAAGCAGTTGAGGGTTTTAACTTTCATAAATTCAAACAAACTAATATTTAATAATGTTCATGAATATTTTATACTTAACCATTATAAGCTACGTGGCAGAAAACACTTGGGTGCAATTGGGTGCAACAAGAAATTGCTAAAGAAACACCCCATTGTGCTTGTGTGTCAGATAAGCCTCAATTGAGAATCTCTTGTCTTTGATCATGAAATGTCAGACTACTCATGTTCTCTTAATGTAGAGCATACTGGGTGCCTTTTACTTTCTGGATGTACAGACTGTGCACATCTGTAAACTAGAATCAGGCTGAGCACAATATGCACTCAGAACTAAGACCATCAAGTGAACCCTGGTAGTCCTCATTTCCTAGAGGATTGGTCAAGTGATTTTTGTTTGCCCTCAAGTCCAGGTCTGAGAACCATGTATTGGGCTGAAATTTGGGAAGTGTATAACTAAATAAAAACATATTTGAAAGCTGCAGTGGCTATAACACTGTTAAATCTTATTAATACCTTGGTTTTCTAGGCAACCATCATAGTGATATTGTAGAGGAGTATTGCTTTGGGCCTATATAGCACCTTTCATCTAACAGACTTTACAAGAAATTTCTGAATTTAACTGTTTGATGTACGAGCTGTACACAGGAATTATCTACGCTAGGGATCAAAAGTAGCAGCTGTTCAGCAATATACAGTACAAATCTGGTACAGAAAATGGAAAAGCATATTATGGAGTCTGTAGCTTAATCTGCAAAGGTGGTTGGTGTTGGCAGGATAGAGTTACATGGGTCAGGATTTTCTCTGCTGGTTGCAAAGGTCATGCTAGTTCTGAGAGGAAAATACAGGATTAGTATGGGGTTACAATACCACCTATGCAGTCTGCACTAGGAGTGCACTGGGGCCCTGGCTTAGTGCTAGGAGGCACAGAGAGCTTCTCCTTGTGACCTGGTGTCATCACTGCTTCTTATTAAGCAGTGTTCGTTTCCACTTACGAGCATCTTCTAGCTGAGGTATTTTCTGAAATGTTTTGTTCCAATTGTCAGGCTGCTCTAGCACTGCTTATTTTGTGAAATGTAGCAGAATCATGTCTCACAGCATGATCCTGGCCATCAGCTAAGAGAATTTGTTTTTCTCCTTGCTAGAAACACTGTGAGGCAGGGAAAAATCCTCTCTATGGAACAGTTGTTTATTATCTGCCTCCAGACTTTGCTGGTGTCTTGCAGTTTGACTTGCAGATTTCTGTGGCTGACTTGAGTGTAATACTTAGTCTGAGTGATGGATAACATTTTTGCAAGCTTCTGTGCAATATGGAATTTACTGATGATTCCTGGGTCCTTACTAAAGCTGATAATTGCTGCTTGTTTAACTTGTGGTTGATTTGCACCCTCTTGGGAAAGCTAACATCCCTGAAAATGACAGTGCAGAAACTTCAGTCTTAATGATTTGCTTTTCATTTTCCAAGTTTTGTAGGCTCTAATTTATGACTGTTGACTAGACTGCCAGAGCACTGGTCTTCATATGATGGGGTGTGTGTGTGACTGCAAAGGCATGCATTTGTATATCAGAGTTTTTAACTGTTCAGTTGTTGTGTAAGACCAACAACTGTTATATTTTAACTTAGAGAAGGGTAGTTTTGCTGAAGTTGTCTGAGTTCTTACACTGGGAAGTTAAGCCAACTAACAGTCATTGTAATGGATTGTATTGGGGAAAAAAAAAGTTGGGTGTATTTCTGCTCATTACTGCCTGATGTAGTTTAGGGTTGGAGTTGGTTAATGAAGGGAGTAGTTATATCCAAAAATTTGGAGTGTGCGCTTCTGGACACAGTAGCCAACAGTATAGGAAACACTTTTTACTCACATTCCATGTGTGCACCTGGTAAATGGTTTGATTATTGTGATGGAGCATCTGGCTTTTGTAGCTAGACTGTACACTAAACTGGCAAATAACAGTGTTCACCAATTATCTAAATTAAGTCTGGGTCACGCATCTCATCTCCTGTCTCTTGTTTGCTTTGAATGAATCCAAAAGTAGTGCTAACAGCTGGAATCCCTGCTGAGGCCAGCTTGATCCGCTCTGGAGCTGCTCCAGCCAGTGTTCTGATAAATCTTGATATCGTTTCATCTACGAGGACCATAATGATTTCCCTTCATTGTTTAAGGTTTCATTGAAATATTCGCTGTGCCAGGAAAAAGGATATTTCACTTCTGCTTTTCTCCTTTTGCTGCTTCTACTAAAAAACTTTATTCTCTTTTCTTTTCTGTAAGTTAGGCTATAGTGTGGTCAGTGCTCTAGAATTCTGTGGAAATTGTTCCACTTCATCTCCAGGCAATCAGGGTTGCAGTTGCAAAAGGTGCACACTAAATAAATAAATAAATAATGCATCAGTGTCTCAGAGACAAAGCACATGTTCAGGTAAGAGAACATATTATGTGGGGGAGGCTGGGGAAAACACTGGCCTTCTGCCCAGATTTCCATAGTAAATAAAGCACCTAAATCCCTTTAAGGATCTGGCCTGCAGTCTGTTGTTGTTCAGCAGCTTTTTGATTGTGGCATTCGAACAGAGTAGTAATATTGGATTAATTTCTAGGCAGTTCAGTAATCTTGGAATAATGTCTACTCTCCAAAGAGAAACTTAAGGCCTCCATAATTTTGTGATGGGCAAATTTTGTACATAAACTTAAAAACGAGGTATTATCAGTCAACAAAGTTTTGTTCCCATCTTGTGTCATCCCTCTGGTATGGTTAGCAGAGCTCTGCCGAGCTCATGCTGCTCACAGTGGTAGTGTAGCTGCACATCCCCTTTGGAAGTAGCTGTGCCTGTGGCAGAGATGAGCACCCAGTTCCCCTGGCACAGTCCTCCTCCCTGCCTGTCTGTTGGAATCGCTGCCCCTTCTCCTATGCACTCTAAGCTGCCGGGATGTGTTGGGTTTGCAGGGCAAGGTTTTGGTAGCTGGGAGTGCTACCAGGGTGGCTTTTGTGAGAAGCTGCTAGAAGCATTCCCCCATGTCCGACAGAGCCAATGCCAGCTGGCTACAAGGTCGACCCGCTGCTGAACAAGTAGAGAACTCGGAAATGAAGCTCATGCCGGGAAGAAGGGAGGGGCAGGGGGAAGGTGTTTTAAGGTTTGGTTTTCCTACTCTGATTTGATTGGCAGTAAATTAAACTAGTTTCCCCAAGTCAAATCTGTTCTGCCTGTGACAGTAACTGATGGGCGATCTCTGCCTGTCCTTATCTTGACCCAGGAGCCTTTCATTACATTTTTCTCGCGCCTGCTCAGTTGAAGAGGGGAATGGTGGAGTGGCTTTGCTGGGCACCAAGGTTGTGTCTCCCTGTGTATGAGGATCCGGTTTTGCAAAAGGTTACTATTTTACTTGTTAGATCTAATTCAGCTCGCTGTGCATGGGATGGGTGAAGGGTGCACTTGCATGAGTTGCTGTGCTAGTAACTGGGGTGGGGGGAGGGAGGCATGAGGTGGGTTATCCTCACCAGTGAGGACAGAGCTCCCTCAGACCATTTTTACATTGCAGATACAGCTGACTTGTGGTTTCCACCAGACTATACTCTATCTGATCACGTGCCCCATAAGAACAGCATGGCTTTGACATATGCTTGGAAGAGGAAAACAAGACTTCTGGAGTTCCTAGATAAAAATTTCAACTGCTCTTAGTAAAGCCTATACCGTCAATCTCCAGTGCCATCAACTGTGCATGGCAGATCATTGGGGCAGGTCATGCAAATGATGCGTAGTCATATTGCCCTGGGGGAAAGGCATGGACAATACTCTTGCATCTGAAGTTAGGATGTTATGGTCTGAATGGATGGGAAACTAGATGGGCAAAAAACTGGTTGGATGGTTGGATTTGGAGGGTTGTGGTCAATCAGTCATATTATACCTGGAGGCTGGTACTAAATGGAGCACCACAGGGATCTATAATGGGACCTGTCCTGTTAACCACTCTTATTTATCAGTAACCTGAAGCAGATGGTAGAGGGCACTGTCTTCAGGTGTGCAGAAGACCCCAAACTGAGGGGGCCAGTTGATGCCCTCGAGGGCAAGGCTGCAACCAAAGGGTCCCAGATGGACTCAGGGAACAGGTGAACAGGAACCTTATGAAAATAAACATGGGCAAATACAAGTCCTCCTCCTGGGAAGGAAAAGCTTCTTGCAGCAGTACAGGCTGGGAGCTGCCAGCAGCTCTGATCAGCTCTGCTCCCCTGGGGAGCCTGGGAACACCCAGGTATTCTTGGTGGAAAGTGAACTGGACATGAGCCTGCAGCGTGCTTCCTGGACAAGAGGCTCCAGGGCACTATTTACAGGAGCACAGCGCATAGATTGAGGGGGTGATTATCGTCCTCTCATCTCTGGGGAAACCACATCTGGATACTGTGTGCAGTTTTCCAACCAAACTTAGTTCATCATCTCCCATCACTCTTGCTGCTAACACTGGCAGGCAATGAAGGGAAATGTCAGAGGGCTGGGAACAACACTTTTATTGCAGCACTTTAGTGGTGATTGGTATCACTACCAAGTAGCCCCAATAGTGAAGAATTGACTCTCAGACAAAGATCTAGTACCCTACTAACAGTCTCACCTGCTCTTTCCTGCATTCTGTGTAGGCTGCTAATGATGTCATTGTTTTTATTATAAAAAGCCTTGTAAGACATGTTGACTGTCATGTGGTTTGGAGTAATTCATGTTAGGCTTATCTCGTCATTCAAGGTGAAATTTAAACCGTGAATTAAGCGATTGTATCAGCAAGTCTGATGATGATCAAAGAGAGAAGTATGCTCTGAAAGCTGTTTGGTTAGTTCCATGGCTCAGTCCATGAAAGCAAACGTGCATGGCCCTGTAGAAACACAGTACAAAGGAGTTGCAGTTTTTTGCAGGCTTTGCTCTATGGACTTTTACCCACACTTCCTAGGGACCCTTACTTTGTGTTGGACTTAGGGGTCTGTATGACAGTGACTGGAAGATATGAACAGAGGAGGATGGTGGTAGTAAGGCATGACGTGCTCGGATTGCTTTCTACTTTCATTATGACTGGCAAATCAATTTTGCAATGACTGCTTATCTTTAAAAACCTAAGCAAACTTCAGCTGAAACTGCTTCAAAGTCACGTAGCTTGTAGATGACAAACTTGTACCATACCTATTAGTGCTTTAGTTTAACTCAATTTTTTTTCTACCTTAGTGTATATATTGTGAATTGTGAAGGGTATTTATCTTCCAGTTTGAAATTTCATGCTGACTAACCTGCCTTGTGAAAGAAGTTTTTGCAAATATACCGTCTGGTGGTGCTTGATGCAGATCTGAAAAATACTGAACCAAACTGGTGGTGGGAGGATGCTTAGAAAATGAAAACTAAAGGTAGATATCTTGTAGAATTAATTATTTTACAATATTTATCTTGCAGGCTATGGTTGCTTGCTATCCTGGAAATGGAACTGGTTATGTTCGTCATGTGGACAATCCAAATGGTGACGGGCGCTGCATCACCTGTATTTATTACCTGAATAAGAACTGGGACTCCAAGGTGAGTAAGCCGTAGGTTTGAGGCAGAACATGAAAGAAAAACTACTTCAGAAACAGAGCTTTGGAGCTGTTGCGTGTTTCTGTGAACTCTGAACTTCTGAACAGCTGGTCCATTCTTCATCTCTACATTTTTTTTCTTGGTGTTTATGGCAACCCTTTAGAAGTAAAAATCTGAACTGTTTCCTTACCATTCTCTCTCCCATCATACACACATACTGTTTTGTTGCTATAAAATAAAGCTTCTAAGCACTGGGCTGTGTGCTCTTAATGCTTTGTTTAGAGAAAAGAGCACCAGAAAGAAAAACAATCCACTAAAGAATAAGTGGATTCTGGAAGCAGAGTAAAATGACAGCCCAAATTTGTGACTATCATTCTTGATACTTCAGCCTAACCTGTGGAAGATCTTCAGGCAGCTCCCTTTGTGGTTTTCTTTAGGAAGCAGTGGGGCTTAGTAAGAGGAATAAACACATGGTTTGGTTTGTGCTCTCCAGCTTTGATTCTACCAGTGAGTCTCTTGACAGCACAGAGCTCTTGTTTCTGCCTATATTACTAAGACAATTAAGTCAGTCTTGAATGTACTATACCTTTAAGTTAGAAACAAAAGAAGGGTTTGTAAAACTGCAGGATGTCTCTTTACAGTTCTGTTGTCATAACGCAGCACAAACCATTCATGTGGGTGATCTATGGAAAACTGTCCAGTGTTTTTTGCTTCTCTAACCTATTTTCAGACCAAGATGCTCTTTAAGCACATGTAAATACTATGAACCCCCATAAGGGGGTTCAGGTATAGAGATGATGCCATTGAAAAATGCACTGTTGCAGAAAAACACATCCCTTTATAGAAAGTATGACAGTGAAACATCTCAATGTAATAAAATGAAGGAGCAGATGTGGGAGGAAATGCAAATATCCAATTTATTTTGTGCACTGCACTCTTATTTAGATAGTGAGGAAGCCCCCAAGTGGGCACTAAGAAAAGCTAACTGAAATCCAGGACGCTGATGGAGTTCATTATGGAGGTGTGACAGTAATTTTATATAAGCGTATGCTGAAGGAGATGCAATATAACAATATAACCATACTGGGCTTTGAAAGCAACCATGTGGCTTTAAACCTGACCGAGTAGTTTCTCACTGAGATCTGCATGCCACATAGAGGTACTATGTCAGGTCAGTGCTGGGTTGACAGCATCTTCCCTCCAAAGAACACTCTAACAAGCAGCAGGGATGAGGCAGGGTTCATGTTCATCTTTTGAAGTTTCTACAGTGCGTGCAGATCATCAGACCTTTTCTCTGAATATTGTGGCACATGGAAAGGCAGAAATTATATGGGAGAGAAACCAGGCTATGTATAAGTAGGGACAATGATGGCTGGGAGCTGTAATGTATTAAGGGGAAGCTTTGCAAATCCAACAATAGAACAGACTTCATTCTTCCCAGGGCATAAAAGTTAATTCATATATGATCAGATGCGGGCACTGAAACACTATAAGCTGTGTCTAGCAGTTGCTGGGAGGAGAGTCTGAATTCAGGCTGGTCTGGTGGAGCAGCTCTGTGGTATTCACTGGTTCTAGAGATGTGACTGGGAGCTCAGAAGTTTTCCAGTGTTTGCTACAGGGCTAGTGTTATCTTTATCTTGGTTCCATTTACTTTAGATAGAAGCTTTATGCTGAAACATTACAAGCTGTTTGGGAAAATCAAGGTGGCCAGGAGATTCAATAAGATTTTCCAGTGTTGTTATAGCTGTCTTGGTTATCATTAGATGTTTATTCCCCATTTGTTAGGTGTTGAGGAGGGAGAAGTAAGTAATTGTTCACATGAATGTGTGGGTGTTTATACGTGTAAAAAGCAATCTTTCCCTTTCTTTCAGCTGCATGGTGGAATTCTTCGAATATTCCCAGAAGGAAAGTCCTATGTAGCAGATGTTGAGCCGATTTTTGACCGATTACTTTTTTTTTGGTCAGATAGAAGGAACCCACATGAAGTCCAGCCTTCTTATGCAATCAGGTAAGTAGCAAATTTGGTATTGGTATTTGGCTAGGAAAAACCCCAAAGCATCTCTTCTACCAATATTTGTATCTAACATTATAGTCATCATGTTTAAATAAACATGTGCATGAAAAATAGATTCTGAGTGAATTTTCTGGTTTTGGGTCACTAGGAATTTTCTCATTAAATAAGGAAGAGCAAGCCTGAATGATAAATTTCCTTGTGTGATGGAAAGAAAGGCCTTTAACCATTGACAGGAGAAATCTTCGAAGCAGGCATAGCTATTTAGCTGGGAGGTGCTGAGTTATTCTTTTGCCCTTGTAATACTATAGGGATTGTTGAGACTACCATCTGTCAGCAGGCTATGAAAACATGATGTGATGCAGGGCAACCCCCAAGGTGCCTACAGGCGTCCCAGAGCAGAAAAACATGCAAAGGCCTGAAAGCTACTTTTGCCCTCTGTTACCAGGGACTGTGGTCTCTGTTGTGTCCCCAAGCAGAAATTCTCACCTATATTTCTATCTGACTTAATAAAATACACGCTAAAATGCTGTCTGTATTTGTCTGTAAAGATGAGCCATTTTCATCCTATTTTTTAATCTACTAATCCAGTTTTGTTTTTTGCTTTCTCCATGAACATCAAACTCCAGGGTTCTATTTTAATAGCAAAAGTTGAAACAAACGCAAGGTTTCTTTCTTTTATAGATATGCCATGACTGTGTGGTATTTTGATGCCGAAGAAAGAGCAGAAGCCAAAAAAAAGTTCAGGAGCTTAACTGGTATGATTTTTTTTTTTATAAATGTTCACCAGAAAGAATTTAATGCATTTTGATATTTCTGAAGTCAGAGACAGACCAGGAGTGATTCTGTAGCTGGAGGGGTATGTAATGCATTTTCAGAAAGCTTTTTCACTTCTAATCACTAGTCAGTTATTTTATGCAAAGTGGAGGAGCTGTGGCAGAAGAAGCCATAGCTTCTTAGGCCTGGCCCTAGTATCCCTATGAACATGATGGGGAAAATGGGAGAGACAGTTTCTGATTTCTCTCCCAAACAACTGAGATTTTTTCCAGCCCAAGGTTCTACTCATAGAGTCAGATAGTCTTTTATTATTTAAGAAGTATATTTCTAAGTGGAAATATTCATAATGACCTTGGAATGTATAGATTATGAGTTGGAAAGAAACGTAAGTTTAGAAATACATGTAAGTGCATCTTCTGGCAGGCAGTACTGGAGTAGCTGTGATCATGGCTACATAGTGGATTCACATCAAAATTCTGAAATGTATTGTCCATTGAAAACAAACCAACCTGTTTCTGAGTTTTCGGATGAGTACTGTCAGAAGCCCATGGTTTAACCCCTTCTCACTTTTTTCATCTTTTTGATGTAGATGCAAGGAAGAGAGAAGCACCTCTTAATGAAGACTAATCAACTGTTTCTGAACTCTTTGTGAGGAAATAAGATCCCAAAGATGACTTCCATTTCCAGCAAACAATGGCAAATCATTATTATGCACAAGAACTTACTGGTTGTGTCTAGCACGTGCATCTTATACTGATGGTACTTAAGGCAGCCTCCTGTCATGCTGCATCTGGCAGAAGGAACACTTGTTTTCTCTTTGCCTTTTGCTGGAAAAAGTAACCAGGGGTAAAAAAAAAAAAAAAGAGTATCACTAAGCCTAGTAGTAGTGGCTCAGCCAACTGGCTTTTGATCACTTGTGTAACTAAGATAATGATCTTTGGAACTAGTGGTAAAAACCTGAGCCTTATTTGCACTTTATGAGGAAGAAAAAATCTAGCTCAATGGGAAGGAGCTTTGCAAGTTTAAAATCTGTGGCAGACTGCTCATGGGCACGGAGATGTATTGGACACATGAAACTAAATTGGATATTTCACAGATTTGTAGGGTGTCATCTCATGGTCTGTCTCAAGTGGACCTGTTGATGTACTGTTCATCACTTTGCAGAACATTGGTTCAGCTCTTCGATCGCATGACTTTCCAAACAGATTTTTGTCTACACAATCATTGCATTTCCTGGATTTTGTTTGCTTTTCAAGAAGCAAGTTCTAGCTAGTTGCACTAGTTGCGCTGCCCTTTCTGTCTGAGGACTGAGGGGATAGTAGTTATGTGTCTGTTCACAACTTGGTAAAACCATTTCTTTTCTGTTCTGAGTGGGATGGGTTCTACGTTTTCTATTTTCAAAGTTTAGTACAGCAGCTGTTTTTCCCCCAAAGTCTAGTAAACTTGGAAGACTTATGGCACACAATACTTTGGCACTAAAGGCCAGTGATATGTAGAGTTTAGGGTTTGCTTTGTGACTTTTCCATCTGTTGTGTTCTGTATGACACAGATATGAATCTGAAAGGAAAAGAGATATCTGGCAGTCTGACAAATATGTGATCAATAATGGGTAACTTACGCTTGATTTTTATGCTGATTATTCTTAGTTAACACACTAGTTTAATTTTGCATGCATGTGTAATTTGAATGAAACAGCAATTCCGTTTCAATTGATCTGTTATGCCAGGTAACGACTACTGTTGTGCCAAAGCTGTGAGATCAGAGTTATTCGATGGCAAAGCACATATTTTTTTCTCCATTATTTTTTTAAATTTAATAGAGCCAATGAGTAACTGGTTGGCTATCTCCAATCTGTCTAAGCTTCTACAACCAACACTTACTATGCAGTTCAGAATAGCTCTTAATGAAGCTGGGAGCTGGTGGTGGATGTATTTATCACTCACACTAACTGTTCTCAACGTAATATACTTGCTTGCATTCACTTTTATCTCATGTTGTCAGCATGTATGTCAGACCCTATTAAATGTTCCAAATAGATGCCCCCTTCAGTGTCCCATATTTTCCCGTGCCACCTGCCCGCAGTGGTGAGAGTGGTCTGCCTGGAGCACTGGCCCCTGCACTGGTTCACCATGCTGTGCCAGGCTGTCGTGCTAGTGATGGGTCTGCAGGCCAGCTCTGCTGCACTTGAGCTAGGGAATGGAAAAGTAGCGTGCAATGGCAACTATTAAACGTCAGTGGCAGAAGGGTAACAGCTGCGTAGGACAGAAAAGAAATAACTTCCATAACTTCAAAAAATTGTAATATAAAAGGAATATTTTTTAAAGCAGTTTTGTGTCTTAAAAAAGAAAATAAACTGGGCATTCTTCAGCCTGTCCTTGAATGCTGAATGTAAATACAGTAGTGCTAAGAAACCCCTCATTCTCTCTGGCTTCTCCCAGAGATCCAGCTTTGGTCTTATAGGCCTGACCACTGTGCACCTTAAGAGAGGAGTATGAGGAAACATGTGTGACAAGTATTCTTACCAGAAAACAACAATCTGATAAATGTCCTTTAATGTTACGAGAAACATTATTCCTCTATAGTTGCTTCTAAGTAACACACCATAGATTTGAAGGAAATTTAATGATAACTTAATTCTCATTCTGCAATTTTCGTGTGGGAGAAGAAAGAGTTAGGGCTCTTCCTTGAGAGTGAGAGGTAACCCTTTGAAACATGTGAGGTGTTGAAAACGGGGGTCGTTATTTAAAAAAGGTGGTGGAACACAACCTGTTGTATTACTATGCAAAGTTGATAATATTATGTAAATTTTAAACTCCTACATGATTTTAAAAGGAGCAAAACTAGCTAAAACAGAGCAGAGCAAGTATTGCTTTGGCTCTAGTAACTGTAACCTTAAAAATGCACTAGAAAGAGATGTTAGTACACATCTTAGTGGAGCCTGGAACAGTGGAAAACCTTCGTGATGGGAGGGGAAAGGCTTTTGTTTAAAGTCTGAAAAAGGAAGGTACTTTAGTTACCACTGTTGTTACCACCTGGTTTCTGCAGTGGTCAGCAACACGTGTGGTGGATGGAGCATGGAGCAGTAGGATTGCATTTATTGTAAATAAAGTACGTGTTTTCATTTTTAGCCAACATCTTCTTCATCTAGATAGAAGACAGAACAATTATTCTGTGGCAGAAAGCCCTGTCTTTATTAACATACGTAATCAAGTGCAAAAAAAGTTAAGGGCACAGGATTTTGAAACCATTTCCTCAGTCCTCTGTTTCAGACTTTTACCCTGTTTCCAGAAGAGTGGGATTATCTTCTTGAAGACACTGTAGTTTAATTGAGGGTGGGATGTACGGGGTGTTGCTTATGTGGGAATACCCAGATGTGATGTTTTTTACATAGATTTCTCTTACCTGTCTCTGGAATTGTTGCAAACTGCTCTGTAAGAATGAAATTGAGTAAAGAACTGTGGGGGAAGCAGGCTGCTACAGTGGGGAGGGCGCTTCAACAAGGCTCTTTCCTTGGGTATTGTCTTCACAGCAAGCTGTTTGAATCACATATGGCTAAACAGCACTTGTTAGCCAGTTGGGAAAAGGTGTTTTCTTTAAGGCATTTAATTTTTAATGTTCCAAAAGTTCTGGCTTTTTTTTCTTAACCTTTAGAAAATGTGCCTTCATCATTTGTTTCTGTGAAGATGTTTTATGCCGCATGTGCATGTCATGCAAGTGTTTCATGGCTCTTAAGAAGTATGGTTGCCTTTTCAAATGCAGTTGCATGGGAAAAATGTGCAGAGCCACCAAACCACGATTTTCGACAGGTGGTTTTTGTTGTGCAGGGAGGAAAAAGGCCAGGAAACAGTGCTGGAAATCAAGAGATTATTTTTATTCTTAAACCTGTAGCCACTGGCCTTTTGAGCAGAGTAGCCTCTAATAAATCTTATTCTCTAGATTACTTCTGGCTCTATGAGGAATGACCTCTACAAAGTAGTGTCTATAAAGATCCACTCTTTTTTCCTTCTATCTTTAAACAGTTTTGGTCCTTTCCAGTTGTGTTTTTTAAAATGTTGGAATTTATTATATGTATTTGTTGTTGCAAAATAGCTGGCTCTAACACCACTTGCATCTAGAAGAAAATATCTATTTGCAGGCAAATGACTACTTCTACTTTGACTGTGATGTACTCCCAGCAGATATCTGAGAGTGAGTTATACCTACATCTTCTCTTGTCAGGTTGTATGCTGGTCAACAATGCTGGCACTTTGCATTGGGTTCATATAGAAACTCCTAGTAGTATTTTACCATACATCACATTTTGTGTTCCTGTTACTATTAAAAAAAAAAGTAGCAGGAGTCAATAAACACTGGGTCATGTTAAACATTGTCCTGTGCAAATCTCTTCAATCTTGTGTCTTACTGTGGCTGGGGGTGTGAGGGATGGGTGTAGTGCCATGCTGCTGGATGTAGGGTAGTGGCACTGCACTGAGGTGACACTGAAATCCATATCCACCACCGTCTCCTGCTGTTGGGGAGACCTTTTTTTGTTGTCCTCAGTTTGGCACATTTCCTTGGTCACATCCTGCTATTTGGAAGTTATTTACCTTGCTAGTGACCCTCTTCTTGAAATGCCTATTTGTTTTCACACTCCTGTTGAACCAGATAACATTCTCATGATTCAATTGTTGTTTGATTAGATTTATTTTTAACAGTGTTCACATCCTCCCCCCGCTTCTTTTCCAGCCTGAATCCCACAGTTTTCTCCTGTGGCTGTGTGGGAGACTTCTCCTCACTCCCACTAACACTGCAGTTGAATGAAAGCCAGGGCATTTTCACCCCTTTAGTACAGCTGTGAACTTTCTGATTCATTTGCAGTATTATGAATAGTGAGAATTTCCCTTTTCCTATTAAAAACATGCGTTCTATCATTCAGGGCTTGGATTTTACTTTTTTTTTTTTTGGAGTTTTTTTTTGTTAAATGGAAGAGATCTCTAAATAATTTGCCATTTATTTAAGCATTTCTTTTACACTGAAGAGTGCTTAGAGTATATGTAGAAGACCTAAGGAAAGCAGAGGCATTTCTCTTCTGAGCATGCTCCTTACAGACAAAAGGTTTGTAGGGACAGTTTGAGAAGAAGCTGGCTGTTGGCCATCCAGCTGCCAAGAACTTCTCTCTGAACTCTGACTACACTTTCCCTAAGCAAATATGTTTGCAGTAATTGTTATCTTACAGCTATTTAGGGGTCTCTTTCCTCCCCCACCTACCCAAAGGGATATGGCTAAATATGTTTGCACTGACAATTCCCATGACTCTTGAGAATGCATCTGATATCAGAGGTTGCACTAAAAATTGCAAAGTAGCATGACAGTGGAAGAGCGGTTAGTAAAAATCGATTCCCCTTTCCCACGTAGTGTTGTCTCTCAGAGAGTTGGTAAAGCTCCCATCTTCTTCCACAAAGCATAGACAGAATTTTTTATCTGTCTTGTGAAAAGCAGGGATGATTTCATCCGTGTGTGTTCTTATTTTAAACAAAGTTGGAGATGCTACACTGGGTCAACTGCAGTCAACAGCAATTCCTGTGTGGTGGCAAATGCAGTCAGTGTCAGCATGCCCAGTGCTCCTGTGCTGGACACCCACAGTGGTAAGTCTTCCTGCTAGAGAGGAGGCAGTTTGTGATCCCTGATCTTAGCCAACACACTGGACACTGATTTGACAGGAGGGGAGTCGGAATGTAATTGGCTCTTAAAAGTCTGCTGTCTGGAGGGCTGGTGGGAAGCATGGAAAGAAAGACTCAGTAGTCTAAACAGTGGAGCTCTGAAGATCACTTGTGGTTACATGCAGCTGTTATTAGTTCCTTTAATTTTGACATTTTCTCACCTTATACCTGCTGACTGTCTCGTGCTAAAACACCACAGAGAAGCAAAATCAGAATGGAGATTTAAACTTATGCGCTTGGGGAAAACAGCTCTCCAAAGAGTAGAGCCAGTGCCTTTTAACAGAAGGGTTTCTGTGCCAGAATGTATCCCTTTTTTCCCAGCTGTGACAGTCTGATTAATAAATAATCCTGTCTCCCCTCACAAGCCTTGTTTCTCTGATACAGCTGTTAAAATCTGGTAACTTCCAGAATTACAAACTTAAGAGTATTTTCCTGGTCCCTGATGGCCCTTAAGCTATGAAGCATTGCTGTTGCGTGATGTTTTGAACACCATAATGCTGTATGCAGCATAGACAATTTCTTAATGAGAAACCATTATCCAGTATAGCAAAGCAGCAGCAGAAGGGTTGGCACTACTTAAAAGAGGTCCTTTTTGTCCTGTACAACTGCTCGTGGTGCTGTGGCAAGCAAGTTTTGTTGTGCTTTTCTATTAACAGTAATAGATGAGAGCAGACCTGGGCTGGCAGAAGTGGCCACAGGCAGTGGTGTGAGTTAAGAGTGGGACAAGTTTGCCCAGCACCCTGGGAACAGTGGCCTCTGGCACTGAGCTGCCCTCTGCAGTATTGCAGCTGGGCACGTCATCCTGCCAATGTGGATGAGCCCAGGAATCTGATAGAGAAAGCTGAGAGTGGGAACCCAAGCATATATATATTTAGGGGTTACAGCATGGAGTCGTGACCACCCTCTGCAGGCTTTGCCTTTGCTCCTTGGCAGAGGGGATTGAAGTCACAGTTCCCATCAGGATGCTGGGCAGAGGGAGCAAAGCCATCTTCCATTCAGGCTTCTCTTAAACACCAGAGCATTGCATAGATAGGCAAGGGAGCTATTTGAGGAATGAGCCAGCAGCATAGCAGTAAAAACCTTCCGCTGGAAAGCAGTGATTCTGTTTTGGAGCAGCATCTGTCCAACAACTGCAAATTGACCAGGAATTGTGCAAAAAGGGGGCATTTTTCCCCATCTTCAATATTAGTGGTGGCCTGGCTGAGGTTTTTTCATGCCTAGGCTGCTGGCTATAATCAAAAGTGCCTGTCTCTTAGGTGTGGATGTTAGGAAGGGAACTGCTCTTGGAACTGAAGATGTGACCTGTGGGCACTGCAGCACGCAGCACTGTAATGCATGCATCTTGTGAGCACTTAGTTTCAAATCCCTCCAGTGCATGGAAGGAGTGAAAAGAGAAGTTTAAAAAAAACCCAAACAATTTAGGGTGGTGGTACATGTGGGAACTGGCAAGAGCCATTTCCCCTTCCATGGCAACACTTGCAGCTGGAGCGCTGAGGAACAGGATCTCTATCCCCTTCAGCACAGGACAGTCATTCACACATCTCCTGTCTCCCAGGAGAATGCCCAAGTGCCTTGCTCAGCTGTGAGCACAGATACATCCTGGACCCATCTACATGGGGTTGTGGTAGCATCACCAGTGTTGGTGAGCTTTACAGAAGACTGGGGAGACAAGGACTCCTGGGAGTATCCATTGGTGTAGACAGACTTGCCGCCTCTCACAGGGTGAGCCACATGACCACCCTGTCTGTAACTCATGTCCCACCTTCCTATGACAAATGGCTGGGTTTGTCCCAGTTTCACATTCCTCTTGATTTACTTCCTTTCTATGGAGTGAGGCTGTCCTTGGAGCTCCACTGTCACTGCCGTGGCTGCTGCCCTACCTGGGTCAGGAGTGGCAACAAACTCTGCTTTCACGGTGAAGAGCTGCTTTTGAAGCCAAGCCCCAGGTATCCCTAAGAAAAGTGTCCAACGCTGAGCACATATGCTACCATGGGAGCCCATGCAGAGGCCAGTCACTCTGGTTCTTCAGGGTGTGTTGTCCCTTCCCTGGCAGAGGACATTGAGCTGTTACAATTTATGAAAGACAACATCTACTGTCATCATCCCCTCTTACTCTGATACTGCTACAAGAAATGAGCTACATCTCCACAGTGCTGTAACAGAGACTCTGAGGCCATTACCTGTGGGAAGTGGGAAGACAAAAGTATCCGAGGTGGCAGGCAGGTGTGTGTGTCTGCATGTGTTAGTGTATGTTTGTTTCCCAGTGCAGCTGGAGGGAAGCCTGATTTCCAGGAGGAATTAATCTGAGATAACTGAAAGTCACTCTTCTGTTACCAACTGAGATGAGTAATATAAGCTAGTTTTTTTTCCTAAAAGGACTGCAAAATGAAACCACATAACACATCTTTGAAAGTGGAATAATTTAGACAGCAGTAATTTTACTACTGAGCCCTTGTTACCACTCAGCTAACCTCCCAGGCTCTTTCACTAGCTACTGTTACTAGAGGAAAGTGTACAGAAGGGACTCATTCCCTTTGCCAAGACTGACATAGGAAAAGATCTATACTTCAAATATTTACTGTTCCTGAAAGGGGTGTCTTTGAAGTTATTTTTTTAATTTTTTTTTAATTTTTTTTTCTTAAGTAAACTGAAGGAGAGGAGTTAGAAAAACAAAAGTGTAGCATCTGCTTTTGATATAACTAAAACTTACTAATGTTGGCTCATAAGGGAGCAGGCTTAGGCTGGACTGCAGCACTGTAGTAAATCACAGCAGCTCCCAGTTCTCCTGCCGGTCTCCTGCCAGCTGTTTTGCAACATGGCATTACTGCATGCCAAGAGGGAAATATGATTGGTGCTATCACTGCTGTAACAATTGCCAAGTCTGTATTTGTTTAACTCAGCTGCATCTCATCTCCCATCAAATGCCTCCATGGGGCAAAACAGCTCTGGGCTGTTTTACAGAGGCTGCCTGTGATGGACCTGATAGCTCCAAAAAATACATCTCCAAAGTTGTATTCCCCGACAGTTTAATGCTCTTACCTGGGACTCAAGGCCTTTGCCCACTTACCTTCAGTAGCCACTCCCTCACCACCAGCTTCTAAGCTGTTGGGAATGAGCCCTTGTACACCATACCGTGGTGGCAAATGGCCCAGGATGAGCTTCAGCAGTGACTTGCATGACTACAAGCATGTGTCCCAGCTGCTCTGAGACCTCAGGGTCTGGACAGGCCTTCTGAGCCTTTGGCTGAGGTGTTGGCCAGACCTCAAGGCAGAGATAAGAAAGGACCATTAGTGTGGAAACCTGAAAACAAGCATAAAAACTTGAAATTCATGAAAACTGCACAGCACTTCCATATTTAGACTGAAGAGAAAAAAAAAAAATAAAAAGGAGAAAATGAAAAATATGAAAAAAAGAGACTGACACTATACATTTGGCCAAAACCCCAGGCTTGATCAACCTGCCAATCATGCTATTTTTAACCATGTGCAAAGAACCCAAGAGGGCTTGGCATTTCCCTGCAGCAGTACTGTAAAATCTCCTGATCACCCATGGGAAATGCCTGCCTTCCTTCTCAGTGACTGCTGATACCCCAGTAAAGTGAGGAAAATGTTGGCGTTTTTTCCCTCCCAAAGACAGAGAGTATAATCCACATTTTATGCTGGAAATATTTTTGTCTTTCAATATATGTTGTATTCACGTGAAATAAAAGAGAAACTAACCAAGGCTTGGTTTTCTTCATGAACTTGAATGGAAAACACTTCCAGAAAAGTAAGAAAATAAGATTTAATGGCATTTTTCTGGCAGGGAGAGAAACAATCCTTAAATCAAGGAGAGAATTAGAACTCCCATGTTGCATTTAAGCATTCTGTCTTTGTGGTTAGTCCATACAGGGAGCTCTTTACAAAGGTGATAAAGTGGCAAATGTAATTGCTGTTTCAATCCGAGCGCAGTGGCTGCCTCTGCTTTTGTCAGGACCCCTGAGTGCATAGCTGGAGCTCCACTGAGAGTGCTTGTGGGTGGCTGGGGTATGGTCCGTTTCACTTGGGTGAAAGTTTCCCCACACAGGAGCAAGAAGTTGGTTAGCTTCTTCAAAGGAACTTGGCATTCCCTATAGCACCTAGAAGTTGTCTGTCAAGGACATGTTGCTGATCCTGGTGGGCCAGGAAAGGTGGCTGTGCTTGGGAAAGGTTTGGTCAGAACGTAAGCTCAGGAGGATGTTGTGGCCTGCAGTGACAGCAGGTTGCTTTTCATTTACTAAACAATCCATGCCAGTTTTAACACTTTATAGTGGTTCAGTGGATGACCTGTGTTCATCACTGTGATATATGTTAACACACCACCCCATGCTCCAAGCAAGGCAGAAAATGCCTGTTGTTTAGAGGTACCAGGAGCTTCTTTTATAAGAAGAAAAAAACAAGGAAGAAAAAAAAGACATCTGAACAGACATTCAGTAGTCAGAGTCTTAACAGACTTAAGCTCGGCTGTCTTCAGAGAGTTTTCAAAAGCTTACTGCAAACACTTCTGTTTCAAAGCTTATGCTCCTTTATCTATGAGAAGCTAAACACTGGCTAATTCTTTAATTAGTTTCCAACAAGATGTTTTTCTCTGTAGCCAAGGCTTGCAACAGGATAATTATGTCTTTAGTTTAAAAACAAGTGTCAATACAGAAAGTTGTTTTGATTTCCCTTTCTTCAAATGTTTTATTTTGCCTTCTATTTAGCTTCCACCGTGTTGATTCTCACCCGCAGTATCTTTCCTTGGTTTGGGAAAGGTTAATTACTTTATTTTTAGCTCCCTGTGCTGCAGTTCTGAGGCATGGACATGACAGAGCCAAGCCAGTGCTGTGATCTGTGGTGCAGTTGTATGAATGCAGTGCTTGGGCCCCTCCCAGGGCCAAGGAGATGGAGGAATCTTGAGCCGCCATCAGCTGAGCAGCACAGCTCATTAAACTGTAATAACCATCTGTCCCTGGGTGCCCAAGTGCTACACTGCATGCCAAAGACCTGCATTTTGAGCTTCCCAATCTCCTGCCTACAACCAGAGTCATCCACATTTATTTTATCAGAGTTCCCAGCGCACCAACAGATCTTCTGCTGCTTGGTCAAGAGCTGACTCAGTCTTGACAGTACTGAGCAGACATGAATCTTCTAGGCCTGGGTCCCCTGTGGATGTTGTGGTTTAACCCCAGCCAGCAATCAAGTACCACGCAGCTGCTCACTCACTCCCTCACCAACCAGATTGTGGAGAAAATCAGAAAGGTAAAAGCTTGAAAATTAGTGGGTTGAGATAAACATGGTTTTTAATAGGGAAAGCAAAAGCTATGCATACAGATAAAGTAAAAAAAGGAATTCACTGCTTCCCATGGGCAGACAGGTGTTCAGCCATCCCCAGGAGAGCAGGGCTCCATCACACGCTTACTTGGGAAGGCAAAGACCATCAGTCCAAATGTACCCCTTTCCTCCTTCTTCCCCGCACTTTATATACTGAGCATGATGTCATATGGTATGGAATATCCCTTTGGTCAGTTCGGGTGACTTGTCCCAGCTGGGTCCACTCACAACTTCCCATGCACTCTCAGTCCCCTTGCCAGCATGGCAGTATGAAAAGCAGAAAAGGCCTTGGCTCTGTATAAACACTGCTCAGCAATAACAAAAACATCTCTATATTCTCAACCCTGTCTTCAGCAGAAATCCAAAACACAACCTGGTATTAGCTACTGTGAAGAAAATTAACTCTGCTCCAGCCAAAACCAGCACTGAGACCATAGTGAGAGGGAGAGGAATTGCCCCCTCTACCCCTCTCTGGTCCTTGTCTGTCAATGCATGGATGCAGGAGGCCAAAGGTCTGACACCAAGCTTACCCAAGGAGAGTTAGACTGGCTTCATACTCCCCACAGGAGAAGATCCTGAGTATTAGGCTACACAGCATGTCTGTGTGGTGAGTGGGGAGTGTGACCTTTCTGGTTAACCCATTGTTGTTGTTACATGAGGGAATAAATACATTTTCATTGATCCAAGAGGAAGTGTTATGTGAACTTGAATATTGTGGATCAGCTGTCTTCAAGAAAGATGTGGAAAGAAATGTTCTCCTATCAGTCCACTGAAAAAAATGAGGATTATTGGAGACCTAGAAAATATAACTTGTGAGGACAAGCTAAAAGACCTGGTACTGTTTCTTCCACAGACAAGGATAGTGGGAAGAGGAGTGAAGGAAGAAGTAAAAGCACTGCAAGTGTCTTAAAATGCAGGAAATGTTGCTGCAAAGAATAAGGAAGTAGTTTGTTCTATATACTTGTGATGGATTACACAAAAATAATGGGATGAAACTGCAGCAAGGAAGTTGCCAGCCAGCTGTTGGGAAAAGCTTTCTTATGGCTGGGATGCTGAACCACTGGAGTGCCTGAAGATGTGTAGGTGCCACTAGCAGAGATTTGGTTGCAGAAATGTCTGCCAGGAGCAATGTAAGTAGCAGTGATTTTTTTCCCTGTAGCAGTAGGGACCAGCCAGACTAAATGACATCGTGTGTCATGGAAATGTAAGCATTGGATCTGGACTGAAGGTATAGCATGGAGTAACTTTCCCTCCTGTACAGAGCAGATATGAAGTTGGCTTCTCTGTTTTCTATCAAATGTGGAGTTATAGGTCATCTTCAGTCATTCACTACTAATGGAAATAATACTGGGGGGGAAATAAATGGGAGTGATTATGAAATATACAGTGGGGTATCAGAAGTTAGCCTTTGGGGGCATATGGGTTTGAAGGCAGGAACCTCCACTCCCTCCCCCAGTTCAGGTTCTGATTAAAAAGAATGTGCATGCATCCACTGAGAGTCAACATTTGCTACCTCCAGAGAACATTTTCTCCCCTTTGCAAATCTGTGCTGCTTTCTGAGTATATTGTAAGTAATTCTCAGTTGAGTCATTAATTCTTTCAACATATCTGAAAGAACTTAACTAATGTGATCATAAATTCAAGCACTTTGAATATTAGTACTTGAGCCTAGATGTGTTTATTATTAATATTAAATAAACATGAATAGTTCTTGCAAACTTTTCTTTTACTTTTAAAACTGGCAGTCCATCAAAATTTTATGTAAGTTTGGAACCTATACTATTCTTGCTTCTATAAACATGGTAATATCATAAGCCAAACATTTCCCCCTGATTGTTAGTGTGCTTCCTTTGCTTAGTCTCTGCAAATGTGCCCAGAGAGCACACAAAAATTCTTAGTCTCAGCTTCCTTTCATTCCTCTTATCAGCAAATCATGACCATAAGATGTAGACAAGGACATTTTGGAGGATGTGGGGGCTTCCCAGCCTCCACAGATGGCATGAACTCCTCACGCTGGCTCAGCACTTTGAGGGGATGGATTCCACTGCCTTCTGTCTGGATAGAGTACCCATGCCAGTACCCTGACCAGCATCACCCTGTGCAGCAGGCACAAAGGAGACTTCTCTCCTGCAGTCTCAAGACTCAGTGTCTCAATTTGCTGTGTCCACTGCTGATCTCAAGGTCTCTGTGCTATTATATTTGTGTTCTGTCTCTTGAGTGTTGAGGGATAGATAAAAACATGTTTGCAATCTGCCTGGAGAGATGCTGCCTCAACTCTGAAGATGGCCTATTTCTTCAGCCAGATCTGTGCTTCTCTCAAGGTGGGGTATAAAGTCTCCCTGCCCTGGGGAAGGCTAAGTCTCTCCAGTACCTTTGGGACCTATGCAGGGCTGCAGACACAGGGTCCTGCCACCCTGGCTTGAAGGCAAAGTGAAGCTCAGCACTGCCTGTCCTTGGCACAGTGTGACCATGTATGTGGCAGCTCTGGGGGATGCCTGGTGGGGTGCCTGGCAGTGAACTTGCTGGACTAGCAGGGATACAGTTAGACAAAAAGAAATGAGGACAGAAAAAGAAGGGAAAAAGAGGGGGAGAGCCTCAAGGCTCAGATCCAGCCCTGGCAGCTCAGGTCCCCAGCTGGACGTAGGGACAAGTGACTCATGCCGTGCAGGAGCACGGGAGACCTGGGCACTGTAGGGCCATGGCTCTGACCAAACCCCCCTGGTCAGAGAAGGGCAAAGAGGATATGAAGATCCGCAGCCCATGGGAGTGTGAGACACTGGTGCAGCTCCAGAAGAGAACCCTGTGGCCATCCTGCAGAGCCTGATAAGAAAAATATCATTTGAGATAATGTCTGGGCTTGCTGGGAAGCAGGACAGCTGGGTACAGGCTTCACAAGGGGAAGGGATGGATGGATAGATAAATGGGAACAGGAATAATTTTAGGCTCCTTCAAGAGGAAAAAACACTTTGCCTACCAGATCTTCAGGCTCACACTTCTTAGCACTTGCTCATGTAATGCCCAGACTTGAAGACTTGGAAAAGCAAATTGTCAAAGAGAAGTGATTCTTGCAGAAGGCTGCAGTGCTTGGACAGAGCATGAGGATGTGGAGTAGCTATGTGGCATTGTTATTGCCAGGCTATTGTAAAGCATCTGTGTTCTTGTGCTGCAAAATCCCCAAGGGGATGCATGTATTTAAAACAATAAAGATCCTAAAAAAGCACCAAAAAAGAACTTGAACAAAACCCCTAATGCAAAGCCAAGGGGTTCAGCCATCACTGTTGCCTTGTTCCTCCCAACCAGGAGGTCTGGGATGGTGGCGAATGACTGCATAGGCAGGCTGGGCTTTGAGCAAGATGTGACACCTGGCCTTTCCCCAGAGCCATTGGGATAAGCCAGTCCCTGTGCAGTGCCAGTGGCCCCTGGCAAGCCGCTTTGTGAGAGAAAAACCTACAGTGGTTACACCCTTAGAGGTTTTGCCTTCTCATCACCTGCTGCTAAGTGACAGGGCAAGGAGAGCCAGGTATGGCAGGCAGTGCAGGGAGATGCCTGCCTGGAGAAGAGAAGGCTTCTGGAAGACCTTATTGTGGCCTTTCATCACTTGAAGGCGACCTATAAGAAAAATTGGGACAGACTTTTTAGCAGGGCCTGTTGCAATAGGACAAGGGGTAATTGTTTTAATATAAAAGAGGGTAGATTGAGAGTAGAAAATTTTTACAATTTTTACAATGAGGGTGGTGAAACACAGGGACGGGTTGCTCAGAGGGATGGTGGATGTCCCATCCCTGGAAACATTCAAGGTCAGGTTATAAGGGGTCTGAGCAACCTGATCAGTGTGAAGATGTCCCTGCCCATGGCAGGGGCTTGGGCTAGATGGCCTTTAAAATTCCCTTCCAACCTGAACTATTGTATGATGCTGTGATTCTATGATCCCTTATGATCACAGGACAGCGCTGTGTCTGCATGGTCCTGTGAGGATCATTAATGGCTCTTCAATAGATATCAGCATTAATGAGGGTATCTCTCCTGGACTGGGGGCACCCCTTTCTTCCAGTCATCCCAGGGCTGTGGACCTGGCCTGGAGATGGGCAGACCATCCTCAGCCCTGAGCTGGGGATGAATGAATGGATGGATAGATGGATGGATGGATGGATGGATGAAGCTTGGCAAAGGGCTGAAAGCACTGCATTGCCTGATAGATGACATGGGCTACTTTATGGGGCAAAAGTTGCTCTTTTAGTGCGTTGTGCACCCTGCCAAGACTGGGGCTTGGCCATGATCAAGCCCTGGGCAGGGGGTACCATTAGCTGCTGTCCTCCTTCCTTGTCATTCTTAGGAAATATAAACTGGAGAGTCCTGCCCTGATCTGGAAAATGCAGCATCTGCTGCAGCATCCTAGTAATAGCACATCTTAGGCCTTGCTGCCTCAGGAAGAGGCTCACAAAGTGCTTTTCATGGAGAAGAGCATGAAGCCATGTGGGATGAGGATGGCTATGTGGGACCCTAGGGCAATGGGTTCTGCACATCTGGTGGAGTGCAACACTGGGATTGCAGGCTGTCCTGTGCACAGAAATGTCTTGGTTTGGGTTATTCTGTGGAACTTTAAAATAGAAACTGTTTTTAGGCTTTTCCACTTGCTATGAATAAAGCACTATCAAAAGTTCTTCAGGTGGATTTCTTCCTCCCCAGCTTCTCTTTGTCTGAATCCAAGCCTTGCTTCTTGGTCTTTTCTCTTCCCTTGGAGGCATAGCTCCAAGCACCACCTCTGCCAGATCCTGGTACCAGCTGGAAACACAGCGCCATCCTCTCCAGCTCCAGCAACAGCTGAACAGCATAGGATTGCTTAAAAATTAATCCAAACTTGTATTTCTTATCAAAAATGCTAAATTGTTGGTGCAGAGCCCAGAAAGTCCATGTAGGTTGGGTAAATATTCTCTCCATTATTTATTAAATGACTTTACAAAGAGCTAAATGCAGCCACAGAATCATTAGGGAAACTGGACAGTAATCAACAGGCATGAGGGGGTTCTGCTTCCTGCATAGGTCTCCTGAGAGAGGAAAACAAAGCAAACCCAGGGGTACCAGCCTCTTTCCTCCCAGGGCAGAGCGACTGAAATCAATTCCAGTTTAAAAACAGTGAAGGCACGGAGAAAGTAGTGGGTATGTCTTGGAGACCTTTGCTGCAGTTGAGAAGACAGCCCAGGTCTGGGCATCATCCCAAGGGGACTCAAAGCTTACCATCAGGGCCAAATTCTCCCAGGCTTGGATGCACACAAGCCAAGTAAAATATGTTAACTGGCATTTCATTTGCTAAACACTCTCCTAGTTTGCAATGGAAGTAGTAGGATCCATATATCTAAGAGAGGGCTTTTGGCTCAATCTCCACCATGTGCGTGCCCTTAGTTGTACTTTTCACTGTCTCATTTTCTGCTCTTAAAAAAATCCAAGCAACAAGACAAGCCCTGATTTTAGGCACAAACTGGCAAAATGCAGCAAAACCTGGAGCTGTGGGGGGAACAGAAGAGTTGCCCAAAGCAGTATTTGCCAGTTTGTCAGTGTGTTCCCCTTTGAGTTGAAGACCATTCCAGTGGCCCAGGGCACTATGACAGGACTGGCCATCCTGTACGCCATGAACGTGGCCTTCACCACGCTGGAGGGCGTGCACCCTCTGCATAAGGAAATCTCCATTTTTATCGTTGGGATGGATGGATGATCCCAATACCATGTCACTGAGGTGCCCACCCAGGCCTGGAATGCTGGTGTCGAGATATATGCCATGGACATCTAGCAGGTACACATGAACTCACTGCGGACTGTGGCCTCACTGCCAGTGGAGGAGCATGTCTTCCTGTTGGAGTCCTTTGAGCTCATATAGCCATTCAGGAATCAGTTCCCAGACAAGCTCTGCAGTGGGTGAGAGCTGCCATGGTGGGGTGGCTGTGGTGACTGCTTCTCACCTGGGCTAAAAGATAACCTTCAGATGGGTGTTTGGGGGCAGGGAGGCAACTTCCCCAGTGAGGAGGTATTGGGACTGGTGGCCTTTCCTCCTGCTCGTCTTTCCTGGCATGAGATAAGAGAAGTTTTGAAAGTATTGCAAGCATGTGCTTTTCTTCACCCATGCCTGGTAGCTCTGGACCAAACCAGGATGTTATGGTAGCAGTGATGGAAATGTTCAAGAGCAGAAAATGTGGAGCTGGTTTCCCTGGGTGTGATGGGGCTGGCAGACAAATCCCAGAGCCATATATACATTTCAACATGCTCTAGCAGGCTCTCCTCCGATGCAGACATGTGCATGACATCCCCTGCATGTGTGTTTGAGTTTAATAGATTCCTGACCACATGGTGCTGCCCAGGATCATCTGGCTGGTCTCGGCTGTGAGCCAGGAGGCTGGTTCACACTGTGGCTCTGTTGGCACAAGTTGGGACTTGTCTGTCCCCCACCATGCTAGTGGGTATTGCTGGAGACCTGGCACTTGTCAGACATGGGATCAGCACAAGTATTATTTTAATTACTGGGTTGGAACCAACTCTGTGTGTGTGTGGAGAAGGGCACACGGAACTCACACAGCAGCCTCAGAACTCATATGGAGCAGCTGTCAGTCTAAAGGGCAGCCTGGGAGCCTACCCACACCACTCCCCCTGGAACTCCTAACCCAGCCTCTGACTGGCTACACCACCCGTCACTCCCGTCTGGGATCTCTCTCTCTCTTTACTCTTTTTCATCTTTTAGTTTCTTTCTTTTCTGTACTCTTTTCATACTTAATATTTTGGGTAACTTAAAACCAGTGGGTTGGATTCTGCCTCATATACTGGGACAATGGTTTGTGGAATGGTCTACTTGGTTGTGTGTTATGCCTTTAAAGCTTTTGCCAAAATCCTTATTTCCTCCTGAAATTAAAAGTATCTCCTGGGAAAATGTGTCAGCATTCTCTCTTTAGGCTATATAGCTATCTGAAGCTATATAACAACCAAAGGCTCTGCAAAAGGTAGGTGGGCAAAATTTTGGAGTCTTAAATATATTTTTAAAAGTAATACTCCCAGTTAAGCTTCTGGTTTCAGGACTGTGGTGTTACAGCACTGCAGCAGGATGCCAAGACCTTACTTACCTGCTTCAGCATCTGTTGAAGGGCAGAAGGCAGCAGCCAGCCTCTTTCAGGCAGTATGCCTTGGCAAGGGCTGCATTACTGCCATGGTGAGTCTCAGGTGAGTTTCAGCTTGCTGGGTCTGGGGGGTCCAGGGTTGACCAGATATTGCTTCCCAGGACCCTGATGTGCTCCTGCACTTGATGCTTTTGCCTCCAATGCTCTGCCTGTTGCCTGCCTCTCCTGCTGCCCAGTTCCCTCCAGCTCTGGAGGCTTCTGGCAACACAGACACGCAAACCTGGCTCCTGCAGCATGTTCTGGCTGAGCTCAAGCTTATCCTTACTCAGCTCAAGTTATCTGCAGTATCAGTTAATACTGAGTGTTGATTTAGTGCTTGGATAGATCAGAAATCTGAGGTTGTTCAGAAACCTTCCCCTCACAGTGTCCATGTCTGCATTGGAAATCAGTGGATGAGTGTTGGGGCTGGCAGGGCTGGGACTGTGTGGATTGTCCTGGTGGCTTTGACTGCAGTCATGGGGCAGGTGCCAGAACCAAAGTCCCTGTGTGTCCAACTTCTCTAATGCTTGCTCTGTCTGGCTAGGATTGGACGTGTGTGGATCAAGAGCATGTCTGCCAGCACAGCTGCATCAGCATCCCTGGCTCCTTCTACTGCAAATGCAACCTAGGCTCAATGTGGGTGGAAAGTACCTATTCCTGTAAAAACCCTTTTTAAATCCTAAATCTTGTAGGGGGCTTGTAGTTACAAGTCTCATGGAGGGAAGATGAAATACAGCAGAGGACCTGGTGAGGCCAGCAGCAGCCTGGGTGCTCTGTTCACTGGGCTGCTGCCTCCAAAGTCTGTAGTGACTGCAGACATTCAGCATTGCTAAATCCTGGCCAGTCACGTGGTCCTTACGGTGCTTTTTGCATTGTCCCCGTTCTGTCTGAGGCTACTGTGGTCTGGGCTGGTGAGCACTCCTGCAGGCTATTGCAGCACATGACCCTCACCTACATTATCTGTGAACTGCTTTGCTACTCAGAATCTACCCGTGGCAGTGCACAGAGACCCAGGAGCAACCCCATTCTCAGTGCCACCCCTGGGCTGCTGTGTGACTTCGGGCTGCTTTTCCCAAAGCAGCCTGCCTGCCCCTTCATAGCCTTAGGGTGACACATTAGTGTAGAGACAGGTGACAAAACAGGGCACCACAAACTGCAGGTATGGGCCCAATACCAGTGAGTTTGCACATCGTGTAATTCAGGAAATTATTGACATTAGTGATATTGCTTGTCAGGTTTAGTGGGGTGCCCAGAGTTGAGCAGGTGGGGGTGACCTTAGCTGGAACAATGAATCTTGCAGATCAAACTTAAACAGCAGTAAAGAGCCATTCATGGCTGTTGCTTGTGCACCGTACAAGAGTACAGCTTGAATGCCATTCGGATGTTCACCTGCAGTCTTAAAACACACTTGCAATGGAGAAATCAGCACAGTGGTAGCCATCCACCTTGTCTTTCCTGAGTACCTGGTGGTCTGCAAGCAGCTGGTCAACACTTTCTTTCATGGTTCTGGTTGCACATTGAAGGAAATTATCTTTTGCCAGTATTAAGTTAAGATTGCCGTACAAGGCTTCTTGGTGATATCTCTGAGGAATATGAAATTTTCCTGTTAGAAATGTCTCAGGATATAAAGTAACATCCTCTTGTAAAGTATTTAATATGACTCCTGGACACAAAGTAGTACTAAAGCCATTCAAAGCTTTTATTTTTATTCTTTGCAGTAATTAATTGCACATATCAGAGCCTACACTTATCCTTTCAAGTATCAGAAGAAAGATTATGAGAAAGGTTCCATAAATCAAACATGGAAGTGTTGCCACCAAGTGGTACAAGCTGTATTAGGCAATGGCTCGTAATTTATAGATCACAGCATTGTATCTGAGATGCCCTGATGTATTTATAAAAAGATTCCTTTTTGCTTTGTTTAGCTATCTTTTTTTTGTTGTGATTCATTTTACTTCCCATGAGGTTAAATGATCACACTAGCACCCATCTCCATGGAGTCATGGAGTCTATGACATGCTTCTTTCAGCTTCTTCTGGAGCTGCAGGCAGTGGAGAGGCAAATATGAAGGGCCTTCTGTATGGATAGGACCATTCAGGCAGTCTTCAATGCAGTCCCTTGTCTTATTAGGATATGCCATATCCCTCCCTCCTCAGCCTCATGTGTGAGCAGAGAGAGTGGCCTGGCAGTGGAATGTGTCCCATAGGCCACATGACTGGCTGAGGAGTGTCCCAGCTCTCCCCTGACATTTCTAGTGCAGCCCCTCCTGAGGGACTTGGACACTTTTGAAATCATCTGCAAATTTATATATATATTTTTTTTTAATGGTACATATGTGCTAAGGTGTTCTGTTTTTCAGTCAAAGTATTAAGTATGCTGTACTTTAGCCATATGTTTTTCTTTAGTATGAAGGAACTTAATAATCCCCTTTGCTTCACTGTTGTTTAGAAACCTGAGAGTATATATATTAAAAAAAATGTGGAAAAGAGGTTGAGATGCTTCTTTTGTTATTTATGTTGTGAGGCATACATTATTCTTGAGAGCTGTCTCTTCCATTGGGACATGGCTCTCCAGAGCTGCTTGGGGCACAAAGCAGTAGAAGGCATACTGGGAAGGATGTGGAGACTTGTGCACACACACACAGATCCCACCTCTGCTCAAGCATATCTAAATTGCAGCATGTGCTGGGGATGTAGACGGTCTGCAGGTCTCACACCCTTCTGCCTCCCACGCAGTGTGGCTGTCAGCACCAGCAAGCCTATCAGCTGAACTAGCTACTTTTGCTGGTGGGTGGAAAGATGAGGGTGGTGCAGGAATCTGGAGAACTGAAAGTCATGGTGGGCACTCAGATAGATGGTGGTGGCAGTGCAGTGCTGGGTTGGCTGCTTGGATAAGCTGAACATATGGAATAGGAACCCAACAGGAAAGATTTAGGTCAAAAGGATGCTTTTTCAAAGCTGACATATTTTCTCAGCTTTTTTCTCAACAACCTCTCCCTTTCTGTCTTTGGACAACTGTCTTGTGTTTCTCAGAATGTAAGCCTAAAGTATTCCTCTTTTTTTTTTTTTTTTAATCATTGTCAATGTTGCCACCATTATTTACAGATCAAGCAAATGATAGCAAAAAGCAGAATCAGTCACCAAGCTCCTTTTATCCTAGGTTCAGTCTCCTGAAATTACAGTAGAGGAGTTAAATTAATGCAGCTGATCTCCTGAAAGGAACCACTAGAAGGGAATTGGTAAGTATATGTGTTAGTGAAACCTGACAGGAGAAAAGGTCTCCAAAAATCTTGCTGCATAATTTCCAAAGCCCTTACAAATGTGAGTATGAATATATTTAAATTTTATTTTTTGACATTATAAAGAGAAAGAAAATAAATGCAAAGGGTGATGTTAACCTGAATAACACCTAGCATTGCTAGCCAGAGGGAAAAGAATAAAATTAGGATATCAAATCTAAGTTAAAATATTAAAAATCTAAATTTAAAATATGTCTTATCAGGAGCAGGCGAACTTGCCTATAATGGCTTATGTTTCAGTCTGTTATACAGAGTAAGTTTAACTTGACCATTTATGAATAGCTAATTATTTTCCAATATGATGACTGCTCTTTAGACATCACATTTGCATATGATTCTTCCACTTGTTATTTTTACTACGGCTCCTTTAAAAATAATTAACTCTGATAAATCAAGCAGACAGATTAATATAATAAATTTGCTAGCAGATGAAGTAATTATTTTCAAAATTATTGAAGCAAAATTAGGTTTTCTTTATTTTTCTATGAGGTTTTGCATATGGAAGAGGCCAAATATTTAGACATAGTTTGTACATGGCTATATCTGTTGTATATCTGCATATCTGTCCCACCTACATTTGTAAAGAGAATATATACTTTCCCCCCCTCTATTAACTGAAGAAATAGAAACTGTCATAAGACCACGTAAAAATGAAACACAAAGGAGTCACTGGACAACTCTGATTTCAACTATAATTTTGTCCATCAACAGAATAGTTTTGAGCAAGGTATTTGATAACTATTTAGAACCATCTTATTTTTATTGAAATTTTATAAAATCCAGGAAACTTTCTAGTCATTTCTACTTTTGCTTATGGTACAGTGCCTGTACCAAAGTTGTTAAATCTCTAGTGAATACGGTTCTATATCTTGTTGGAAAAAATAGAAGCAAAATAAAGGAAAACCAAAATGTTTAAATATATTTGGTTGAGCAGAGTGTGTACATTTTGGTGATCAAAATGGTAGGCCAAATATTATAGGGCTATGATGAGGTGAGAACAAATTTTGACCCAAATTAAACTTGACCAAAATTAAAATGGCCACGAGCAATAGGCAAACAACTAGCAGCAAATACGGCTTTTTTCCAAGGCAATAGGTGACAGATATGGCATGCAGCATACCATGGGCCAGGACCGTTATCTTCTGGATTGTCTGGAAGCAGGTGCACACAATCCATTGGGCATGAGGGGGTGAATGATTTGGTTTGTCACTACTGACTTGCATGGTGACTGAATTAAGTAAACAGTCTTTCAGGCTAACCTCTCCAGGTGTCTGGAGATCAAGGAATGAGAATAATTTAGGTTAGAAAAGACTTCTAATGTCATTGAGTCCAACCATTAACTCAGCACCATTGTGTTCATCACTAAACCATATCCCTAAGTGACACACCTACATGTCTCGACACCTCCAGGTCACAACCCATGTCTTGCCTGGCTTGAATCACTTCTGGTGGTGCCAGCTGCTCCCACTGATGAGGCCGTGCAAGAACACAGTGAAGGTGCCCACATCGGTCAGACAGAGCAACCCTGCGATAATGCACAGCCTCAAGTCCTGCTCTGCCACTGCCTATGGTTTGCTTGTCTTACAGAACTGCAGGTGGGGATTAAACCTTGGTAATGATCTCTGAGGAGCAACAAAGAGAAACACTTTCTGGCGTTGAACGTTTCACTCTATTTATTTGTATTGCAGCTGTTTTTGAAGGAAGGGGAAAAATTATCATGGGGCATTAAAGCTGAAATATCTAAATCCCCTCTTTTTGGTGTGTAAAAAGAGGCTTAAGCATTTAAATAATTGAGCTATATGGCTAATCTACTTTGAACTTTAAATTAGTTAAAAATTTAATAAAGGATTATAAAATAATTGTTATATTAGAATTACAGGGCATGAACATCAGCACAAAGAGACCTTTCCAGACACTACCCATGCACACCCAGTGAACACAAGCATTGGAGAACCCCTTTTCTGCATATGCATTTTCACCATTGTGGCACTTTCCCCAGGCACATTCCTGAGGCAGCACACAACAGGAGAGGATGCTGTCACACAGAGCAGCTGCTAGTTTTTGAAAATATCTCAAGCACTTGTACTTGGAGGAAGAATGACATCCATAAATTCCTGAGCTTTTTTTTTTAATTCTCCCATATTAATTTTTTTAAGAAACATCCCATTTTGAAGTCCTGTATCCAGAATTTTCTTTTTCTTGCTTTCTCCACTATCTCGCTGTGTCATGATGTAAGAAACATCTTCAGGGTTTGCTACTAATTAACTGTGGCCCAGTTAACGGTGTCACTGGGCTGTTTCTCCAGCAATAGCTCCTGGCACGAGCTGACCTTGTAATTTTCCAGATGCAATGTTTCCTCAGTTTGTGTGGAAAAAAACAGGAAAACAAAACAGCACCTGCAAAGAATAAATGTAACTATAGTTCACTGTAGCCTTTCAGTACGGAGCCATGAAAACCTTAATAAACCATACATAAACCTCCACTAGATACTGAGGCCTTTCCACTAACAATTTGTCCTTGCTGCCATAGCTGTCTTTCATCCTCCCTGTCCACCTCCCTGCTAGCCCATGTCCATGCGTTGCAGGGCTGGTAGGCACCCAGAAAGGCTGGGGCTTTTGTTTAAGCGTTTTCAGCTGCTTATCTGTCACAGAAAGAAGGCACCTTGTAATGGACCACAGGTGTACCCGCCACAGTAGGGTTGGGCTTTGAAACACTTGTGCTGAAGAAGTAGTATTGATTTCAGCGGGGTTGGGCCTGGGAATAACAGCTCTACAAGGAATAGAGGTGTTTTTCTTTCCTCTGGGACAGTATGGGTTAAGTTTTATCCTGAAAAGGAAGAGGACAGTCCAGGTGCAGACCCATTTTGTTTCAGCTGGGGAGGAGGAGGAGATGGTTGTGCCAGGGCATGACCAGGTAGCATTTTTTCCTCCTTACCCCATCCCCAAGGAGCTTCACAATTGCACAATATCTCACTAGCTTCAAATAGGCACTGCGGCCAAGAATTCTATGATTCTAAGATGTTGCTTCTCCCCACTCTCTGCCCACCCTCTGAGGCGGCAGGGCCCAGGTCACTGGCACCTCATATAGTTCATGTATATAGCCTTTCATTCTGTCTCTGGGAGCCATTGATGGGTTGTAACCAGAACACGGTACTCACCTGTAGTCAGGGGCACAACATATATGCTAGCCCTACAAGGGATGCGATGGGACACCGGTCTATGCAGCATGTGGGGAGACAAAGTCTACTGTATAGAGATAAAGTAGGTGTAGATAAAATGATTAAATGTAGATTAAATGCAGACAAATTAGTATGTAAATAATCAGGAGAAATCTTTACTCTGTTTAAAGGACAAATGAGATGCAAAGGTGCTGCATTGGGCAGTGGAATTGGGCACATTGATGTTGCTTACATGTATGATACTTTGTGTTTCACCTCAGACATAACTTTGGCATTACAAAGACTATAAATAGAGCATCCAGAGCAGAAAAGTACAGGAGGGAAGAGGAAACCTCTAATAAATTATATCTTAAAAGGATCTCAGTAGAAGGAGTAAAACAACAGGAAAGTTTAAAAGAAGTTTGTCCTGAATGTTATAAATTCACATGAGAAAAAAGGTCTTTGCTTCTCTCAGTGTGGGAAGACACAAAAGTTTCAGTACTTTGTGCTTAAGTGTGGAAAAGGTCAAGACTGTTTTTGCCATGTTGTGATTAAAAAATCATGCTGTTAAAATTGTATTAAATGGAACTCCTGAATTCTTGCAGCCATGGATTTCAGAGCAATTGCTTCTCATTTAGCTTGTCCAAAGGTTTGTCTACCAAGAACCTGGCATTACACTAAACAAAAGGTATTGTTTAACTTATAACAAATACAGCAATCTCATCTCAAATACCTACAGCTGTGAGGTGTGAACAGACCAGGGACATTAGGCCTGATTTTGTGTGGATGAGCCTGGGAAATGTTTCGGATACCAGTATGATTTACCTTGTGGTGCTGTTGTGGCAATCTAGATTCCCCCGTGCAGAATGCAAATAGCAAATACTCCCCCAGCAAGCAAAGTTTTTGTGCTGTCCCTTGCTGGGGACTAGGGGTGTCGTGCAGAGAGGTTCCCAACCAGCCCAAGAATTCCTCTGCAGGTAGCCGCTATTGGTAGCCCTTTGCACATGGTCTGTGAAAGCTGCTTGCCTGTTGGTTTTGCTGGGGGACTGTGGAGAAAGGGACCTGAATTTGAATGGAAGGTACCATAGCATGAAGACAAAATTGTGTTTTCCAGCCCCAGCACTTCAAAACTCTCCTGTTTCCCTTTCTAGTAAGCATGAAGGAAGGAAGACATGCAATATAAATTCACATGCACGCACAGTGAAGGATCATGCAGTTTTTACAGTCAAATTTGAAGATGAATTAGTTTTTGAGATACTGTCTAAGGATTATATTGCTAATAACCTAAATTTGACACACATTTTCCCCCCCTTTAGTTACTACCTGCAAAGCCTCTCTGATAATTATCTCTTATGAAATGGTGTCATTAATGGCTTCCTGTGAGGTTTTTTTGGAAGTGGCGGAAAGTTAAATAAAAATGAATTAACACAGCATTTTGGGTTTGTAGGGAAAATATGCAAATATCTTACTGACAAAGCCTTAGTAGCATTAAAGGCTTTCAGATCCTATCCTGAGAGGCTCTGCTTGTGGAATTAGAAGCCTTTAGGCAACCCTTAACTTAGTTTATGTATAATACACACACACACTTTCTCTCTTTCCCTCTCTCTCTCTTTTTCCCTAATGTCCTCTTGGATCAGTTCCCTCTGGTGCAGTTTCCAGCTTCACAGTTCATGAATTTTATTTGCAATCAATAAATAAACCTATTATAAAGTTTGGTATTCTCATCATATATTGTCATTTCTCATAAACCATTTCACTATATAGGTCAGCTTCACTGAGCACGTGCCACTCGCCTTTATGGCTCAGCAGAGGGCTGTCAGGTATATGGATGGGATGTGTATGAAGATCTAATAAGATTTCAGATCTAACGAATGCTTATGAATAAGACTGCAACAATTCATCATTATTATCATTATTATTAATATTATCTTACTGCATTGAGTTAGTGGTCAGCGTTTTTGTACTCTTTGAGCCCTGGTCTGTGACATGTTCTTACAGTACCGAGCAGAGGATTGCCTTGCAGTTCTCCAGACCCATCCCTACCATCAAAGAAAATGTTATTTCTGACATATAAGATCACAGGATTTCTCAGCCATTTTAGACAACTGAAGAAAAGCTTTTTGTATGCCCCTTATGAGGTTGTCAAGTTCCCACTGTAGCAAATTATAGTGACCCACCGTGACGAACCCTTCCTAATAGCTCATGCAGATTTCTTTAGGTAGCATTAGTTTGGGCATGGTGTGAAAAGGCAGGCCATCTTTGTGGTGATCAGGCCCTTGGACAGTTACTGATTTGTGCCTTGGATTTTATCTATCAGGCCAGACAGAGTATTAATAGCTGGTGTCATATGCAGTTATCAAATGCTAGTATCACAAGGTCAACTGACAAATAATATTCTAAAATGAAAACTCCAAATTGCCTACTTTGCTAACCTCTGACAGTGTGTAATCTTGTAGAGAAATGCAGTGACCAAAAAGGGAACAAGCAAGCAGAGAGGGTCAAGGAAGTTGGGAGTAGACATTCAGTTAAGTGCACTTTCACAAGCACAGGACAGTCAGCAGTACTTAGGACTTATCCTAGTAACACTACCATCACTACTATGAGATAGTAGAAGTGATACTATGACTACAGTACACCACCATTACTACTAATGCTAAGATTCTTTAAAGGTGTTAGGTTATTTGGGTTGTATGTGTAACTTTATATGATGCGCTTGATATTAAACCATGTTTCTTTGACTGTGGGACTCCATGTAGCTGTGACGTATCTTATGCTAATGACAAGACTATGTTTTAGCTGCAGATACTACCAATGTGAGAACTCTAGCAACTAGGTTTGCTTTTTTTTTTTCTTTTCTGCTTTTCCGTTTGCCTAAGAAATAAATGATTGTCTTCCTTTCTCTTCACTTTCTCTTCAGAACTCTTTCATCATAAGGCATGTAAGCAATCTTTTCTTCCAACCAGGGAAGACATGCTCCAACTATTTCTTTATACCCTTATAACCCTTATCTTTAAGTTATGCTTCTCTGTATTGACCTACTGTTTCTGCAAGTTATTTTTCTGAGCATGTCTGTACTGGCTGTTACTGGGTCAAGGCCTTGAACACATGCCAAACTGTTTGGGGGGCCTCTTTCCTATGTTTCAGTGGATGTTTGCCAGAATATGTAAGTCTGCAGCAGCACTGACTGTGCTGAACTCTTCCAGAACAACGTCTCTCCCACCATACACAGACTACTACATTTCTGATTTGAAGACACAAGGGAACCATATGTGTGTACATAGGATATAAGCAATAAACGTCCACAAGGTGTAGATTAGAAGGCTGACTTTGACCTTCTGCCTCATAGCACACCCAAGGTGCATAAAGCTTGGTTTCCCAAGGGATGCCTTTGACTTCCTCTGGATCTCAGTGTGCTTGATGCATATGTTGTCAACAAGCTCAAGACAGACTGTTGGGATTGATTAGTCCTCTACTCCCAAATTAAGAGACCTCTATTATGCTTACAGCATTGAGGGGGATATTTCCAGTCACTGAGGCAGAAAAGCTGGCAAAACGTACTTAATTTATACCTGAACTGCTGCCAGTATTCACTGCTGAGATCCTCTTTCCTCATCCTGCTTGTGCAGGCTGCCAGCTTCATACCTCAGCAAGCAAGCAAGGCAACATGGTGCATGATTCTACACAGTGTACCTTGCAGTCCCTGAGCCCACCTCTTGCGGGCGAAAAAGTTGCTTCTCTGGCATCAGTCAGTAGTGACATGTACTCAGAGCAGGCACATGTTTCATGGGAAACAAGACGCCAAATGTCTTAATGGAATATTGGGAAAATTGTTGCAGCCGACACAGCACACATGCTCTCCAGCACCTTAGCCAAGGTGGGAGATTCTCTTGGCATCCCTTCGCTTTGTACAGGAAACAAATGCCAATGCTGTCTTTTGACATACACATTAAGGCAATACAGATACAACTCTTCTCAGAAGCTGTGGGACAACATTCTGTTGAAAATTAGGTTTTGGAATGTCTTTGTGATTTTGCCTTAATCATAAATGAATAAAGGCAGAACCCAGTTCTCATCCTCAGTGATCACATTCACTTCTGTAATTAAAACAGGCTAGGCAAATGAAGATAAAGGTTTTATTTTATCCAGAGGAGTTCTGGTTGAGACTCTGGGGAGGGATCTGGCCACTAATAAGTTATGGCAAACCATCAGACCTGGTACTGCTAACTTTAGTGTATCAGTGATTCCCATCTCTCATCTCCACACGAAGCAACCTTAGGTTGCATTTATGTAGCAGACCCCCTTTGAGTCTGTGTCCTGATTTAATATCAATCTAATATAGACTGGTTAGAGGTAGTCAGCATGGATTACAAAAAGGAGGTCATGCTTAACAGTCTTGATTCATTTCTTTGAGGAAGTGACAGTGAAAGTGGACAGTGATAAAGAAGGAGACATAATTTACTTGGACTTGAAAAGGCTCTCAATACAGTGCCACGTAACAGATTAATTTATAAGGTTAGCAAGTATGGGACTGATACTAAAATGCTCAATTGGTTATAAAATTGGCTTAGTAACAAGGCCCAGGGAGTGGCAGTAATGGTTATAGATTACGCTGGGGAAATGCTATGCACCCTGGGGTGTGTGTTTGAAGACATTCTGAAGATAATAAGGATGTGCAAAGCCAAAAACAAACGTGGTGGAAAAAAGAGAAAAAATGGCCATACAGAAAAGATGAAGGCTACAGTCTCATGGGAAGCAAATGATCATGCCAGCATGTGTACTGGTTTCAGCTGGGGTGATTTCCTTCACAGTGGCTAGTACAGGGCTGTGTTTTGGATTTGTACTGAACTCAGGGTTGATAAGACAGAAGTGTGTTTGTTATTGCTGAGCAGGGCTTACACAAAGCCAAGGCCTTTTCTGCTTTTTGTACTGCCACTCTGGAAAGGAAGTTGGGGGTGCGTGGGAGGCTGGGACATGACGCAGTTGGGTCGGGTGACCCAAACTGACCAAAGGGATATTCCATACCATCTGAAATCATGCTCACTATATAAAGTGAGGGGAAGAAGGAGGAAGGGGAAGGTGTTTGTAGTGATTGTGTTGTGCGTGACAGGGCCCTGCTCTCTTGGAGATGGTTGAACACCTGCCTGCCATGGGAAGCAGTGAATTAATTTCTTGTTTTCCTTTGCATGTGTGCGTGGCTTTTGCTTTCTTTCCCTGTCTGTATCTCAACCCATGAGTTTTCCAGCTTTTATCCCTCTGATTCTCTCCATGATCCTGCTGGTGGAGGAGAGAGCAGGTGGCTGCGTGGGGCTTTGTTGCCAGCTGGGGTGAAACCACAGCAACATGGAATTGGAAATTTCAGGTAGTGTCCAGTGAAGAAAATTGTCTAGGAACTGAAGGGGCCTAGGCAGGCTCATTAGCTGCAGGTCTTTCAACAGAAGCAAAAGTATACAGAGCAGCAAGGACCTATCCTTTTAAGTGGGAAAGAGGGCAAAAATTACAGCTTGCTCCAAGTGGGAGGCCTGTTCTCAGAAACCAATCTTACCCTGAAAAGTCAAAGATCCCCGGGTCCTTGCTATGAGGATGAATCATAGAATTTAGTTTGTGTTTTCAGCTCAAAATAAATCTTTGGAGAATCCTAGTTCTTTCCATTTGCTATAATCTAAGGAGACTGGACTTCCAGAGCTGAAATAATTTTTTGTCACTACCCTGCAAGATGCTATCTTACATGCTATAATAAAGCAGAGAACTGGCTAGAATTAAAAAAAGAGAGACAGGAGAGACAACAGAGGATGCTAAGAGACCTCAGAGATTCACAGTACTGCACAGAAATGGGGAACTCGTTTCAGTCAATACCCACCTCCTTAAAATGTAAACATTCCCATCTCTTGGATGATATTCAAAGAGGGTCTGTGAAAGCTGTACTGGTGATTCTGGTGCTGCCATCAGGTAGCACTGCTGGCAGTTCAAGAAAATACAAGCTTTGATAACCAGCAGAGTTCCCATGTTGGAGTCCTTTGCTTTCATATTAAAGACTCAGGCAGCCAGGCCCACTCCCACTGAGCATGGGTGAGAAGGCAGTCTTTGCAGTCCTACCTGTCTTTGACTCACTCCCACCATGTTTTAAATACAGGAATCTCTGGAAGGATCAGACAATGCAGCTCGGAAAAACTGGGCAAGATTTTTTAATGAAACAAAAAAGAGCTGCTCTCTTGGCCTGTTACTGGTGTGGTACTGAATTAGAAAGGAAGCTTGATGAGGTATAACAATTGGCTGCAGACTCATCTGTCTGTGGTTCATGCTGTAGGCTCTGCTTTGTTATTTGATTATGAATATTGGATCAAAACTTTGGTCCTGAAGCCATTAAAGTCATTAGTCAAGTTCTCATTAATTTGAGCTAGACCAAGACTGGACCTTTTGTGGCTATTCAGAGAACACAGACAAACTTGTACATCAGTCGAGGGTGTAGACTCATTCTGCTGGGGTGATATGGTTAATACATCCTGCTCCTGTCATTTCTGCTATAAATCTGTGAATGCTTTTAAAGCAAGAGGAAAACCTGATTCCCTTCCTTTTGCCAGAAAATATTGTGTTCACTTTTATTACAAACAAGGGGTCCTTTTTCTCATGAAAACTTGTAATGTGAAAGGTAATCTCAATATTTTCCATGTCTCTAGAGTCAGTGAAAGGTAATTTGAGACAAAGTACCAGACAATAAAGTCTCCTGTCTCCAAAGCGTGCAAGCCTTCTCCCACTGAGTTCCCATAAGCCTTTATTGGGTCCTGATGATCTTTTTCCCTAAGCATTAAGTCAGTACTTATTGTGCTGTTGGCGTCTACTAAAAGATGCCTTATTTTCTGCATTGCAGCTAATCTACACAGCTCCTACAAAATGGGAAAAAATTTATTACTTCCTATACATGTAATCAAACTCATAATTATTGACTTAATTTGTATGGCTTTGAACTTGAGTCACTAAGCTAGGTTTTACTTCTAGACTATGATACTTCTAGAAATGTGGTTATTATATGAAATAATTCCAAACTACTCTGTTTTTTTTTTTTTGCTGAAAGATCCACCTCATGGTGACAATGGGAATAAAAGCTGTTCTTCCACTGTCTCCAGAGTGGAGGGCTAGAGCACTTTTCCTATGCAGACAGGCTGAGAGAGTTAGGATTGTTCAACATGGAGAAGACAAGGCTTCAGGGACAAATTTTATCAGTCTTCCAGTATATTAAGGGGGCTTATAAAAAGGAGAAAGAGGGACTTTTTATATGGGCAGATAATGACAGGCAAGTGGCAATGGTTTTAAACCGAAAGAGAGTAGGTTTAGCCTAGATGTGGGGAAGAAATTCTTTACTCAGAGGGTGGTGAAGCACTGGAACAGGTTGCCCAAAGAAGTCATGAATGCCCCATCCCTTGAAGTGTTCAAGGCCAAGTTGGCTGGGCTCCTGAGCAACCTGATCTAGCATGTGGCATCCCTGCCCATGGCAGGGGGCTTGGAATTAGATGACATTTAACGTTCCTTCCAATCCAGACTACTCTGTGATTCTATGATTTGCTGAAAAAAGTGTGGAGTGATTTGATATGTTTTATGAAAACAGCTTCCAGCACTCACTTATGAAAAGATGAAGGAATAGGTGAAAGAGGGGAAGAAGGGACTTTTATTATGCATATATACATAGGTACCACCCTGCCCAGTTTGAAAGCACAACTGGCTTTCAGAGGTAGTAGATCCGAGTGTCTGTGTGCATGCATGTGCATGTTTTATAAATGGTTTGATCTTACCTGAGCATCTGTGGCTCTGGTGACATCCCATTTGTTCACATTTCTGTAGGCTCTTCAGTAAACTCACTGGATAGATGACAGTTCATTAATTTAGTTGACAATGCACATCAAGTCTTTCCACCCTCCGCCCCCAGCCCTAAAATAAAATAAAGAAATTACAATGGTAAGAAGGGAAAATACTATGCAAATAACTCTGAAAGCACTGACACATTTAAACTAATGCAGTTCCTAGAATCATAACAATAAATGTGCTGTCAGGGGCATCACAGTTACTCCAGTGACATGACCACCTTTCAAGAGCACCAGTACAAGCTGTCAGAGTACTTACCTAAGTACTCCTGAAATATTTTTCTTTCACTGTAACTTTTCAGAGTCATGAGGCTTTGAAAGAGCCCTTTTCCCCTTGCAACCCTTTGGATAGCTTTTAAATACCTGCATATATCACCTTGCAAAACAAGCGGTTCAGGAACAAACTTTCTAGAGATGGCAATTACTGAGATCAGTTGTTTTAGGGAATGTTCTTTGATGAAATGACTTGGCAAAGCTTGCCCAACTTCCTGCATGGAAAACAGTTTTTCCTCAAATATTAAAAACATAGCAGCTAAGCCTACCCCAAAGAACCCTTTTCAAAGGGCTCAGCCCTTTCAAGCAGTTGTTTTTGTTTATTAAAGTTGCTGCAGATAATAATTTACAAAATCCATTCCTCAGAGATTAACCAGTGCAGTAACACCACTATGAAAACCTCCCACAAAATGGCTTTTCCATAATTTTCTTTAATGCACAAACTTCCTCATTCAGCTGCAAGTCTTAGACTACTCTATTCATTTTGACCATCAACTCCATGCTCTGATGCAATGCATTGGCAGTATGGTTAAGATTTAAAAAGCCTTTATAACAGCTCAGAAATGCCTCTCTCAAGCCCCTTCTTGGAATTAGTGGCTTTAGTTAATATTGGCTAACACTATTTGGAACAGGCACGTTATTCTTCCATTAAGCTTTATTCTGGTCATTCTTCCAATCTCCATTTAAATTCAGTTTTCTTCTCAGTTGGCATCCGTACCCTCAGCTACCTCATAAACAAGATGCATTGCCAACTGGAACATGCAAGCAGAGCTGAAAGCAGCATCGCTAACCTCTGCTCCTTTCTACCCCCTGGAAGTTGGAGACGTAGCAAACTCAATGGTTGGAGCCTGGGAAGTGGGAATCCTGAACTGCTTGGAAGCTCAGAGCCAGACTTCAGGCTATTTGGGGACTGGGCTGGCTCACTGAGCTATAACTGTGCGTACATTTCTCTCTTTTTTTCTTTTTATTTAATCAGCCCAGCCAGCCAGATTCATATGCTCTTATGCTCATATGTTCATATGCTAAAAACTGTGAATAGACAGTTTTACTCAGGATTAATAAGGCAACCAGAGTCTGACCCAGAATGACTTGCCTGGTAGTGTTAATTTCTAAGTGCATGTACAGAGGAGAAAAGATTTAGGCACTCAGAGTTGCTTAGGGATTTTGGCTATAGGCAGCACTGTCTTGATTGCCTCAAATTTGCGTTCTTAGACACTGCATACTCAGCAATAACAAAATCTTTGTCACAGGTCAGGGAGGCGCTGTAAAGAAAGGCAATGAATGAAGGAGAAATGTAGAGACCATGTAAGCAGTGGGTGAGAAGGCTCCCCCTCCCCTTGTCTCCCACCACCCAGCCCCTCCTCCGCGCATGCAGCAGCCACTGCCAGAGCTGGCACAGAGCGATGGGTGCCTGGGGTGGCATCTCCTGTACCATAGCTTCTCCCTGCTTTTCACTGCAGAGACTAAAACCACTTGCCTCGGGCCTTTTTTTCCCAGAATTTATGCAGGTTGTTTCCCTTTTTAGCCACTCTGTGTGGATATCTGTGTAATCAAAACTGGGTTTGACTTTTTTTTTTCCCCCCTTCATTTGTGGGGTCAAGGCTTTTTGCCTTATCAGTTCTGCACTGGTAAATGTTTCTGTCCTCAGTTAGTAAGGCAGAATGTCTAGCCGCACGACACCAACAACTTACAAGTTGCCACTCTGGGGAAAGAAAGTACACATTTAAAAGAATCAGCAGCCTAGGTAGGATATAATGTGACTTAGGAGTTTCACTGTAACATTGTAGAGTATAAAAATGAAAATATAAAGTGCATTTTAAATGATTAATGTACAAAAGCTGACCTCTTCCAGTGTGCATTAATCAAGAAAAAATGCACACTTTCTATAGTGGTTAATGTTGCAGGCCCATTATTCAGCTTTGATAATGTGCATAAAAATGCTCAATATGACAATGAGTTGGGGTAGCTGAGAATTTAGAATGGTGGCAAGTTTGTTGTAGTATTTGGATTAGCATTCTTAACCTACATCTTGACAGCTTCTTTTCTTCATTTCACAAGTGTTAATAAAAATCTAGCTTTATCTTCTTTGATTTTTGGTTATTTTTTCTTGTATTTTAGTTATTTTTTTTTTATGAAACAATTAAAAAATACCTGCTCAAACAAATACTACCAGCATTCATTAGTCAGGATGGTTATATGTAAAAGAAATGATGCCAGATAGTAACAAATCCAAGAGAAGTTTATTATGAAAATGGCACCTGCGGGATGAAAAAAAATTAAGTTACATAAAGACAACCATGTATGACATGTATGAGAATCTACAAAAGTATAAAAAGAACCCTGTTGTAAATGAAGTATGTACATTTCTGATTTGCAGCATTATCAATGATCAATGAAAAAAATGTTTCAAATAAGCCAGGCACTCAAGAAGTTAGATTCGGTTAGCTTAACACAAAATAAATGTACCATAGCTGTCACTTTTTAACATTTTAATTTTTTTTATATTGTAGAGTTGGTAACACTGCTAAGATTTATACGAACAGAATCCCTTTCCCCATTATTCAGCTACTTGGCACCAGTCTCCTCATAAAAGATTTCATATATTTGTACAAGAAATAGTTAAAAACACAGACACAGTCTTCACAGGTAATGAAGTTTTTTTTTCATTTTGTAATTTTAAACACTATGGATTTAGACAGCAGCTGTGATTATCTGTTAGTTTAAATCACCAGAAATCATTTTGACACAACACAGTAACATTTATAAAAAAAACCCAAAACAACAACAGCTGTCTAGCTGTTTTTTGTAGCTGATAGGTGCACTCCTTTGATTGTTCCATAGCTAGAGCAGAGCTTCCAAAATTAAACTTTGAATTTCCCAATCAGCTTTCTTGCCTTTTTTAAACCTCCTTAAATCCTTCCTATGGAACCTTTAAAAAGCTCATTAATTAAATTTCTGGCATCCAATTCCTTTGTCGCTATCACTCCTCTGTGGCTCGGACCTACTTCTCAAATTCAAAGCTACCACAGAAATTGACACAATGCAGTGAGTGATCAGAAAGGACAGTTGAGTTAATACATTAGCTTTGCACACATAAGCGAATATATATGACAATTCTAAGCTCAGTTTCCTTTTCAAACAATGCCAGTCAACCTTTGAAAGAATTTCGTATCTCACTGGTAATTGTTCTACGTATTGCTCCGCCAGCCTACCTAGGAGAAAACCAAAGAAATGCACCCTCTGCTTACAGTTTGAGCACAAGGACTCTGGGAATGTTAACAACTGAGGCTATATGGCGTCAATTTGCTTAATATATCTGAGCATTACTCTGTAGTGCATTGTGGGGTACACTGGAAGAGTAAGTCATACCCAGAATTCCTCTGTGGGAATAATGGCTCCATTAACCTTGAGCTAGTTAAGAGTCTTTTATCTCTGAGAGTGAAGAAGAGAAAACGAGAGAGCGAGAGAAAGAGAGAGGGGAAAAGTGTGGAGGAAGTGGGGAGAGAGGAAGGGGGAGAGCAGAGGTTTGAGAATACACAACAGCAAAGCAACAGCAGAAATTAAAATGTATACAGACAGTGGAAGCAGCATAAGGTGACATTACAGAGGAAGGCCACCACACAAAAACCACTAACCCCCAAGAATCACTGGTTCACTAGGACTGCAGGAATGGGACTTTACCACTCCGGACTAGAGATAAAGCACAGAGAAGACAAAGGACAAAACAACTACATTAGCTTAGTATATACTGCATATAGTAACACACATTGAAACTGCAATGGGACTGACAGCCAAGGACACTTACACATTGTACACATTACAGTTCTCACATCTGTTATTAGATGCCTTAACAAACAGCTGCCAAAGATGGAGTGGAAGAAGAATTTATATTTGACAGTCATTTGGAGTGTTTGACACTACACTGTGATTTCTGGCAACAAAGACAAAATAGGAGATTTCTTTTCTTTTACTTAATGTGCAGTTTTCAGTTGTAGTTATCTATTTCAAGCTTATTAACCCATTCTTTAGTTTTAAAACATATTGGTTTCAATACTAGAAATAAGGAAATTATCAACAAAAATACCCAAATCAAAGAAAAAGAAAGAAATTTACAACCTTCCCTCTATAATATTAAATGAAAAACAAAACAAAACATGTTAAATAGTACTGTTTTTTTTTTAACTCTGAAGTGTTATTTGACGTTGTAAAATTAGCCTCAGTTACACTGAGAAAAAAATAAAGCAAAACAATATGCACCTAAGAAACTGCTTCTCGCGTCAATTAAAGTGATTTTTTTGTTTTTAAGCACTTTTTGAAAAAGGCTTCCTGACCCATTTAAATTTGATGTGAGGCTATGCTTGTTAGTTTGGAGGTAAAAAATTTTAAGTCCTGCAGCAAATGTTAATGAGGGCTTTTGTCTTAACTAACCAAGGAGACTGCAGCATCCCACTATAAACCAGTACGGAACACATTCTTTCCAAAAAACCCAGCCCACAAGCTGCATATTGTATGAAGACATTACAGATTAATAAATGATAGCACCATGGTTTTAGAAATTAAGTTAAAGTTTCAGTAATTAACATTTAGTCCAACTTTTTAACATTCTAGTCACAGGCCAGAAATTAACTTTTTAAGAACCCAAATTATTTTATGTGCAAGTAAGAAAATCTTAACCATAAAAAGAGAATTAAACTCTGCATAAAATTCTAAAATACTATCCCCTATTTTAAAGGAATTAGGAACAAAACCCCCCTTTCATTTGACTTAGTCAAACAGGGCACAATTTTTATGCTTGTTTCTTTTAATCTTGATCATATCAAGATCATTTTGAAGTAAAACCAATGGTTGTCACTTTAAAATCTCTTTACCACAACACTGAGTATTCTATGGCAGAGGCATACACATATTAAAGGCATCTTAATAAAGATGCAAAGGAAAAAACACACATCTTAGAAGAAGACAAAATGGCAGGCAACTGGTACTTCGACTCTCTGAAGGCAAAAATAAAAAAATATCTTTACATTAAAGAATAAGTCAAGTTAAAGAGAAAGGGAATGAAATGGGGACCATCATATTGAGATAATAAGCTGACCTGCTCAAATTCAAAGTGCTAGAATTAAAGGTCTAAATTAAAACATAGTCTATGCCTCAGAGTATAACACTGAACACAGTATGTGGTCATATTTCAATCCTCCTTCCGTTCCAGAGTCTGTGTAGTGTGAATGCCATTGCTGTACACAGGAAATGGAAGAGTGGAAAAAAGTCCTTCGGCAGTTGTGAACACATTCCCTGCAGGCATTTGGGTCAGACTGGCCCCGCTCACAGCACTTCCAAATGGTCCCGACATATTGAGTCGGTGAACGTGGTGGTAGAGCATTTCCATCGGTGTTTTAGGATCTAGCCCAAAGCTGGGGCTGTTAACATCAACAAAGTTAACAGCATGGGTGTTGGGGAGGAGGTTGCCCTGCATGGCTAAAGTAACTTCAGCTGGAGCATACCGAATAGTGCCAGTGGTGTAGACCCTCTGAGCAGCAGTGCTGGTCGCAGCAAGGGTTCCCGTTACCCTGTGAACCAAAGGAAGCACCACATTGCCTGCTTGTAACCTCTGAAGGGCTTCCAGATCCCCAGTGTACAACAAAGAGTTGGAAGTTGTGGGACCTCCTGGATGTTTGTCCCTTGGAGATGCTGAAAGTGGGGGTGACAAAGGGTCAGAGGACACAGGAGCCAAGGCTGAGTTGGATGAGGTGCTGAACTGAGTTTTACGGCTGGCAGTATTTTCAGTCCCCGGCGGGGTGAGAACAGAGTCTGGAATGGAGACATGTAAACTACTGCTGGCTTGGGGGGAAGGGAAGTGCTCGGAGCTGGGGGGCTTGGTCATACTGTAGGGTGATTCATTCCTTGAGATTTCCCTGTTGGGTGGGTAATTCCAAATACTGCTATCATTATCAAAATTTATAGGTTCTGAGATTTCTGTTTTAATTTTGAGCACTGAGGCACTGTTTGGTGACGAGAGCAGCTGGGGCTGTTCCACCAAAGCTGAGTCAAGTCCATTTGGACTTGAGGTGCTTGACAGCCTTCTCCGGGTCATGCTGCCTCCCTTTTGCTTTTTTCTCCTTTTCTTCCTCTTCTGATGTTTGCTGGAAGACTGGGCATTTACTTCACCTGCACTGTCTGAGTCCTTGGCACTGTCGGAGGTCAGTGATTCACAGTTCTGCAACCGCAAGTCTGACTCACTCTCAACATAGCGCTCCACCTTGATCTGCATAGAGCCAAGAGTGCCAAAACTGTCCTCAGGAGCCTTTTGATTCTCGAAGTCAGAGTTTTCAAAGCTGTCATCACTGTCCCTGCTGTCCTGGTTGCTGGAGCTGTTCCCATCATCATTACAGTTCATTTCGTTATCTGACTGATTTCCTGACTTTTTCCTGTCGGATTCAGGGTCTTCACTGTTTTCTGACTGGTTTCCTTTCTCATCTGACTTTGAGTTCTCATTGTCCTCTGGAGCAAAATGAAAGTGAAACAAACCATTAGCAACAGGAACATAATATTATAATCCAAGCCCAGATTTCTGCCTGCCAATGAGATTTGATTTCCTTTAAACTTTTTTTGGCAAACAGTGTTCTGTTCTATAGAGCCACACTTTTTTGCAAAGTTGCGTTGGGAGAGTTTTGATCACCATGAAAGTCTCTGGCTCAGGACTGTTCATGCACTAAAAGCCTATGCTGTAAGGCCGCACCTTGATTGAGGGTGGCCTTTTAATCTGCTCGCAGGACAAGAATCATTTTGACAACTGTGAGCACAACACTATTGTAGCCGTGCCATCCAAAGAGGAGTTAGTGAAAAATCCCATTATCATCATTATGTTTCGGTGATTGTTCTTTCACATTCATGTTCTCCTACAGTGGGCAGGCATCCAGGTATAGCACTGTTTACTAATGAAGATTCTAGTCCTCTCATCTCATTTTCCTCTGACCATTGCCACTTCTGAAGTGGCACAGTGTCTCTGGCTTCAGTGGAATCACTGCTTATTTCCTCCCATGTGAGAGGAGAAGCAGGTCATATGTGTATAAATTTGAATGAATAAAGCAGTTAAAACAATTTTGTTTTGTTGCTAGACTGTCTTCTCATATTCTCCTGAAGGGCAACAAATTAAAAAAAAATACAGAAAAAAGATGCACCCAGTGAATTAAATTCTTGATTGATCCAAATCATCTAAGGACCATTGAAAATAGCCCAGCTACAGCACTGAGAAGCTGTCACTCTTCTTGCCTGAATTCATTCAATTATAATTCTAATACGGGTGAGATAAACACTCTAGCTCACTGGACTAGGAGAGCCAAAGCAGCTCGGAGACTGAATACGCTCCATTATCATGCTATGTTCAAAAGGGTCACGAAAGGCTTCAGGAGACCTCGTCTTTTACAGACCAGCCAGAAATCTTTTGTTGGCTAATAAAAGATGTTTTTCACCCATCAGAGCCAAGTACTACCCTGTTCAATATGCTTGTTTTAGGGGGACAGGAGAAAGGCCAATTTTCCTCTAAAGACTGGTTACTCCTGGAGCCACGTCAATACCAAACTATTTCCCAGAAGTGCTGGAGAAGGTGGGTTTGACAGGAAAGCTGCCTGAGCTTTCAGGGCAATGCACTTCACAAGTCATTAAGTGGAACTTTTTCTTGTGTCAGCAGCAGCAGAGAGCCCCTTCCTTTTGAAAAATAAAAGCCACAGGAGCAAAGTAACAGCCATAAACCCCTAAGTCTCATCCAGCTTTTTGTTCCACTTAGGACTGAATTTCTTCTACAATTTTTTCTTCCCTTTTTTGAATATGCTTTCTTTTAAAGCCATGGTTTCTAGCTGGTGAAGAGTGGACTTAGGGTAAGGTGGTCTAAAGCTGCACAATATTTGCCTGGGATTTTATCAGAGCTGAACTTCTTGGTTTCATCCAAGGTGTTCCAATTTCACGTCCTTTGGCATTTCTATTTATTTCCTTTGTAACAAAGAAGCCCCTGTCTCTGCTGTTCTCCAAGACTCCCAGACATCTCCTTCTGAGACGTAGACATCTTAAGTGCACCTTAAGAACGCTCTCCTGCTCTGCATCAATCTTAGAAGTCATGAATACACATGTACTTCTAACCTCACTTGGGGAAACTTCCAGTGCACATGGGAAATGCAAACTGTTCTGCACATACATGTCATGTGGCTATTTAAGAACAAGACAGCATAAAGGAAGCACTAGGAATGGGTGAAGAGATTCCCAGTGATGGTGGTCAACAAGCCTGTGTGTTAACTTAAACCCTCAAACCAAGCTGTCAAAGGAGAGAAAATAAAAGCAAAAGATGAAAGAGAACAGCCATATATATAACATTAATGCCTGAGCTTCTTGCTTTTGCTTGATTTGGATCACTCCGATGCATTTTCTCCAGACTTTTTTTGGTTATTATAGACATGAGAGAAAAAAATCATCTACCTATCTATCTACCTATCTATCTGTCTATCTACCTTGCATACTACAGCAGAATAACATCTTTACTTCTGGGGCCACAGGAAACCATGGTCCGTTGAAGATCAGATTATCTGTACCTGTGTCTAAGTAACCGCTAGTAAAAGTAATGGCATGCATGAATCATCTGTTCACTGGACGTTCTGTAGGACTCATTTACACATTGAGTTTGATGAGTACACTCAGCTTTTAAAAAACAGCTGAAGTCCTAGACTTAAAGAGCTTAGAAAAGAGTGCTAGAACCCACACCTTATAATTAAATATACTCTTATTAACCCAAGAAAACCCTCAAATTTTTCAATCTTCACTGCCCCCTAGTGAGACTCTTCAGGAATGTATTTATACAGGAAAAAGGGTCATAAATATTGACAGTAGAGACTTCCCTGCAGAATATCTGCTTACTTTGGAAAGAGAAGAACTAGAATGATATTCAACAGTCACAGTCCCAAGTTCTTCACACAAGGCACAATACCTGTTCATAAGCTCAGCTGGGAAATCAAAGATTTAGTTTGGTACTATGTAGGCAAGAATGCATGGAAAGAGTAAAATAAAATTCTGAGGAAATGGAGATACTGTGGAAATGGTAAGTTCATTAGAAGATTTTTCTAGTGTTTTTCAATTTAATTTTACATGATTTTTTTTTTGTTGGAGTGCAACAATACTTGAGAAGTCAAAGGAACCGGAAAGCCAACCACGTAGCTCTCATGATATGAACCTTCCATGGATGTAAAGGCACACCATGTGTGTTACCTGAGTTGTCCTTTGAGTCTGATTCAGAGTCAGAGGTCTCTGAGGATTCTGAGGTTTTCTCTGGCAGATGAGGAAGTTGTGCAATATCCATTGGAGTGTCCTTGTACTCTGGGTTACTGAAGAGGAGACAGCAAATATAAACACAATTGGATGATTTGCAGTTTCATGATTTTTCCCTCTTTTCATATCAAAGTTCAGGAACAAAGAACATAAATAGGAAGAATAGCACGGTAGACAGAGAAACATATATTTTTGGCTCCTCAGAGCTTCACAGCAGGAATTTTATGAAGGTTTATTTTAATACTGCTGTCAAGTACTTATATTGACCAGGCCTCGTTTGATTCTAGTGAAGTTTTAGAGCTATCAAAGCATTCTTCCTGAAGTGGGACATCATAGCTTGTGTGATATCTAGCAGTAAAGTTACACTGTGTAATCATCTAACAACAAAATATCTCGATTTTGATCCCATTACTGTGCCTGGGAGGAGAGGGAGGGTGTTTTAACTTTTCCAATCTGTTTCTCTCTCACTGTAATGTCTATCAGAGTTATCTCTGTAACAGTGTTCTCTATCAACCTTGCCAGAGCCCTTTCAATACCTGTTTTTCTCAACATTCCAGTTTTCCACACTTTAATCAAGCAGACCATACATAAAGTTATTAAGAAGATGCTCAGTTAGAGCTAAAGAAAGTGACCACTGCTCCAAAGAATCTGGCCAAAAATCAGATAAAAAAGGTTTAATATTTTTTACACACTGCACACTGCATCCACATTGTCAAGAAACCAAAAGCAACCACTCTAACTATATGACAGATGCACATGTGCATGTTAAGATGCGTATGTTAGGGATAAAGAACTGTCAACACACCCATTATAATCATATCTTCATCTGCTCATGTGGTGCTCACCTGTGACTTGTTAGCAGTGAACATGACTGCCATCTAAAAAAGCTAACAGAGAAATAGAAAAAAATAACCCGCCAACCCTATGCCTTTTCTTGGTTTGTACATTTTAAAATGTGTTCCTTTCCTAAATCCATGCAAAGGCAGAGGAACAGACACAGATAGCCATAAGTGCCATAGGAATATTAAAAGTAACAAAGTCTTCAATAATTTTTGAATTGGTGAGCATTTCCATGCAGTTCAAATTCCAGTCTGGTGATAAAGCAGAAAATCTGCAGTCCTGCATAGAACAATATGAGACAGCACTGGGGGTGCCTGACACACTATTACGGTGAGAGTGTGCCCATATTCAGCCTACTGGAGTGTACTGTGAAAATTCAGAGTTCGCACAGTTCACATTGACATCTTATGATTATCATCTTTATGGTTTTGTCCTGACAAAGTGACTTTATTCTGTTGCATCCCAGGGCAGTCCCCAAATTTGCCCCCTCCAAGAAAAAAGATGTTTGAGGGCTTTCACACTGTGAATAACAAGTTGTTAAGACAAGAACAGCATTAATCCTCCCTGTCACTATAATTAGTCTATCCTTTTAGAGACAGCTGAATCATACTTTCTAATGCATGGAAATGTATACAGACTAGTACTCCTGCTAAGAGTAGACCTAATTATGCCTTGATCTGTCATTAAAATATTATTTGGACATTTGGATCTTTTGTGTATTCCAGTACTAGGAGAAATCTAAATCAAAAATACAAATTCAGTGAAGATGTTAATCTTTCTCTAACAGACTGGTGAATGGAACACAGCAGAAAAATCTGGTTCTGGGGTAAGACCTGGGGAAGACCAATATCTGTTTTTGTTAGGTATATTCTGCTTGTAGAGAAAATTATTTTGTGGGACGTTTGTGACCTAGGTTCACCTATTGTCTGGAAACTGGCAAAGGGGACAAAGGCAACTGTTCATAATTCTTATGGACCACTTTTACAGCTTAAAGCTGGAAATATGAGAACATTTCTGGACATTCTGAAGTCCCGTTAAGGACTGGGGCAGTGAAGCTTTACTTCCAGTTCAGAATTGCGAGCCTTAAGCTGGCCCTTGAAATGCTGCATTCTGGCTCACACTTGCAAAAAAGAGACAAAAAAGTAGCAGGATAAGGATATACTCCGAAAAGTCTGTGCTAAATTATGTCAGGCCAGAAACACAAGCCCCAGTGAAAACTCCACTGCTGTGGAAGGCTTCCCACAGTACTCCTTCAATGCTCTCCTGCCAGGGGTTGCTTCCGTCTCTTCCCCAAAAGGGGAATCAAAAGCATTTCAACATGCAAGTTTAGGCAGGCACAGTCTCTTCAGGGCCTGCTGGACTTGGCATAATAAGTCACAGTCTAACCCCTAGACATCACTTTGAACTCTCATGGCATCAAAGGGAATGTAACAAACCATGACAAGCAACTTAAAAGGAGAACAGGCCAGAAAATGACAATTGCATTTCATGACGATCTCAAGGTTTCAAATTTTATTTGTTTGTTTTTTTCTGCTCTGGAATGAAACAGACAATCTCCCAATCTTATTGAACACTTTCAAAAAACAGAATGTGTTGAAAGGTAGTTTCAGATGAGAAAGGTCAAGTTTATAATTCACTGTCCCTCAGTGACTGTTTGTTTTCCCTTGAGCTCAGAAACCAGTCCTTTTAAAATATTTTGGTAAAACAGAATTTCTCAGGGAAGAGCCTTTCATTCAAGACATTTCTACTATTTTTGTTTAAAATAGTTCTAATAGTTTAAAATAGTTTTAAATGCTACTTTTATTTTTAAATCCTATTTTGCATTTTTTAGTGTGAATATTATGTGATGATTACAGGAACAACACAGTAGTTCAAGGCTTTTTCTCTTGAGAAAGTTCCTCCCTCTGGAGTGAACTGGCAAATGCCTTTTAGAGAGACCTTTTTTTAGTATACCAGAAGTTTGCTTCCATGAATTTTTAATATCCAAATAAACCAGTGCCAAACACTTCACACCAGATTTTATAACATAACTACTGAAACTTGATGTGGATAATTTTTATCTTTGAGCTCAGGTTGAGTAGATTTCAGGGCAGTGAGGCATGCAATAAAGTGGTGGAATGTTTATTTCAAAACTAAGGCAGCATAATTCAAGAATATTCCAGTGTACTGAGATATGACAGACGCCTCAATAACTATAATGAAATGCCACTGCTTCTGAGGTGGACTACATGAAAAGTTCTTACCTTTTTCTAACAGGCTGTTGTTTTTTCCCTAAAACTTTCTTCAACAGAGGCAAGTCATAGGGACAGCAGTTCAAGCAAGAGAAGTGACTGGAAGACCTACCTAAGAAGGTAATTGACCCAGATGATGTTCTTCTCACTTGCGTTCTTGGCATTGACAGCTATGGTTGCACTAGACTGTATCCAGATATAACCTCCGTTCTTCTGCATCCAGCGGTAATACTTTGTTACACATTGACCCTTATTCAGCACTGGCAAGAAAATACAAACAAACTATAAGCAAGATACAGTGCATGGTAGGGTAGAACTGTGGTAAAACGAGCTTCATTTTACAAAATGCCACAAGTATAAGCAGAAGATACTTGACTTCCTTTAGGTTTAATGCCAGTGAAATGACAAACTCACTGGATCTGAAGTTCAATATAACTAGCTATATGCTTGCACAAGTTTTTAAAGTATAATTTTACCTGCTTTGGGAAACTCTAGTGGAAGAAGAAAAGTAAAAAACCCTACAAATCTCTATGGTTCACAGAATACTTATTGCTGTGTGGACATTTCCAATGCACTCAATGTCAAACTGTAAAAAAAGAAAAGGAAAAAAAAGAGGCAAATTTATATGTGATTTATTCATAGCTCCTAGGTAGACCTCTTTGAGATTCTGGATATTCGAAAGGTTTGGGAAGATACTCTACCCCTGCTGCTTTGATCATTTCTCCTTATTGCAGGCGATATCAACCACTGAACTTATACATCTGTTTCTTTGATCTTGTCAAACAGAATTTACAGTTCTCAGATGAACCAAATCTCCACTGGTCAGTGGGGGAAAAGTCTTCGGAGAATTTACTTTCTGCCAGAGCAAAGTAAATCCACCAACAGACTGAGAAAGAGGCCTAAGGGAGGCACAGAATTGCTTGGTTAGAGCCAAAGAGTCACAGCTCTCTCCAATGTTTGAAATATGCTAAGAAACAGAGAAAGAAGTAAAAGCAATCAGTAATGTGAAACGGTGCTATTAAATGCTCACAACAAGAAGGCTTAAAAATACAGATGTTTAAAGTAATACTTCAGCCAAAATATTGCCAAGTTGAAACGGATTTGGTTTGTATCTGATTCTTCAGTGTCAGGGGAAGGGGATGAAATGCAAATCTTTCAGTGGAAGGGGGCAGCAGGGTTTTATAAAAACCCTAAACTTCATAAAATCTAAGTACTGTTGTTATCGGAGCCCTTTCTATCCCCGGCACTTCTCACTACTCCCACAAAGCTTTGTGCACTAGAGGGCAGTGTGCATTCACATACACCTTCTGCTTTTGTCATGTCCTTGTCTCCGTCTGCTAAAATGAAAAACCTCTAACTGCTGTAATAAATTTGGCTAAATTAGCTGCTAAATGGTTATCTCAAGTAATATGTATTTGCATTAATCATCTTGCTCTAAACCAGAACAAGCCAGAGTCCTAAAGACGTAGTAAATTCATATTGTCCATTTAATTACGGCTAATAAGTGCTTCATATACAATAGTTTCATGAAGTACATTTTCTTTTTTTTATTCCTTTTTTTTTTTCTGTAGAAGGAAAAGAAAAAAGTCACTTTGGAAAAGAATAAGTATTTAAGGCAGTTAAAGTTCCTACCATAAATGTGACAAATGACACTTTGGAGCTTTCAAGTTAACCAAATGTCTATACCCCTAATTATACATATGAATGTATCTATATCTAAATCCATGTACAGCAGATATCTACAGAAAAAGATAGGCAGCCAAAAACAAAGGCAGCCATGCAAACGGTGATGTTTTCTTACCTTGGAGGAATCCCCCAATCCCCACTGCAATTTTTCAATTACTAAATAAAAAAATGCAAGTAAAATAGTGCAATGTAAAGTGAATGTGAAGTGTAAGTTAGGTTCAGCTCTAATGTGAAGTATAAGTTACGTTCAGCTCTAATATAAATAAGTATTTATAATCTGGATCCTGTTGTTTTTCAGCAACCTGTAGTGAACTAGGTTTGTTTCTAGCAGATACCCATATTTTACTAAATTTTTACTTTTGTATTCCAAACTTCAAATATTCTACTGTGATAATTCATTGGCTTCAAGACTTCATTATACAGCAGAATAAAGATAAAATAAGAACAACTGCCTACCCAGCATTTCTGTCAAACCAATGTTGTATGCCAATTTAGAAAACAATCTCACATAAATTAGTCCAACTTTATCAGTTATGAAAAATAAGGGAAGTATTGCTGTAAATTTTGATTATGGTAGACATTTCCATTTCAGTAAAATAGGACATTCAAAATACTCTGCTTACAGCTGAGTGTAAAACTGATACACACACAAGTGTGGAGTGATATTTTCTGTTTTCTGGAATCCCGAACACCCACAGCTGTGTGCAGAAACTAGTACAATCTATCTCTACTTCTATCTACTAAATATACAGTTGTCTTTGTTGGAACAGGTTTTATCTGGGAAGTTTAACACGCTATACAAATGCCAAAGGACAACTGCCCACAAACACATCTGAAAGTCAAGGTACCAGGGCGAGTCACTAGCTGGTGATGAAGAGCACACTGCAGTTCTGCATAGGGATAGCCATAAGGACTCAGAATCTTCAGCTCTTTCCGTCATCCTAGACAAGTCCTTCAACCTTTGGTACCTTCTATATTGGTTGTTGCACCGCTGGAAAAGTCTGTCACGAGCTGAACAGAGCACTCATTTCAGAACTATGGAAAAGAGAAGGTGCTTGCTTTTTCAAGAATGCAGAAATTCACTGCATCAGAGCTATATACAAGCCATCTACACTCAGAGTCTGGGCTCCCAAATTACTATACATCCAAATAATGTATAAAATACTGTATTAATAATGAGCTTTCCATAAAGTTCATCTACCTGCAAATTCCCATTCTCTCTTTGGCCAGCTCAGCTACATTACCAGATGCACAGGATTTTCCTTCCTGCATCTGTCTAAAACACATTTCATATAAGAGATTTGTGGACCACGCTCTGAAGGAGGTCCCATGATTCAATATAAAAATTCTTTCTGTAAAGAGATTCTCTGGCAGGCCAGCTGTGCTGTGCTGCTAAATCTGGTTCTTATGTCCTTTGAGAGTGTAAAAGGCACCCCCAAGTCAGTTCTGAAAGCTCATAGTATACCTTGGGAAGAAATTTCTCAATGTGATGAAAGAAAAAAATGAAAAAAACTGGAAATGTTTTCTAATTTAAAGTATTTTTTTACCTGTTCGCATTGCCAAACTGCAACTTAGAATTTTGATGAGAATTTTGAGAAAAAAGGCAATTAGAAGGACAAATCAGGGAGGGAAATCTATCTGGTTTATTGATAACTTAGTGTTACTGAGTAAATCCCAGCTTCATTTTGAGGATCTTCAGTTTGCAGATACAGATAATCCATTAATAAAGTTACTGATTTTGAGAAGAAATGAAAAATAATTAATTAGGCTACCTTAAGCTTTGCTTGTGAAGTTATGTTTTGTAACTAGCAATAGACCACACATATCAGTTTGGCATAAAGTTCTGAAAATGTAATGCCTTGTAGACCACATCCTGAATATATTCAGACAAATCCTTCACTGAGCAATGCAAATAATTTTGTATTTCTATTTGTATTATACATGGAGTACCCAGTCTGGCAGACAGTGCAGTACTGGGAAAAGTGAGACTTCTGATGACATTGTTGGGATGGGTCATGTGATTGAATTTACATGGGATTATGCAGGACTGGGTTATATAATTTTATATATGTATCTGTGTGTGTATCTATCTATCTATCTATCTATCTATCTATCTATCTATCTATCTAAACTCTTTAATCAAAGGGACTAACTGGGCATTAGTATTTTAAAACTGGTGACCTTTATATTAACTGCACAGATATATTCCCTAAAATGGCGGATGCTAAACTTGACTAAAATTTGCTGAAGTATTACCTAGTTACTCAATTTGAGTTCAGTGGTTAGCATGCAAGAAGTGCACAGTATGTCATGCTAAGAAGTAAAAAAAAATCTCACTTATTTCTCAAAGTATGAATATATTGCTGTGTACGCAGTTCCCAACAGAGGGATTTCAGTTTTCCTTGGTAGCTTTGCGCACAGCAATAATCTTGTAGCAGTGGAATGAAGGAGGGGGAAAAAGAAGAAACAGTCAGTGTTCTTTGCAGGAACCTATTTCTGTTAAAAAATCAAAATAAATCAGTACAAGTTTGTCTTCAGAAATATGGTTACAAAAAGAAAAAGAACATAGTTTCTTCCTGTAAGGCTGTTCTGAGAAATCAAAGCCAAAGCTTCTAAATAGTGAGTTGTGTTTTAAAAGAAGGAAGTAGCTTAATTCAGTTTGAAGAGGAGATGAAGAAATTGTGTATCAAAAGCAGTCTTTTAGCAAAGTCTCTTACAAAAGGACATTTTATTCATGTGCATATGCATTTAAAAGCTACACTATATTGCGTATTCAGGTAAGTATTGAGTAAATAGGAAATGATGAGATCATCTTACATATTCACACAGCTTCACAAAGAGGCTCTTTATAATTGGTGAAAATATTGAGGTTACATCTGCTGTGCTATTCACTCTTCTCCTTGAAATACCTTTATCAATGACTGGATGGTATTGATACTGAATTTCTTTTCTGATAAACTTATAAGAATATTTTTAATTTGCTGCATGTGGATGAAAATGCCATACTTAATACCACAGTCGGATACTTAGCTGCAGCCACAAGTACTCTTTCTACATTCACAAAACTGGCAGATGAAACATGAAAAGGAATACTGACTCTTTAATCTCCACTTCTCCACCTAAGGCCCAAGGCAAGCTGACAGGGTAACTTCGTTCTGGAAACAGAGGGGTTTTTATTTTTTTTTTAATTCTGGATTACTTTTTCTTCTGCTTTTGAAAACTGTGGGCTATAGGGGAATGAACCTGGCATAGACTTAAAACAAGAACAAGTTTCTTTATCTGAAAAGTTACAGTCCTTGATGCTTACAGGAAGGTCATTTTCAAAACCCTCAGGAAAAATAGCATCACAGCCAGAAAGAGTGCATTAAGTGCCTTATTTGCTTGTAACAGAGACAGTTTTCCATTTATAACAGCTCCAAGGATCAAGTGAGTCTTTGATGTTGTAAGGACTTTTCTACAGATTTTGCAATTAGTGAGCTAGATGTTTTAAATAGTAGGTATCCACAAATTGGATTTTAGCAATGAAAAATATTTAGCAATGTTAAATGATGCTTGTTACTTAAACAGAATTAGGAGCTAGATGATATGAGACTTGTAGACATTTGGTGAGCAATTGTGTGCCATCCATATAATTCTCCACAAACACTTTGATTCCAGATCTGCTACACAGGATGGGGTGAGGAGGTGGGGATATAAGCCAGGACAGCGTGCAAATGCACTCTCTACCCACCGGGCCAGAAGTATGGCCTTCACAGCAGATTACTTGGTCAAGAATGCCACCTTTGCATCGCAAGTCCCCAGGACTCATACTTCTCTACCTCTCCTCACAGAACTAGTATGACAGGAGAAAGCCTCGAGTGCTGGACAGAGAATATCTTTTTTGTAGAATAGGGTAGAAATGCAGTCTATTGTGTCAACACCACTGACTGAGACTTGGCTGCTACTGTGATATGAATATCAGACAGTAATAACTGCTGGATTATAAACATAAATTCATCTTTTCCTAAGTCAAACAGGAAGTAGCAGATCAGGTTCATGAAAGAAAACTGGACCTAACTGATATACAAACTCCCACATAACTTCTTCATTCACTTAGGATAATTCTTTTAAGCATATAAAGTTACTCTAAAAATGCCTAGTATGGCAAATGATTCATTGCTTACTTCTTCAATATGAAATACTGTTTAATCTTCCAGTATAGGAATATTACATACATACATAAATACTTGATAAATTAGGCAAAAATTAAGTATCAAAAATCCTGCAGAAAAAAATGAAAAGCCTCAATCAAGCATTCTGAAAAAATCAAAACCTTAAGAATCTTTAAAAAACAAGAAATATTTTTCCTGCCTCACTTTACAGAAAAGCAAATGTTAAAAGTGGTCTGAGTCAAACTGTTAAAAAATGTGCATTCATATTAGGATCAAAGTTTGTAACTTGCCAAGTGAGGAAAGTGAGGAAAGCCTTGCATGCTGCATGTCTAGCTAGGGAAGATAACCAAGTAAATTGTGAAAATAGTTTGGAAAAACATCTGTGGATTTTGTAACCTATCCTAATCCCAGGACATTGATACTTGAGCACTCTGAAATTTCCTAGCCTCTGCTAGAGATTCTACATTAATTTGATTACAAATTATCTCAGATAAAGATCAGGAAGATTTTTTTAAAAAATCAATACTATGTTACCAGTTTACATGACAACAGTTCACAGCCACAATGCAAATTTATTAAAACTGAGCAAAACCACACAAAAAAGTATTTCCCACCACTAATGACAAAGAATCATCTCCTACTTGAACGACAGAGACCCTTTTATTCCCCTCTCCTTTCATGATGGTTATAACATACCATTTGCTCATGGCTCATCATTTAAAATGACAATTTTATAATTATGGGTAACCATCCTACCATTCTAGGTATGATGTTTATTTCAAAACATTATGCAGGTATTGATCAAATGTAACGACAGAATTATAATATATAATTTGATGTGTCACTAGATGCAGTATGCAATGGAAGCTTATGGCATACATATAAGAAAACTTTTCAGTTGTTTCTATAGATAAAGTTGATGTAAATAAACTAACTATATAAGATAATTTTATGATGAAAAATGAACAGTAGATTTTTCTATCTAGGATTTTTTAGGTTTTCTTCTTTCTTTCTAAACTTTTTCTTTCCCTCATGATTTGTCTCTCTCCCCATGACTTCAATCATACCATAAAGTGATTTCCTTCTGCTAATATTGAAACTGTCGTTTAGAAACCCAAGCCTGCTTGGAACACCAACTTCAGACAGAACTTCCATTATCATTAACAAACTCTCTGTTCAAACTGTAGAGGAAAATGAAATCCCAAATCCAAATTTTGCCCTTAGCTACTAAAACTCAACATCAGAGGAGAAATTTGGCCCTGCTTGCTCAAGAAACTTAAATCTGTCCTCCATCTCTCCGTTAACATTAATGTCCATCATATGACAACCTCTGTAAGATTAATGACTTTAGAATATAACCCTTTCCATACCAAATGTATAAGCAGATTATACATAACAATATGTCCTACAAATAGGAAAAGAGATAGAAGATTTACAGAAGCAGATTGGCAGCAATATTAATTTTATTTTTTAATTACTTAGGTTAAAGATGGTCTTTTTCAAGGGACAGGATCCTTTTAAACATGCTTTCATTTCTGGGGTAAGAGTCCCTCTTTGGGTGCTTGGGTTGAGTGAAATGAGTGATTTCCTCAGATTAATCTCTAGTCTAATCTCACAGCACACGGTGGCATGGCAAAACTGAATGTGCTAACACCCTCTAACCACCACAAAGATTCATCATCATCTCACATCTGGCAGTAACTGACATTAGACATTTTTGAAGCATACTGTCACCTTATACCAGATGGCTTGTAAAAAGTAAAGAAAAGGAAACAAAAGAAATCTTTCCATCTTTCTCCACAGGCTTTAAAAAGATAGCTTAGCACTAACAAAAAACCCCAAAACACAACCTTCTAAAATAAAAACAAAAGAACTTCAGATCTCAGAACCAACACTTAGCAATGTGTGAACATTGTGGACAAAGGCTTCAGGTGCTTGGCAAGGCATTCCCCAAAGCGCACTGAGCCAAAAGTGCCATACCAGCATATTTTCCATCAAAGCCAACATGGACCCACCCCTGGCAACATGACTCATAGATGGCAAAGCTGCAGGTGATTTATGCAGGTTCTTTCAAAGTTCTAAAAAGACCTATTGCCACACTGTCACACATTTGATATATGCTACACAATTTACTGATACAATTTTCATATCCTTCTTGCTTTGAAAATTGTCTTCCTCACAGACACAAAGTCAACCGTCCAGACTTTTGAAAGAGAAATAAAAAAGCCCACAGCACAAACGTGTTTCTAAAGCCCTGGAAAGATCTGCAACAGTTTCATCATACCTTCACATGGTGACATTTTTGGATATTTAGGGGTATTTCACAGCCTACTAAGCTACAAAATCCTTAAGCCATCCTTGGATTTTCAATGGAACAACACTTTCTGATTTAGACTACAAGGTGACGGACAATTCTGGTTTCAGTAATCTTGGAGCAAACTTCAGCAATGAAGGTAAAAAGTATGCGACTGAAGTAGTTTTCTCCTTTTTTTAAAATGGCATACATATACATCCTGTAGCCAAATGTCTAGTTTAGTGGATAAACTGAAGATGAAGCTGCTGGAGGTGTATAATAAAATCCTTTATTCCCATGGTTTTGCTATTTAACATGTACTTCTGCAATGTATCACAAGAATAATACCAAAGTATAGATTCATGTTTGGGGTCAGAAATTTTGAGCACAAAGAGACTTTAAAAAATAGAGAAAATTATTAACAGAGTAACTGGGAAACCAAGAGGTTATGAGCAGAAGCCAGAGCTCAATCTTTACTCTATAACCCTTTACTGCAGTAATTGTACTTATACAGCTGGTATTACATACACTTTTAAAGCAAAAATAGGAGAAGAGTTTAATTGCAAATTTCAACTGACTAAGAGCTATGGAAGACTTACAATCAAAAGCCTACAAACTGAAGTGTAAGCATACTAAATCAGTATTGCGTTAGATTTAATTTGAAGATGAAATAAAATCAGGAATTAAGTTAAAGGGTTATTGATGCAAACTATATCTGAGGCATCTTGCAAAATAACTGTATATATTGCTAAGCTACAGAAGGCAAAATTCTACAGTTAGGTTCAGCAGCTAATGATTTAAATAGCTTAAAGATTTGGCTTTGTAGAGTTTTTTGGTTTGTTTACAATCCAAAAGATCTGATGCTTCTGGTAAACTTATATCTACTTTACATACAGAAAACATGTGTCCAAGAGCACAAAACCTGCATGTGAAAAACTGAGGCACAAAATATCACAAAGATTAGAAATTTATTGGGATTGAAAATTATACCTATATTTATAGGGATAATTAGAACACCAAATATTACAACATTTACAACCATCCCCCACAAACAGAAATGTAAGCAGTGGTATAAATGCTTATCTTTCAAGCAATGAACCAGCCATGAGTTAATAGCGTATTACAGAGAAAACAAGGGTGTAAGGTGTGCATAACTGCATGCTGCAGGGTGTTTTTCTCCTTCTTCAAGAATACCTTTGGCTTTGGTCCTTTTAGTACCTTTGGCTTTGGTCAAAGAGCAGACAAAGAAATAAAGCTAGACAGACCAACATCTTGCGTAACCCAAAGAAGCATTTGCGGGAGCAGAGACAACATCTGCAGGATTTCAGGGCATGGCTAAAAGACATGACACGTACACACACTTGGGCAGGTGCACATCTCTGAAGATTCATTAGGACTGAAAAACAAACACTAGGCATGTGCTAAAACCAAAGCCCACGATCCTTTTTTTCCTTGTATGAATCAAAAAATGTTTTCTTTATATGCTTCCATTTCTTCCAGTTTCTTATCTCCTGTTCCCTCATCTTGCTGTATCATCACCATTTCTAGTCAAAAGGTGCTAAGGATGCCAGTGTCCAACAGAAATTTTTGCTGGCCCATACTATGGACAGAGAGAAAGACTGTGCAGATGGTCGCACTAGCACTTCTGCACTGCTTTGAAAACAACATACACTAAGCTGTCATCAGGGTTCCAGGCGGACTTGGTTTAAGAAACGGCTAAACCCCTGACATTCTATCAGCCTAATTTAGAATCAATCTTGCTTTTTAGTGATGATAATAAACTTGTACAAACACGAGATTCATTTGTATATTTTAGCATTTTATTTCAGTCCCAGAATGTAAAACCTGACATTGGAATCAGTTTGATTTTTTTGGTTATTGAAGATATTAAGCACTACAAGAGCATTGAAATTTCGATCTGATTAGGATAAAAATTCCTCAGGATCAAAACACTTCTTTTTTCCTCCCTACAGTTTTACTAATTGTGAGCTACTTGACATTGCAGAGTTATTCCACAGCGTGATAGCAAAATATGTGAAGTATTTTACTGTTAGAAATTATCAACTCGTTCTATTTGTTTTTCATGTGTTTGAGGTTATTAAGGGAATAAAAAATTATAACTCATGTGCATAAGTTAAAAGGGTTAGTTCAACTACAGCTGGTAGGCTAAACCACTAAGCAATATTTTGTACAGCAATATAATTTTTCTACTGAAAAACACGTAAAAGAAATCATGAATATATAACTGATTTAAAAGCAGACTGAGGGGGTAATATTCCTTGAAAAATAGGGGAGCCATGAAAAAGGTGAATGTGGAATAGTTGATTTTCAGAAAGACTGGATTATTCTAACCACTGGCAACCAGATAAAGTAGATCAGAGGGATTGCTACCAAACATACTCATCAGAGACCTTTGCTTTATGGGAAATGAACTGCCCTGGCTCACTGTTCCTGAGGAATTGTATTTCTTATAGCTGTAAATCAAATCCTGAAGAAAGAGGATGATATTTTCTAAGGAATAGCTGAGGACAACAGTATCTTTCTTGTCAGTGCCAGGTTTCTGAATTTAGATCTCAATTAGTATTCCAAAATGAAACAGCACATATCATATACCAATACTAGCTGGTATATACTGGTGACAGTGTTCTTACAAGCGATATCTTAATTTCGAAATGGTTGCATATTATCCTATATTTCCCCAAAAATACGTATACGGTTTTCTTCAGAGGTCTTGACTTCTATCCTTCCTTGCTGTTTTCTTAATCACCTTCATTGAACAGCAACATCAAGTACTTGATGTTCAATGAAGACCATTACATTTTTCCAATTAAATGGAAGATGTATACTCCTATGGCATATGACATCCACTCATTTTAACATGAAATGTACTCCTTAAAAAGGCCTGTTACAGACCCCTGAATGATAACAGAGTCAACAAAAGGGAAGCACATATACACACTATTGTACTCCAGAGAGTGCATTCAGTTGCTCTTGCTGAGTTCTACAGACAGTGCTAAGACCTGATACAACAGTAATTTTATTAATCTGCTTGATTTCTGATATTTATTTGACATTAAATGTATCGTGCTAGCTTTAAGATCAGGGATATTTGTCATTGATATTTGTCAGGGATATCGAAGTCATTGGAACAAGGGCAGTTCTACTCGTGCACGGACTCATGGCTTGGTGAAAGTGTATGAACTGCCCTATGCTTGGCACATGATTCAGTCCTGCAATGCTTCTATGCAGAGGTAATTAAATAGAGAGGATCCTATAAGTTCCCTCATTGTTACAAGTCGTAAAGTAGAATGGGGGCATGAGGAGTCCTTCTAGGGTGTGTAGTTCTAGATGCAAAACATAAATGCATGAAACATAAAACATTCAGTTATAACTCTTTCACACCACATATCCTAATAAAGAGCTCTGTTACACTGAGAGAGACTGTATCTGAGCCAGACGTGTAATTTTTGAGGGTTTGGATTCAAACACAAGTTGTTGCATCTCAGCCAGTTCCTGTGTGTTAGTTGAGGTAATGGCTGGTCCATGATGCTGGTTGGTGTACTGGCTGTTAGAAGAGAGAATATTTGAACTATAATCTCTGTGAGAGAGACTTGATTTATGGTAAGTGATGTCTGTCATGATTTTACCAGCCATTTATTCAACAGTAAAGATGAACACATGAGAAGTTTCCTAAACTTCTGAAACCATGAAGCATTATAAAATGAGAAACAGATTAATAAGGTAGAATTGTAACGCCAAAAAAATTGTCTGGGAGATTTGTGAAAGAACACAATCATTCAAAGTTTAAATGAAACGAGATATAAAAAACAGCCATAAATTTTTATTTCTGTTTGGAAAAAACTGAAGTTTCAATAGCTTATGATATCATGGCCATGTATTATTATGTTGCTATAAATGCAGGCATAGGTACAGTTAGAGTGTGAATGTTGTTTTATTAATTCACAAGAGCATATAACTAACATAAATCTTGACCCCACTGAATGTAATGGAATTTTTCACCCGGGTCAGAATTTTAGGCCATAAAAAATTCCTTTTTTAGGGCATAATCCTCATGTACATTGAAGCCAAGGAAAGCTTTTCCACTGACCGTATCTGCCCTTTCATTAGGGCAGTAGTTCCCTTACAAAAGACTGCTGTAGTCTTGCAGACCTTCTTCACCATTATACTTGTTATGGTCACATTCCTGAAACTGCTTTTGTCTTCTTTTATCTGAGAGAGATTTAACAAGGCCTGTTTTTCAAAGTTTCTAATGGGCTGCTATGATCTGAAGCCATCAACAGCCCTCTTGATTTTTTTCTCTGCAATTTTGTGTAACATTTTCTTCTTTGCTTGTTTTCCTCTTTGATGTCTTTGAATATCCTGGATGAGACAGCAGGATGTAGTGGTCCTACTTTTTCCTTATTTTTTGTGATATGTTGTCAGTGAATAGGCAGAGGAGCAGTTTTATTTGTGTTTATTTCTACCCTTAAATCTACCATTGCAATTTGGATTTCTTCTTGTTTTAATAATTAAAAATTATTTTATCTTCGGTAAAAATGAACCAAGATGTTCAGTTGCATTCTGCAGTCCTCCATGAAACACACCCTTTACAGTCTGCTGCTTGCCCAAGTCCTGCTTCTGTTTTCCGCTAGTGCTTTCTAACCGTTATTTTAGTTTCCAGCTCCTCTTTAAAATATTGCATGATACTGCTTTTTTTGATTTGTTTGTTTTTTTCCATTGTGATCTCAAGCAATTATTTCCTGTGTTGTACTGGTAAATATCCTGTGCTATCTATTCTGAAGAACGGTGGTTCTGCTGGGTTTTACCTTCTACAGCCAGTTTGCAAATTTTAGCACTAATTTTAATTTTTACTAGACCAGGAGAATTTTCTCTTTCTAGCTGGGTTTGAACTTGATTTTTTAGGATCAACAAGTTGCTATGAAGTGTTCTGGGGTTTTAGGATTTCTTTCTCTTGGTTTTTAGACATTGTTTTTTAAATGCTAGAAAATCAAACACCTCTCTGGGCAAAGATATGAACCACTTCAGCTTCTGCAGGACTTAGAGTGGGCAGGTGTAATTCCTCAGTCGTTCCCAAGACTAATTTAAGCTTGAAGATCTCTCATACCGAGCATGAGTTTCAACATGAAAAGACAAAGGCAAAGTCCTGTATCTGGGATGGACTGATTCCTTGCAATGTTACAGGCTCAGAACTGACTGGCTGGGTTGTTGCTTTGTGGAAAGGGACAACTGGGGGACAGTATACTAATCATGAATGACAAGGGCTGTACTAAAAAGTGTATAGACAGCTGAGCACAGAAAGTCATTATCACCCTTTACTCTTTAGATTGCATCTGGAATCTAATTTTAGGCTCCAACCATAGGAAATATAGTGATAAACTGCAGAAGGTTCAGTAGAGGTCTGTCATGACACCCAGGGACTGGTGTACTTGCCCTTTGAGGAAAGGCTCTGGAGCCAGGCTTTCCGACTTCAACAGGAACCAGCAGCACACCTGCAAAGAGGCTACTGCAAAGATGGAGCCATGAGCTGCACAATCAAAACACCGAAATTCCAACTGGATAGAATGAAAAAAATACCACTGTGAAGATCACTGAACCCCCGTTAAGATATTGCAACAGGAAACTCAGAGAAGTTGTGGAAAGTCTGACCTTAGAGTTTTTCAACATCAAAGAGAAAAAGTGATAAAAAATTTGCTTTGAATCAGTCTTGATCCACTTTTGAGCATTAGGTGGGACTAGATAATATCCCAGAGTTCCTTCCAGCCTAAATGATTGTATGAATATCTTGTTCTTATAAACCAAGAGGACAACTACCCATAAAAGATGTAACTAGCCTTGTCTATTAAAAAAAAAATTAGCCTATCAAGAATAATTATGCCATAGCCATACAGTCAAGTTTGGAACCCCACTGTGCTGAATGTTCAGAGTGGGAGAAAGTCCCTGTGTTTACAAAGTTTGCAATCAATCAGCTAAACTGGATATAGAGAGAAGGAACACAGTAAGGTGAAGCGATTTTCTATAAGTCATTCCTGTCTCCAGGGTCTCTTGATTCTTAGTCCAGTGCTTATGCACTGGACCACACTGCACTCATACTGTCTGCATAGATCTCCAATTTTTCTGAAGATGAATGTTTCATAAAGCATATTCTATTTCAGGGAGAAGTGGTCATTCAGAAGATTAAGGTCTTTTTCAAATGGGATGTTCGTCTATGCCAGGTGATATGTTAAGTCTGAGTCATAAATATCTTTTATTTCCTTGGTCAGATAGTTCAGTGGAAGTGCAACTTGTCATTTTTGACTTCCAGCTTCAAGAGCAGCAAGTAAGTTCCTTCATTTGTTCCTTCATTTCTCAGCAACTGACATATTATCCTGGATATTAGATGCTCCAAATGTAAATGATGCCAAATTACTTTGTTTATCCTTTTGGATACTTGATTTTATTTTTTTTCTGCAGAAATATATCTAACCTGACCTTCTTATGCTGAATGAACTTTATGTTCTAGAAACTTCAGAGACTATTTGAAAGCTTTTCAGAGCTCAATACTGCTGTTGGCTGCCATATGTTATCATAGAAGCTGTCTTGTTCTCCTGCTTTCTGGTTGCAGTTACCCTCCTATCTTCCTTTGCAGATCAAACAAGGTAATTTGGGACTGAACACATTACACTGCCTTCTCTTGGAGTCATATGGTTTGGTAAAATCTAATTAAATGTGGCTGCATTTAGGCTGCTGCCCTTTTATTAGGAGATGCTAGTAGGACATGGTGCAGAGGGAGCAGAGTTATTCAAATCTGTGACTCTGAATTTAAGAAGCAGTTTGCAGATAGTCTTCTACATTACGAAAAACACTGAAGTCAATCATAAACACAGTCAGTCACTGAAAATTCCAACGAATTATCTGGCTTCACTGCAGGCACAGATAAATTAGAGATTATGAGCGTAAGTCTTTTTTCGCACCAGGGTAAATCAGGAGCCCTATCACTGAAGTCAACAGATCTCAACAAGAAAAGAATTAGGCCCTATGGCTTTTAATAAGAGGAATACAAAGAGCTTAATTACAAGGACTAAAACTGAACCTCTCTTCCCCCATACACAGACACTGCATATGTTCTCTGGTAAAGTTTGTCTCTCGTAACATTTTTGTACTTCTGTTATCCTTATCCTAATCAGATACTACCTGTGTGCAAATATCAGGGACTTAGATGTTATAAGGATGAGGGCCATTTAGATGTTACCACATAGGGTGGTTAAAGCACTAGTAGAGCTGTAGCTCATTTCTGTATTGAAAAACGTGGTGAAATCCCAGTTATGCTGCAGTTTTTGTCCTCCATGTTGTGACTCAGAAAAAAAACTTCAGAGGAGGAGTTCATTTTCTGTGCCAGGGAGGGAGTTTCTCACCTAAGCAATACCTCTCTGAAAGATTAAAATAATGTACAGCACATGTAAATTAACAGCTGCTAGAAACTCTGGTAATACAAATATAATACTTTATTTCCACATACATGATTGATCATATATGTCTATAAAAAGACTTGAAAATAAATAATACAAAAAGTTATATTTGAGCCATCCTCTGTGAAAACCTATGACAAAAAAAGCAGGTGCAAGATGAAGACACCAGTTGTGGAATATAAATAATAGTTCAGGAACAATCAAGTGTTGTACCAGATTATTTAGACAAAAATGGAAGTACTTACAGTCTAAGTGACTATGTCTGATGCCTTCCACATCTTCAGCATGAATGAAATGGTAACATCTTTTTCCTACAATATCTACAGGGGTCAGATCCATGTAATCACTAATCCTAAAAAGGAAAAAGAATATACAGCCTATAATTCAAGAAGGAAAAGAACAAAAGAACTGTCAAATGACTCAGAAAGTGAAATCTGCTAAAAAGTTTTTTCGCCATTATAGTAATTTGAATGGAGTATCTGTACAAACAAGACACAGCCTTAAAGGAAAAAAAAAAAGTGTTTTTTTTTAAAAGAAACCTGGAAATTATTTTATCCATTCAAATAAGTGGAAAATTAAATTCTAGTACGTATTGTCCCAGTAGCATAACACCAAGACAATATAATTCCATGAAATTATAAAGCATTAGCAACAATCCAAAATCCTCATTAAAAGACTAAGATGATTCAAGGTTACATAATAAAGTAGAAACATGTTATGTTTATACCAAATGATTAGAGACACATTTCATTTCAACAGATTGGTCTTCTATTGGGTATATTCATGAAAAAGCTCTTCAACCATTTCTTGGCACCAAGTCCAGACTGATTTTTCAAGGGATATAATTTAAATGCTGAGACACACAGATGCCTCAGGGTGTTATCTTTTTTAGTCTAATTCATTTGGGAGCTCAGCTTTCACTCTGGGCCCTTTCAACTGGGACTTTGTTGTTTATTGCACATAGAAACTTCAAAATCTATTCTGCAGACCTTTGTGTGCGTGTGTCTGTGTGCTTGTGTCAGTGTGGGTGTGTAAACTTGTATCATGGACTGTCAAGGTGTCAGTGTCCTTAAATGTAACATAGAAATTAGAAAGTTGGAAAATGTTTTGCTCACACAAGCATTTAAAAGTATGTCTGTTTTTTAGACATAGAATAATTTTTTTAGGGTTTGAAATAATCTCCAATGATTGAGGTCGAGACCACTTTTCAATTTTGAGATATAATTGTTATGCATTTAAGGGAGCTGTAAAAACCACTAAACATCTTGATATAACAAGATAGCTACTGGAGTGTGATCATGGGGGATGCCTAAAGCAGAAACTGAACTGTGTAGGTCTGAGGGGTTGGCAGCAGGCAGAGGGGGTGAACAGAGCCACTGAGGCACTGATTAGCAGAGCTGTGTTTGCCTGGGTGTCTGAAGCAGGGTGAATGCATAGACTGTAAAGAGCAAAGGACAATACCACAGCACAACTGGTGATTTGAACCCAATTGAAAATAACCCCAAAACAACAAACATGAAAAACTTCATAGGTCATGCAGGTGGACTCAAATTTGCTTGTAAATTTGTCAAATCAAGTTAATCACAAAACACAACAGCCTTCTCTCACTTTCGTAACAGAGCGTGTTGAAGGATGTGCACCTTCAAACAACTGCCTAGTAGTCATAGCACTTAACCAAATATGGGATACCCAGCTGGGGATATCTGTCTAATGTTTATCATAAACTACAGTTGAAAAGTACCTCTTCTACCTTCTTGTGGAGGACAGGATAAAGACAAATCTGAAACTGTGGCAGTGGGACTCCCTACCTCTCCTGCTGAGTTCCTCTGCTTCGGTTGCACAGTGAATTATTTGCTGGGAAGAAAAAGGAACTGGGATCTCTGCCCAGTGATAAGAAATCCCACCAGAAGGAAGGAAGCCCGAGATTTAAATGTTCCTGTCCCTCTATATTATCTTTTTATACTAAACTAAATGTATAAACAGCCCATGGTGCAGGAACCAGAACTCAGGTCTCTCCTCTCATGTTTACACTCACCTCACTGGCACACTTTGCTGTCTCTTCTCTGGCCCAAGAACTGCATGTTTTCTAGGTGGAGGTGGCTCTGCTTCAAGATACTGGAACAGGCTCTCCAGGGAAGTGATCACTGCACCAAGCCTGTCTCAGTTCAAGAACCATTTGGACAACACTCTCAGGTACATGGTGTGATTCTTGGGGTGTCCTGCATAGGGCCAGGAGGTGGACTCGATGATCCCAATGGATCCCTTCCAACTCAGCATATTCTATGATAAGATCAGGGGGAGGAAATCTTGCCCTGCCAGCCTTGCAGAAAGAGGCAATCTCCAGGCAGGCCACTGCCCTGTGGTGTTCCCAGGCTGTGAGTGCTACAGCTAACAGGACTAATATGAAAGATGGTCATTCTGCTTCCCCTCTGGTAAATTGACTCAGCTGGATTTTATTTCTCTGCAGTAGCCTGCTCCTGTAAAGTCTTTACAGATAAAAATTAGCAAACATGGCAAGGCAACTGGGGAAGCAGATTCATAACCCCTTAAGTTTAAGGTTGTGCCAGGGGAGGTTTAGATTAGATACTAGGAAAAGAATTTCCACCAGTAGAGTTATCAATCATTGGAATGGGCTTCCCAGGGAAGTGGTTGGTCACCGGCCCTGAAGGTATTTAAAAAATGTGTAGATGTGGCACTTAGGGACATGGTTTAGTGGTGAACCTGGCAGTGCTTGATTTACAGTTGGACTTGAGGATCTTAAAGTTCTTTTCCAACCTAAATTGGTCTATGATTTTATAATTTTAAGGAAAAGATGTTTCAAACAGACATATGAAGGACATAGGATTTTTTTGTTTTTTATGAAAAATGTGGAAGAAGAAAGAGAGAGATATCCCCATATATGAGTGATGTTCAATGGTAAGCAATGACATCAAAAACAGAAGCAAAAGAAATTACATCAAATAGAACACGTATGCTTATATGAAAGATAAGATGGAAAAGAAATAATTTACATGGGGAAAGTAAAATATATATGGTATTTCTTGGAGCACTTGTTAGGAGAAAGATCTTGTGGCACCCAAGTCCTGTGACAAAATGAAGTAATAGGTTGACGAGTAAGAACTTGGTTTTACTGAATACACGGACCTCATTCTGTAAAACATAAGCATAGGCTTATGTTTGAGCAGACCAGTGGGCCAACGATTTACAGGACTGTTAACGATTGAAATTTAAAGGTAGGTATATGGTACAGCGCTTTGCTGAATGAGGAACCAATTGTGCACTTATCTGTAGACTTGTAGACTGTTTCTGCAAATCGGAAGGAACTACTGACAACCACTTTATGGCTATGAAGCCAAACCTCTTCCATGTGATTATTTCCTTTTGGGCATATAATAGCAGATATGGCTATAGCAGTCCACATTAAACTGGACTATCAGCTATCTCCAGATGGTCTCCAATCCTTAGCAGTTGAATCTGAAAACATAGCAGTCTCTTTATTTTGCTTTTAGTTATTTATCACTGTGTGACATGATTTGTCCTCTGCAGGTGCTTTTTGCACTCCATTGACTAATAAAGAAATTTAGACTATTTTAGACTAGATGGTAAAGCTTAGATGACATGAATCTTACATTTGCAAAAGAGACATAGATTAATATGCCACATTTTAGGCAAGAAAATTTTGCATCCATATTTTACACTCTCAAAGCAAAATACTAATTGTTAAAAATAGCCAGTGTACTAGCTAATAGATCTTGTCTCAAAGGGAAGCTAACTGTTGACTAGTTTGTGCACTGAGTCCAGGATTCTAAAGTAGATCTCTTCATTCAGAGAAAAGTAACAAGATGCACCCAAAGACCTGAGTAATGTCACTCCTGCTCACTGCTGTTGCAAGCAGTCAACCACTTGGAAAACTAGGAGTACTATTGATCTCACCCCTGCTGATCCAATGGTCCACTGTGAGCATTCATTTCAGTTAAGTGGCATGGCTTCTGCTCCATACTCCCCGCAGCTGCCAGTAACTCCCCATTGCTCCATAAATAGTGCTTACAGTTTGCCCAGCATGAATCCATTTTTCTCTGTTTTCATCAATGTTGTGCTTGCTTTACTGTGGCACCACAAAGAATTTCCTGGCTGCCTGCAAGTGCCAGGAGTCGAGCCCATATATTCAGGATGGGATACTTATCTCCTTTTCTATAGTCCCAGAAGAGAGATCCCAACTTCCCTTACTCAGAGAATGGCCTTGGCAAACGCCCAGATAATTAATCTGACAGCTTCAATCAGCTGTTCAGTTAATTCCT
>VZRE01016364.1:12524-25402 GCA_013396775.1 Cephalopterus ornatus | reverse complement strand
CTCCCACTAGCCCAGGTTGCTCTGAGCCCTGGTCTTGGAACACTTCCAGGGATGGAGCAGCCACAGCTTCTCTGGGAAATCCATTCCAGTCCCTCCCCATCCTCCCAGCCAAGAATTTCTTCCCAATATCTCATCTGTCCCTGCCCTCTGGCAGTGGGAAGCCATTCCCTGTGTCCTGTCCCTCCATCCCTTGTCCCCAGTCCCTCTCCAGCTCTCCTGGAGCCCCTTTAGGCCCTGGAAGGGGCTCTCAGGTTTCCCTGGATCCTTCTCTTCTCCAGGTGAACCCCCCCAGCTCTCCCAGCCTTTCACTCCTCTTCCCTTCCCCTTTCTCCTTCCCACAGCCTGTGCTCTGCCTTCCCAGGGGAGCTGGTGCCTCACTCCCCTCTGGGTTCAGCTTGGAATGAAGATTTTAAGCCCTTTCGTGCTCCTCCTCCCCCCCAGTTTATATTTTTCATCTTCCCAGCACCACCACCAAGTGACTCTTGTTTTTCTCCTCCTTCCTGAAGAAAAGAATCGATTAGAAATTTAAATACTATCAGTCCCTCCCCTTTGTCCCCTTCCCCCCATCCTGTTCTCCCTTCCCCCTTCATCCCACTCTCGCTTCCCCCCCATCCCAACTCCTGGAGTATAAATCACTCTCTGTGGTCTGCAGCTCAGCTGGAAAAACCAACAAAACGGGTCTATAATGTCACCAGCATCTAATTTGGTGGATTTATGGGCTCTGGCCTTAAGCACTTGCTGCTTTACAGCCTGTGAGTTCCCTCCTGCAGGAGCTCCCTCCGCACTCCAGCTCTTTATCCCAAACTCCTGCTGCCCACGGGTCTCGGGAGCTTTTCGAAGGGCACATCCCCATGCCTTGGAAAACGGGATCTCTCCTTCCTGCCACTGCCTGGTGGGCCCAAAAGAGGATCACAACACATTCCTGCAGCCAGGAAAGGCTCGGCATCGGGATGTGCTGGTGGCAGCAGGAAAATACAGGAATTGAGCGTGGCTGACCCGTGGAGGTTCACGCGCTGAGCAGGAGGCACTTGGCTGCCCCTCTCTTTGGGCTCCCTCACCCCCAACCTCATCCCTCGGTGTTTTAATCCTTATTTTAGTCTGTTTTGATGACTGGAATTGTCAGGCAGAGGGGAATGCCCAAGCAGCAGTGAATTGTCCCTCCCTGGTGCTCAGCTGGACCCGGGCAGAGGAAGCACAAGGTTTTACTTCACCAGCTGGTGGCAAACACCCCTCAGCTGACACCCTGTTGGCTCCAGCGGCCTTGTGACCACCTTCCAGGAGCAACCTGTCCCCTGGAAGACCCAACCCCGGTGAGCATTAGCTCTGACAGTCCATTAGCACCCTGGCACTTGCCCAGGAGGAACAAGATCAAAGCTGCTTTGAGCCAACCCAAGCGTTTGAGCCAGATGTTGTTTTAGGACAGGCCCCGTTCTGTTGTCAAACACAGACTGTGTCAGCAGGGGTTTAGTTGGATCTCAGGGAAAGGTTCTTCCCCCAGAGGGTGGTTGGGCACTGACCAGGCTCCCCAGGGCAGTGGGCACAGCACCAAGGTGACAGAGCTCCAGGAGGGTTTGGACAGAGTGGGATTTTTGGGGTGTCTGTACAGTGCCAGGATTGGACTGGATGATCCTTGGGGGTTGCTTCCAGCTGAGGATATTCCATGATTCTATGACAGACCCCAAGCATATGGGACTGAGACCCAGGAAGTTCAGTATTAGGCCCTACCCAAACACAGCAAACACTCTCCTTTAACCCCTGGTAGGTCCACAACCAGCTGGGACCTGGCACTGCTCCTGGGATAACAACCCCGCTCCTGGGATAACAACCCTCACACTCCAAATTAGGAGCAGAGCAGGGACCTCAGAGAGACTTTACCTGGAGCCAGGGGTGGGAATTGCTGTGCCACATGGAGCACAAACATCTGGGTAGCTTTGAGGGAGCTCAACTCAAAGAGGCAATGGGGGGGCTGGGAGTCAAAGTTCCTGGTTTCAAGCTGATTCTGCCTGGGGGGAACGTTCTGGAGAGGCATCTGCGTGATGTTCACAGTGCTTGAGGTGTAGGACTGGAACCAAACTGGGGTTTGTAGCAGAAGAGCCAATTTCTCAACATTCCCAGCCTTCTTCCCAGTGTTTTCTGCCACCTCCTCAATGCCCTCAGCCATCACTGGTAAAAGGTTGGACTCCCTGACCTTGGAGGTCTTTTCCACCTGAAATTCCTCTGTGATTCTGAGATCTTCCCAATGCCCTCAGCCACCTTCAGTTCCACAGGTTGGAATTGATGATGTTGGAGGTCTTTTCCACCCTAAATTCCATGATTCTATGATCTTCCCAATGTTCTCATCCAGCTTCTCCCATCAGTGGCTGCACAGGGGGTTCTGTGTGTGTGTATTTGTCCTTACCTATGTAGGTATTTATATCCCAAGGATAATTCCCACACCGGGATCTGCAGGGAAGAGGTGTCTGCTCTCCCACATTTTCACTTCTATCTTTTCAATCTGGACATAGATCTGTTTTCCACAGCAAAAATACTTTGGGACAGGGAAGGGTTGGCAGCTCTGATTTACATCTTTCCTTACGTTTAATCAGCGTATTAAGCAGGTTTCTTCCCTGTCCACCCCCTCCCTTCTCCCTGGGGCATCACATCTCACGGAATCCAGTGGAAAGCTGGGCAGAAGGCCTTTTTTTTTTTTGGGATAATCTGAGTTGTATCTAAACTTTTCATGGCACTTTTTTGCCTGGAGTCCCAGCAAGGGGAGCTGAAGGAGGGAGCTGGTTCACCTTCTTCAGACACTGAGAAGATGTGGGGTTAACACACAGCTTTTTCCATGAAATAACGTGGATGCAGGTTCTCCCGGAGCATTGATCCATTGAGTCTTGTCGTTCTCCCCGCCTCCAGGAGCCTCTAAAACTTCCCAGCCACAGGAGAAAGGGAGCAAAGCAACTCCCAGAGGACGGAGGGGCCGGGGAAGGGCTTGTGGGCGGGAACCCATCCGAAATCCCACCACAAATGCCTGGGAGAGCCAGAAGGAAAAGCAGAATCTGTGGTGGGCTTCCACAGTTTACGTCTGTGTGCAAACCACAAAGGCCATCCCCAATCCCACAGACTGCCCACAGCTCCTGCTGCTGTGCCAGCACCATTCCAAACAAGTTCATGGATGCTGTTTGCTTTTCCAATCATTCTCATTCCTGAGGGGAAAGACGAACTTATGGTGAGGGAGCTGAGGAAAAAATCTTGGGAAAATATCATTTGTTTCAGTGACAAAAGTGCTTGCTGACATCCATTTTTCAGCTGAACAGGAAAGATTTTCATGGTCTACCCTGAAAATACGGCACCAGAATATTCACTTTTTAAAATTCTGTTGATTTTTGACAACTACAAATTAAAAAAAAAAACCACACACACAAAAAACCCAAAACATATTCACAGGATGAAATATTTTGGCTGTATTTTCCCAGAGACTTCTCTCCAATGACAAAAAAAAAACAAAACCAAAACACTTCAAAACACTTCAGGGTAGGAATTTTCTGCCAAAATATTCCAGTGACAAATAAACATATTTTCCTTTCCCTCCGAAATGGTCGGAACTCGGAGCAAATGGTTTTAATTAGTTGGGTTCTCACCAGGCTCACTCTCAACTAATGAAGCCATTGGAGGAAATGAAATATTTGGAATAGAAGGCCCTCCCTTCAATCCCACAATTTTTATGTTGATCAGATCTTAATAAATAAAAAGATTCCTCCCCCTGTTTCTTTGGAGTGATGCAGCAAAGGGTTCAATTTGTGGCTGGGAATACTGATGTCATTTCAACAGCTGCCTCTCCAGAAGCCAAGCCCTGGCAATTAAATAACCTTTCTGTCATTCCTGAGCTCTGGAAAACCTTTTAGAGCAGGAAGGAGCAAAATAATTGAGACAACCGTGTCTAGGTAATGTGTTACCGGGAAAGTCTCTTGTCTGGGAGTTCTCAGCCTACTTAATTCCCCCAAAAGTGGTGGGAAAGTTATTACACGGGAATAAAACAGAGTGGGATTCATCCTCCTTAGGGTCAGGCAGCTCAGAGATCCAGGGGAAATATGAGCCAGGGGACACAGGGACCTCCAGGAGCTGATTTGCCTCGTCTGGGTGAAGGCAAGAGGCACCAAAGCTCCAGGGGTCTTTTCTTGTGGCGGGAGCCAAAAGGATTGGCTTAAACTGTCTGCCCGGCTTTAGTTGGCTGAAGGCGGTAAATAAATGCAGTCCAAGGTGTGGGGGAAATGAGGGATATGTGGAAATCATTACCTCACCTCGGTTAGGCGCTCGTTTATGAGGATTTTTTAATTTTCCTTTGTCTTGCTGCTGGTTTAGGGAGGATGGTGCAGGTGGGTTGTCATGGAATCATGGAATCAGGCAACGGGTTGGAAGGGACCTGAAAGACCATCCAGTTCCACCCCCTGCCACGGGCAGGGACACCTTCCGCTAGCCCAGGTTGCTCCAACCTGGCCTTGGACGCTTCCAGGGGTGGGGCAGCCACAGCTTCTCTGGGCAACCTGTGCCAGGGCCTCCCCACCCTCACAGGGAGGAATTTCTTCCCGATATCCCATCTATCCCTGCCCTCTGGCAGTGGGAAGCCAGTCCCCTTGTCCTGTCCCTCCGGGCTCTTGTCCAAAGTCCCTCTCCATCTTTCTTGTAATCCCATTCTAGGCCCTGGAAGGAGGTTCCTGACTCGTGCCCTTACCCAGTCAGTGGGGTCTCAAGAGATGAACTCCATCCTTCGGTCATTTCTGTGGCTCTGTGACCATCATGGGGCAGGAAGGAAAGCCCTCAGGAGCGAAATCGTCCCAACAAACCCCTTGGAGTCCCTGTGCTCCCGCGGCAGCCCCTGGAGCGCTGGCATTTCCCTGTCAACACCCTCGGAGAGAAACCTGAGCCCCGGGGGTTCAAAGCCAGATGCTGAGCTGCCTTCCCTGCCTGCACACGTGCCAGTCTGTCAGGCTGGACTGCTGCCTGTTCCCAGCTGCTCTGCCAGGATCAACAAGGCCCAGATACCCAGGGAAGAGATGTGGCCTGGGAGAACATCGCCCCGAAGGAGGGTCCTCACAGCAAACGGTTGCCCTACCCTTCATGGGATGGAACACGAGTGTTTTCCCCACTGGATGTCTGACCTGCTTGGTATTTTTGTCCCTGGTCAAATCTGGGCTTGGAGCCTCCTTCTCCAGCAGGCACTGATGAGCTTTCCTTCCACAGACAAACTTAAATGACCTTCCCTGCGTCCTTACGGCCTTAAGCTGAAGGAGGGATGGTTTAAATGGGATATCGGGAAGGAACTCTTTACTATAAGTGTGGTGAGGCCCTATAATGGATTTCCCAGAGGTCCTGTGGCTGCCCTTGGATCCCTGGAAGCATCCAAGGCCAGGCTGGAGCACTCTGGGCTAGTGGAAGGTGTCCCTGCCCGTGGCAGGGGGTGGAATGAGGTGATCCTGAAGGTCCCTCCCAACCCAAACCATTCTGGCATTTGAGGATTCCGGGATAAGTAGTTGTTGTGCTTATTGGAAATAACACCTCCAGGAGAGAAATGTCCCCACCAGAAATGTCCCCAAACCTGACCAGACAGTTGACTTCCCTTTTCCAAACATTTCCAAGGAAACCCAGTATTGGAAGCTTAATTTACTCTTAAATTACCCCTTGAGAACTTGTGTCCTTGAAAAACAGAACGATTCCATCTCCCAACACCCCCCACCTCCTCTCCTGGAATAAATCCTGTGAAGTCTATAGAGAAGCCAAAGAATTAGTGGGATGCTGAACAGTGGGACTGTTGTTCTGGAATGCTGAAGTGGGAGGAGGGAGGATTTTAGACTGTTCCCCTGCCGAAAATCCGGTGAGGAAGAGTTCAAGACTTTGTGGTTTCCCGTGAAAAGAAATGAAATTAAATAATTAACAGCTCTTTGAGTGGAATGTGTCCTTTCCCAGGGCAGGATGGATGATCTTAAAGGTCCTTTCCAGCCCGAACCGTTCTGGGATTGTATGATAACAGTGATGTGTCCGTGCTCTTAAAATGCCTTAACTTCCCAAATCGGGGTGGTCTTTATCAGCAGGAAGTCTGGAGGGGTCCTTCTCTCACACTGATCCCCAAGTTTAATTTCAAATTAATTTAAAATTAAGCTTTTCTCCCTGTTTTTGAATCGTCCTGCAGCTACGCAGCAAATGCTTTATCTCAGTTATAGCTGGGTTTCACCTCTGACTGACATGGAAAACAAACTGGAATATCCGACATTGGATCTTCGTCTTCATAAAACCTGGGGGTGATTCAACTACTAAAGTACACTAAAATATTCAAAATCATCATAATTATAAGATTCGTGTTCTCAATTTCAGCCCCTAAAGTGTGTCTGTGTCTTGAAGAATCCGTATTTTCAACCTCATTTCACAACTGATTAAGGAATCTGGAAATGCTCATTTATCGCATCAATGATGGTTTTTAAAATGTATAATTTTCACTTGTGCTTAGATCAAAAAAATGAAGCACATTGCAGAGTTTTTGGTTTATATTTTGATTTTTGGGGGTGTTTTTTAGTTCTGTTTTGGGCTTTGGGGATGTTTTTTGGTTCTTTTTTTGCATTGGTTGTTCATTTGGTTTGGAACAGGAGTCAGAGAAAGGGCACAAAAATTAAAAATGGGGAGGGATATTTAAATAATTTTGCCTTGACAGCAGTCACATGGTTGATTTGGGAAAATGTTGAGGGATCAAACAATAAATCAATGAATAAATGTAAATGACTGCACATAAGGAATGGAGATTTATCTCAATGTCTCCATCTTTTTAGGTCATCCCAGGCTTCCTTTGCAGCTGATAAAGACCAGTTTGCAGAGGATCAGGAGTATGGATGTGCTGTTTGGGAGTGTTCCCAGGAGGTCTCTGGTCCAACCTCTCACTCAGAGCGGGAATAAGTAACAGGATTCTTGGAATTTCCATTGGACACATCAGCAGGGTCCGGAACAAAGGCTTGGAGCAACCTGATCTAGTAGGTGTCCCTGCAGGGGGCTGGAATGAGATGATCTTTAAGGTCCCTTCCAACCCAAACCATCCTGGAATTCTATAATTTCCATGGGAGAGTCAAGACTTATCCAGATGGACCACGAGGGATATGTTTGATACTCAGTTTATGTAAAGATGAATAAAACCCAAGGGCTGAAAAGTCACACACAGAGTGACCATCAAACCCCCTTCCTCCAGGATTTATTTAACTGCTCCTTAAATCCAGTTGGGATCTTTTCCTCATTCTCCCAGAGGCGTTATTTCCTAGTTTTCCTCTTTGCCAATCAGAAAATAGAAGAATAAGTTAAAATAAAGCCCTTGAGGCACCACAACTTTACACCTTTCCCAAAGAAAGTGTCCCTGCCCATGGCTGGGCATTGGAATGAAATGATCTTGAAGGTCCCTTCCACCCCAAAACATTCTGGGATTCCGGGATTAATATGGAAGAACCAGAAATAAAGCCCAGGAGGAACTGCAGCACCACTTCTTTCCCAAAAAAGGTGTCCCTGCCCATGGCAGGGGGTTGGAATGAGGTGATCTTTAAGGTCCCTTCCAACTCAAACCACTCCATGATTTTATGAAAACATTTCCATCATGTATTTCTCCTACAGTTTGGTTAAAAACAGGGTTTTAATTATTACCTGTTTTTCCCCTCACAGGAAGTAGGTGCATTTTAAAAATCACAAAACCAGGATGCAAAAGCCCAATTTCCCATTAGGAACCGGTCTGGATGGAGTATTTTTTCTAAGGTCACGTTGACGAAATTCCAGGGCTGAAGGAGGGCTGTGCTTTTGCAAATCTGCAACAAAACACACCAAAGAGCAAAACCGAGGAAAAGAAAAGACTAAAAAGCTCACGAAACACTGATTTTGAGGGGACAAAGAGAGGCAACACAGCCTTAATTCCAACACAGCCTTAATTCCCTGCTCCGAAATGCTCACGAATCAGGGAGTCGACTGGAAGTGTTCAAGGTTTAAAACACCCGGGAGAATTTGGGAGAACGGGGGATGTTTGTGTGAAACCCCCCGCCCCAACTTTTCTTCAATTTCTGCTTTCAGTTGTTCCTTAAGGGATGAGGGTTCACTTTTCAAACAGGACGACTCGCTTTCCTAAAAACAGTTTGGTAAAGGATAGGATTAACTCTGGAAAAAACCAGACCAGGCCAAAATGAGACAGTAATTAATCGGGATATTCATTAGGAACAAAGGAAAATTCCACTTATTTTGCAGCCTTTCCCACCCTGTAATTCCCTGTATGATTATCCAGGTTCGTTCTGACTTGGAAAGAACGAAACCAACTCCACCAACTTGCAGTGAATATTCCCAGTAACCCCTTGTGGGTCTCTTCCAGCTCAGGATATTCCACGATTTTTTTTTCTTTGTTTTCTTTATTTGTGTAAACCAGGTGAGAGTTTTAGGGCTGTAATTCCCCAAATAATTATCCAGATCTGTTCTGATTTGAGCAGAACGAAACCAATTCCGGCAATTCCCGGTGATACGAAGAGACCTTCTCTCTCCCTTTTGCCTTTCATGTCTCCGGGAAGGGCGGGTGGGTGTTCCCAATCCCTCCTCAGCTCGGCTTTGATGCCTGTGCTGAAGGGCGATGACATTCCCTGCTGAAAGGGGCCGATTAGCAGGGATATAATGATGGGAAGCGTGCGCCCAGGAACGTCCTCAAAGCCGCCTTTGTTGCTCCTACCCGGCCCCAACAATTTGTCCCTCTGAGGCGGCAGATACCGATCTTTCCCATCCCTCTGGAGAGCCATCCCAGGGCTGCCCGGGGGAGGAGATAGGGATCAGCCCCCGGGGCTCCTTCAGCCTCCTGGCAGAGCTTCAGAGAGGGTTGGATGTCAAAAGTGATGGGGAGCCTCCCGGGGTTCCGTTCAGCTCTGCAGGTGCTGGATGAACACAGCCAGCCTCAGGTTGTGGGGATAATTCCCAGTGATCCCCCTCCAGGTAGAAGTTTCCTTGGGAAATTCCTCATTCTGAGATTTATTTCAGTGCAAGCCAGGTGAGAATTTTAGGAATGAAATTCCCTAAATAATTTTCCAGGTTTGTTCTGATTTGGGCAGAATGAAACCAATTCCAGCAACTCGCAGTGATATTCCCAGTAATCCCTCCAGGTAGAAGTTTCCTTGGGAAATTCCTCATTCTGAGATTTATTTCAGTGCAAGCCAGGTGAGAATTTTAGGAATGAAATTCCCTAAATCATTATCCAGATTTGTTCTATGCTGGGCACAATGAAACCCATTCCACCAGCTTGCTGTGATATTCCCAATGATCCCTCCGAGTAGAAGTTTCCTTGGGAAATTCCCCATCCTGAGATTTCTGTTCAGTGCAAGCCAGGCGAGAGTTTTAGGGGTGCAATTCCCTATAGAATTATCCAGGTTTGTTGTGACTTGGGCACAATGAAACCAATTCCACCAACTCGCAGTGATATTCCCAGTGATCCTTCCAGGCAGAAGTTTCCTCGGGAAATTCCTCATTCTCAGACTTATTTCAGTGTAATCCAGGTGAGAGTTTTAGGGCTGTAATTCCCTATAGAATTTTCCAGTTTGATTCTGATTTGGGCAGAATGAAACCCATTCCGCCAACTTAGAGTGATATTCCCAGGAATCCCCTGCGAGTCCCTTCCAGCTCCGGATGTTCCATGATTCTCTGACTTATTTGTGATGCAGAGCATGAAGTCTAATCCCCAGCTCTCTTGGGACCAGCTCCCAGGTCTGAGTGTCAACTGTCCTGGGTGGTGGGTGTCTAACCCCTCCCGTGGCAGGGCGTTGGAACTGGATCAACCCAAACCATTCCAGGATTCCCTGATTCTCCCCCCAACACATTCCAGGCACTGGGAGGTGTGATCTGGTCCCTGTGTTTGGTAGCACAGAGCAGGGAGAGTTTCTTGCAGTGCTGAGTTTGTTTTCATCTGTTAAGATTCAACCCTTAACACTTGACAAAGGTATTAAATGATATTTTTGGCCCTCAGGAGAGGCGCCGCCGTGGGATTTTGTGTGATTTGTCACCTCTTTTCCAAGGCAAGCAACATATTAAATTAAAAAAAAAAAGAAGAAAGAAAGAAAGAAAAAGAATGAGAAAAGGAAAGAGGACCCATAAATGTGGCAAGCTCTGAGTTTTAAACCCAGGGAAAACAGATTGAATGACTGACTTTACAACACGTCCTGCTTCAGAAAGAGGAGGAGGATGTGGTTTGTCTTTGTTTGATTCACTCCGTGCTCGAGGTTTATCCCAGCTTGGAAAAAAGGGATACGAACCTGGAAAAGGGGGATATTGCTCCCCATCAGCTGAGGGGGTCAGAAGTCCTTCTGGTGCTGTAGGAACTCTCGGAGTTGTGTGTGTGTGTGTTGTTTTCTTTCCTTGGTGAGAATTTATGGCGGGTGATTCACAAAGTGCCCCGGTGTTTATTTTCCTTTTCCTATGATCCTCCAGACTGCCCGTGTTCCAGGAAACATGACAGAGCTGTTATTGCTAGAAAGGAGCTTGCTGCCAGTGGTTTACATTCCCAACCGGCTGCTGAAGGAAGGAATTCCTGGCAGTGCTCCCCAAACCCTATAGTTTTGTCCTTCGCAGTATTCCTGAGCCTTTGTTTGTGGGTTTTTGGGAGATTTGCAAATCCCGGCAGAAGATAATTAAGAGTTTCCACTTGGGAAGAGGGATTTGGTGTGTGTGTCTTCTCCTTGCTCTGATTAATCTCTGGAAGAGTTTAAAACACCCCCAGGGTTTGTACTCTGCAAGACCCAGAAGGATTTGCATCCACTGAAGGCCATGTGCTGTGTCCTGGGGGCGAAAAGTGGCATCACTTCATCCCAGTGGGGAAACTCTGCCTGTTCAAGAAAGTGCAGCTCCAACACCATCAGCAGCATCAGATCATCAAAGCTGCTCATCAGAGGTTGGATTCAGGTCCAGAGAAGAGCAATGAGGCTGGGGAAGGGACTGGAGCACAAGTGCTGTGAGGAGAGGCTGAGGGAGCTGGGGGGGCTCAGCCTGGAGAGGAGGAGGCTCAGGGCAGACCTCATCACTCTCTGCAACTCCCTGACAGGAGGTTGGAGCCAGGTGGGGGTTGGGCTCTTCTCCCAGGAACCAGCAGTAGGACAAGAGGGCTCGGCCTCCAGCTGTGCCAGGGCAGGTTTGGGTTGGATGTTGGGAAGGAATTCTTTCCAGAGAGAGTGCTGAGCCATTGGAATGGGCTGCCCAGGGAGGGGGTGGAGTCCCCNCCTGGATGTGGCATCAGTGCCATGGACTGGGAACCACGGTGGGGTTGGAGCGAGGGTTGGACGGATGATCTCGGAGGTCTTTTCCAACCTGGACAATTCTATGATTCTATGATCAAAGCATGGAATCTTCTGGGTTGGAGGGGACCTTAAAGATCATCTCATTCCATTGGCAGGGACACCTTCTACTAGCCCAGTTTGCTCCAACCTGCCCTTGGACACTTCCAGGGATGGGGCAGCCACAACTTCTCTGGGCAGTCTGTGCCAGGGCCTCCTCTCCCTCATAGTGAAGAATTCATTCCCAATATCCAAACTAAAACTACTCTCTTTCAGTTTGAAGCCTGTGTCCTGTCCCTCCAGGCCCTTGTAAACAGTCTCCTCCATGTTTCTTGTAGCTCCTTCAGGTCCCAGAAGGCCACAGTTAGGTCACCCCAGGTTGACAGAGATGTACAGGAGACTCAAGTTTTATAACAGTGCTGCCCAGCATCCAAGGGTTCCAGAGAAAAATCTGTTGGAAGAGGGGAATTACAGCTGCACTTGGAATGAACGACTGTCAGTGAATGACCAGCTGAATTCCCTTTGTGGGCTGGTAGGACACCAGCAGCAGATGGCACCGCACTGGACACAGGTTGGACAGGGCTTTGAGCAGCCTGATCCCGTGGAGGATGTCCCTGCCCGTGACAGGGAGGTTGGAAATGGATGAGCTTTATGATCCCTTCCCACCCAAACCATTCCGGGATCCTATATTCTATGGAAATGATGTATGGGCAGGAAGAGAAGTTTCTGTGGAGACCTCAGAGCAACCTCCCAGTATCTGAAGGGGCTACAAGGAAGCCAGAGAGGGATTGTTCATCGGGAACTGGAGTGACAGAAGGGGGAATGGGTTCAAACTGAAAGAGAGTAGGTTTAAATGGGATACTGGGAAGGAATTCCTGGCTGGAGAATAGGGAGGCCCTGGCACAGGTTGCCCAGAGAAGCTGTGGGGCTGGAAGTGTCCAAGGGCAGGTTGGAGCAACCTGGGATGGTGGGAGGTGTCCCTGGTGGATCTTTAAGGTCCCTTCCGACCCAAATCATTCCGAGATTCCACGAAGATTAAAAAGCAGGTTGTGATGTCACAGTTACACCGAAACTCTGAACGAGGAATGAAGATGAAACCCACCAACACGGTTGGAATATCAAACGTGAACCCTGACGCAACCAAATCCAGGCAGTGGGAAGACCAACAGGGATGGAGGATGTTTTCCCACTGCTTTTCTCCCACAGTTCTCCTCAAAACCTTGCCGTTTGCTGCCCCACAACAGCAATTTTCTAAGCACTGGTTGATCTTGCTGGTTTGGGCTGCCCCGGGGCTGCCCCGTGGTGTCCAACCCGGGCTGGAGGAAGCGACAAGCGGTCAGCAAATTAAAGCCTGATGGTGCCAGATGGGGGAGAATTTGGCAGCCTCTGAGCTCCAACAGTCTGGTTACGGCTCCTTTCTTCATCCGTTTCAGGCAACAAAACCTTGTGACAAAATCTTCTTGGAAACACCACCAAAATTGATGCTTTTAATTAAAAAGAGAAACAGCAAATTAAAAGGGTAATTGCCTTTGAGGTTTGAATTTTCCTACTGGAAAGTTGGAAAAGGTTGTTGAAATAAACACTTTTTTT
>VZRE01016364.1:0-12509 GCA_013396775.1 Cephalopterus ornatus | reverse complement strand
TTTTTTTTTTTTTTTTTTTTTTGCCTGTGTCTAAAGGTTTCTATTACAAAGAATAAATGTATTTCCTGGATTATGAAAAGAAAAATAAAAGGCTTGACAGTCCTTTTGGGGAAGAAATTTTTGGTGATGTCCAGGCTAAATGTCAGCTGGTGAAACCTGAGGCTGTTTGCTTGTCCTGTCACTTGTTCCCTGGAAGACCCCAACCTGTGTCCAACCTCCTGTCAGGGAGTTGGAGAGAGTGAGAGCTCCAGAAATCCATGTTTAATATAAACCCCTAAATCTGACTATTCTGAGACCAGCCTAATATTTCCCATTTCCCAAATCCTGTGTAAAAACGGGACAAATGTGTATTAAAATGATCTTTTCTGTATTTTTTACTGTGATGTGCACTAACCATCCCCACACAAAAGCAGATCCAAGCTGGTTTTCCAGGGTTCATTCCCAGGTAAAACAAAAAAGGGCAGGAGGGCAGGTATTTATTTAGGAATCCTGAAATCATTTGCACGTGGCTGGGGAATGATTTTCTTAGGAAAATTCCAAAGCACCAGTCCTGCTCTCCAGGGAATTATCTGGGACTTGCAACAGAGAATTCTGAGAGATGATATTAAACACCCTTTTTTCATTACAGGTGGGTTGGAAAATCGTTTCTCCTGATATGAAACCTGTTCCCTGCTCAGTGCAGAACATAAAGATGTATCACATGCCCCCCTGCCCCCCCCAATCATTCCTCAAAGTTGGATCAGCCACGTCTGGAAAGGGGCATTTATTTTTATTACAATGTCTGTCTTTTCTAAAAATATTCCCCCTGGATTCCTGGGGCTGGGACAGCTCTGGAATGCAGCTCCTCTCATCGGATTGCTCCATTTAATGCCTTCAAAATCATTGGCCTCGTGCCTCCTGCTCCTTCCCCCCGTTAGATTTGAACCCAGATTAGGCAGGGAACAGGGACAAGGGCCTGGAGTGGCAGGACAAGGGGGAATGGCTTCCAACTGAAAGGTGGAAGGTTTAGGTGGGATATTGGGAAGAAATTTTTCCCTGTCAGATGCTGGAACATGTTTTTACGTTTATTTCCACTCGTCTGCAGCTGCATCCCTGGATGGAGGCTCCAGGAGGGAAAACTACCCCATTTTACTTGGAGTAAAACATCAGAACAGGTTTCCCAGGGAAGCTGTGGCTGCCCCGGGATCCCTGGAAGTGTCCAAGGCCAGGCTGGAGCAACCTGGGACAGTGGGAGGTGTCCCTGCCCATGGCACGGGGTGGAATGGGATGAGCTCTAAGGTCCCTTCCAACCCAAACCATTCCAGGACTCCACGAGTTGTATTTCAATCCCTTGACTTCCCTGAGGTGAAAACTGAGCAGTCACCAAGTTGTTGCAGCACATGGACAGTGCATCCCTGCAGGGAAAAGAGGGAATTCTGTGTGCAAGGGAAAGGCCAGGACACCCTGGAGAGACAGGGCCACAGTGCAGAGCTCCATCCACGAAACTTGTCCTCGCTGACTCCTGATAAACCTGATAAGGCTGCAGGGCTGCCACAAACAGGAATTACCTTTATAGATTTGACTTCTTCAAATGGTTCTTCCCTCGAAATCCAGCTGGACTTTTATGAAAAGGCACTTTTTTTTTTTTTTAACTGGGAATTATGACTTTAATACAGTTCTTTTAACAACTCCCAGCTCTGAACTGTGTTTGCTCAGCATTCCTCTGTCTCGTGGTCCAATTCATGGTCCAAACCACCTTCAGCTCTCCCAAGGACAGGAATATTTGCTCTTCTGTACCATGCACAGGCAAATCACTGGCAAATTCAAGTGGGCAAAGCAGATCCCTCTGGATTTCTACATTTTATATCACAAAGACCTCAAAAAGCATCTTTTATCAAAAGCAAGTTGTAGCTTGAGTAGAGAGAAATGAGAGGCCAAACCTTATTTTCTTCCCTTCCACCCAGCACAGCTGAAAGGAGACACCAACTTTTGGGTGCACAGCTTTTCTGGGAGAGGGCAGGATTATTGTCCTGTGGGAAAACTGCAGCAAAACAGAGGGAAGCATCTGGATGACAATTTCCCGTTAGACTGGGACAATCTTCACCAGAGAGGTTTTGGATTTTCCGTCCCTGGAAGTGTCCAAGGCCAGTTTGGAGCAACCTGGGCTAGTGGGAGGTGTCCCTGCCCATGGCAGGGGGTGGAAGAGATGATCTTTAAGGTCCCTCCCAACCCAACCCATTCCAGGATTCCATGATATTCCAATATCTTCAGCTTGAATATCCCACCGTGTTTCCTCCTTGTCTTGCAGACAAGAAACCACTTGCACAAGTCACTTTTTGACAGATGTGCTCAAAAAGAGTAACAATTACTGCTCCAAACAGACACACTGTGCTGGAATATTTGGGAACTTGGAATACTTGGGAGCTTGGAATATTTGGGATGTTCAGACCATCATTGTAGATGTTGCAGTAGGAGTTGGGCAGAGCAAAATGCTGCAGAGAGAAGTGGTTGGTGCTGTGGACTCAACATCCACGTCATTCCTAGTCCGGAGCCTTTTATTTTAGAGTCATGGAATGCTTTGGGTTGGAAGGGACCTTAAATATCCTTCACTTCTAACTGCTAAATGCTGATTATTTGAAATTTACTTAAATTTCCATGACCATGTGCAGCGTTTCTGCTGAAAAAGAGAAGAAAATTCCATTAGCTGAGGGTGCAAAATGCGTGGACATCATTCCAAAAGGTTTGTCAGAGCCCCTGTCTCTCCACCGTCGTGCCCAGGAAACATGGATAATGTTTCAGGTGATTCACAGGGATGTAATTCCCAGACTGAGTCAGCTTCTTCCACATGGGGAAAGCCTCCCAAAAACCCTGGTGTTATTCCCAAGTGGGTGGATGCAGTAAAAGTAATTCCCTTGTTGGTGTCATTCCGGGGGGGATTGCCTTTGGAGAAGGAATGTGGATGTGATAACCAAGCTTATATTTCAATAAAAGAAAATTAATTGTTCTCTGGCTCCTCCGTCAGAGGTGATCGAAGGGGAAACATGAACTTACCTAATTCCACAATTCTCCAGCAGGGAATCCGAAAGGGAACGTCATCCACTCCTGGGAAGGCACTGAGGTGAATAGCTGGGGTTCAGGATCAAAGACAGAGAGCTGGAGATCAAGGATCCATTTTAGGCAGCAGCCCCCAAAGATGGATGCATTCTGCTCCCTTTATGTCAGAATCCCAGGAAAACCAGATGCAAGGATATTTCTGGCTTTTAAGGTCATAAAGAGGTGAATATCCATCTTCCATTCCTGGGATTATCAGGGAATCAGAGAGGGTTTCATCCCTCAGCAGCAACCTCGGTTGGTGTGAGAGGGCAGGAGGAGTGGGAATGTGCACAGGAATGTGTTTTCCCATCTGTAGAGCAGACCTGGGACTGGGAATGAAGAGTTCTTGGGATTAAAAGCCACCTCACGGCTCTGGAACACCGGCTCTGACCTCACTGCTCCAAGCCCACCCTTGGAACAATGTTCCTGCTGCCAGACCCCTGGCTTGGCTCCATCCCTGGAATCAGGTGTCTGGAGGCTTTTATTGATCCGCAGGAGCTTGGGAAGCCCAGCGTGAGGCTGGAATTGCACTGAGGGAAGAGCAGCTGCTGTGGGGAGCCTTCCACCTGCAGAAGTGGGAATGTGGCTGAGATCATCGCATTCCCTGCAGTCCTCCCATCACATTCCCTGCACTCCTTCCATCGCATTCCCTGCACACCTTCCTTCCAGTGAAGGAAAACTAAACCAAGCTGTGGAGGAATTAATCATTTTGGGCCAGACACTCCAGGAATCATTCCCCTTATATCCATGGGATAATGCTGGCTGCCACCAGCAGGGATCCTGGCTCCATGTGCTGCTGGAAAGAGGATCAATTAAACTCCCCCCATCACAAATTAACTGATCAAAACCCCCTCTGCACCACTGGAGGTTGATAGAAGTCAGGGGCAATTCCCAAAATGCAGTTTGGGATATTTATCATCACCCTGTGTTTGCAGGAGGGGTTAACTGGGAGGACATGGGTAACCCTGCCAGAAAATTAGTTAAAAGCATATTATGATTATTTAGAAGCCTATTAGAATAACTTAAAAGTATATTAGAATAGTTTAAAAGTATACTAGAATTATTTTAAAATACATTAGAATTATTTAAACGTATATTAAAATTATTTAAAAGTATGTAATAATCATTTCAAAGTTTATTATAATAATTTAAAAGTCTATTAGAATTATTTAAAAATATATTAGAATTATTTAAAAATACATTAGAATTATTTGAAAGTATATTAAAATTATTTTAAAGAATATTGTAATAATTCTAAAATATATTAGAATTATTTAAAAGTATGGCTGTCACCTCAGGACACCTGAGAGCAGGTTGGGAATGACATTAGCAGAGGTAGGAAATGTATGTGGGGAACCAGAGTGGTTCTTCCAGGAACCTCAGTTGTCTTCATGTCCTGTGTCACTGTCTTCCAAAAGTGACCTCTTTGTTCCCTCCCAGTTCATGGTGAAGAAAAGTCTGGAGGGAATGAATCCAAGAGGCTCTGGAGCCAGACTGGGAGAGCTGGGGGGATTCCCCTGGAGAAGACAAGGCTCCAGGGAGACCTGAGAGCCCCTTCCAGGGCCTAAAGGGGCTCCGGGAGAGCTGGAGAGGGACTGGGGACAAGGGATGGAGGGACAGCACACAGGGAATGGCTTCCCACTGCCAGAGGGCAGGGAGAGATGGGATATTGGGAAGGAATTCCTGGCTGGGAGGATGGGGAGGGATGGAATGGATTTCCCAGAGAAGCTGTGGCTCCCCTGGATCCCTGGAAGTGTCCAAGGCCAGGTTGGAGCAAGCTGGGCTAGTGGAAGCTGTCCCTGCCCATGGCAGGAGGCGGCACTGGATAATCCTCACGGCCCCTTCCAACCCAAACCATTCCAAGATTCTCTAATTCAAGTCATCTCCACAAAGTTCCTTGGAGATCAATGGAAGAAAAATTGTTCTCCCTCTGTTTGTTCCTTCCTTGGTTTTCCTCCTTCGACCCACTGGAATCCTGAAGCCGATGGGATGATTTATCAAGCTGTGTGATCTGAAGGGGGTGACTGACACCTCTCAAATTTCCAACACGTCCTTTTGTCTTCAAGTTTGGGATTAATGGGGGAAAAAGAAGTTGAATTGCAATTCTGAGATTTAATCATCATATGAAAGTTAGAGCTGAAAATAACACTGAAGGAGAAAACTGATGGCTTTGGATGTTCAGGGAACTCAAAGCTTTCAAGGTATTTCTAACTGCAAACAAGAATCCCTATTTGGGATCTGGAGTTCACTTAGGAATATATATTTGGGATCCTCAGGGCGAAATCTGGTAGTTTTTATTACATTTATTATGATTTTTACAGTAATGCTTTGTATTTGTCACCACAGAGCAGAACAGGGGCTGGATAAGGAGGGCAGAAATGGAAAACACCTTTTTCCAAAATCAGCTTTGCCCGTTGACCGTGTGACTGTCACGGGGACAGGTGACAAACAAACATAGTGGGGGAAAGAAACTGGGGAAACTGGGAATAATATTAGGGATAGACAGGGAGAGGGACAGGTTGCGACAAATCAAAAGGGTTAAACACGGGGATGAGGAATAAAATACCCTCTAGGTTCACTTCTCCACCCTTTTGGAAATGAGGGGATTAAGGAATGGAATGTCAGGAAGGGAGGAAGGGATGGAGGGATGATGAAAGGGTTGAAAGCTTCAAACGCATCCCGTTCTCCCTCCCCTCCCAAAACTCTGCAGTGCCAGGGAGGCCAGAGATGATTTCCAGCTGTTGCAAAGCCACAAACACTCGCTTGGTTTACAAATATTCGCCCAGGAAAAATATCCTCGAGGGGCTGTCCTTGATTTCCCCTCCTATTCGAATGAACTATTTAGTGAAAGGAGCTTTTCCTGAGGCAAATTTTGGGCAGGAAGGAGCAACACCCTGGAATGGTGTTTTCCTCTCTTGCTTTAGGTGGATATGAAGGCAGAGGGAGACTCAGTAGGATACGAGTCAACAACTAGCCCAAGAACTAGCCCAAAATCTTGCCTCTAGTGAGCACATGGGTTATTAACAGTTCCCCGAGAAGATCTGGGCATCAACAGGACCAAAACAGCTGGAAGTTTCTCCAAAGGGATATTCATGCCATGGAGCTCTTCCGGGAATATTCTGCACCCTGTACGGGGTAAAAAGGCCTCAAGTTGTACCAAGGGAGGTTCAGGATATTGGGAAAAGTTTGTGCACTAAAAGAGTGTTTAAATATCAGAAGTGGCTGCCTTGGGAAGTGGTGGAGTCACCATCCCTGGAAGGGTTAAAAAAATGAGTTAGAAGTGGTACCTCATGATATGGATTATTGGGCACGGTGGTGATCGGTCGAAGGTTGGACTTGAGGATCCTGAAGGGCTTTTCCAACCTTAATGATTCTGTGACATTTGTTGAGATGAAAGCCCACGAGTCTTTCCATTAAATTTGGGAAAATTCAAAATGATAGAGGAAAAAAAGAAATGCATTTTGCTATAAACGAATTGAAGACGTGTCTGAAGAACTGGTGTTTCTATTCTCTTGCCTGCAGAGGTCTGTGGGTACAGCACTGAATTAATTCATCTGCTCATCAGTGATGATCAGACAATCCCCCTGCTCCTCAGGGATTGCAAAGGGCCAAACAAATCTGTATTGAACACAGAGTTCTGTGGTGCCTCTTTGCTTAGAAGGGTTTGCTTGTGATCCTTGGAATTTTTGGATGCCTAAACGATGTGTTAAAGTATCAATCAGGCTGGAGAGTGCTTGGTTTGTCCAAGAAAGGACTTGGTTAATCTTGCATTGGTAAGGCCCGTTCTTCATTTTATTGTTGGAGACATCTCGGAGCAGGACACGGTGTCAGGGGAGGGAATAAAGAGATGGATGAACGCCTTTGAGGGAGAGCCAGATGGTTCAGAGAGACAGCTGACCACAGGCAAACAAAAATTATGGCTGGTGATGAAGGCAGGTACCAGCCAGAATCAACAAACTGCGTCCTGGCTCATTCCAAATGTGGTGTTTAAACTTAGCGAGGCACCCTGATGGGCATGGAAACTCCTCCAAGCTCTTCCTCTCCTCCTGGAAAATGTTTTCCCTGCTCTGATTTCATGCTGCGGACGTCTCCAGTTCCAAGAGCAGCACCGGGGACATGTTTGAGAGTTTAAACAGTGAAAAAAATAAAGGGGGGATGTCTCATGTGAGTGTCCTAAAACGTGGGGATTAAATGATATCAGGAGCTCAGAACTTATGATGGAGCTTCACATTCCACTCAAACTCTTCCCTTTTGGTTCCCTTAAGTCTTCCTGATGAAAGGGGTGGATGCAAACATCCCAGCTGCCTGACAGACACCCAGCACATGATTTTTCCGGACTCCCAGTTCATCCTAAGGGAGCTTAAATTCAAGGAAAAAAAAAAATAATCCGTTGCATAAGGAGGTCAAAGCTGGAAACGTTCTATTATTGTAGGCAAAAATAGAGATTTAAAATGAAGGAATGTCTCTTTCTCTGGGTCACAGCTTCTTTATTTTTAACGATAAAGAACATTGTTCCATATAATCTGATGCAGCGGAGAGACAGGCTTAGGCAGTGTCAGTGTTTGGCTCTTTTAAATCTGATTTCCTGGCTCATTTAAACCTGATTTCCACAATAAAAAACCAGTAGGTTCCAAGACCAAAAGCCAAATCCTCCGTCCTTTGGATTTGACTGTGGCTTTTCCCTGTGGAATGACACCCCCCTTTGGAAGGGAGTGACCTCAGGTGACACCAACACACCTCGTGCCAGTGCCAAACTTGTTCCCCAGATTTAAGGACATCGATCTTTTGGTTTGCATAATTCCAACCTCTAACTCTCCGTTTTCCCTTCCAGATTAAAAAGATTCCTTTGCCAGATCTTCCTTTGAGCTGAAACTCAACCCCACCAGCAAATCAGAGAACCACCCCCCCACACTTTCTTTCCCAATCCCAGGAATCCCAGGGGTCCCTCCCGCCCTAATAAATGGAAATATATCCATAAACATTGGCAAGGAGGGGGGTGATGAGGTGTTAAGTGGAAATTTCTTCACTTAGCAGGGATGATTTGTGAGTCTGAGGGGAAATATCTCAGGGGCCTCCATGAAGAGGCTCTGGACTGATTTCCCTCTTATCCCCCCGTGGCAATAAATAAATAACAATAATTATTGTATTTTTTTAATAGAACTATTTTAGAGGGCACATAATCTGTGAAAAGAATCGTTTCTATCTTCCTGTAAAAAAAAAAACAACTATATTTTCACAGCAAGCTACCGAAGATTAGAGCCTCCGTCTCTGAATCCTGAAAAGCCAGACTCCAAGAAACGAGGGAATTATTCAGAGGAGGCTGCCTGAATTTAAATAAAACTTATCATGCATAATTCAGCTCTTGAAAGCTGGAATGCTGGGGTTAGCCAGATTCCATCTCATACATGCATGCCTGACAATTCCACTTACCTAATTCCTGCATCCAGAGGGAAAAAAATACGCCAGTGCCTCGTTCTCACAACAAATGGGTCCGATTAACTCAGAATAACTTTGGGTTTAAGGTTTTAGTTTGACTTTTACTGGTAGTTTCAGGCTGGCTGGTCGTGCATTTGAAGGTTTTTCCCTCAGTTCTTCGTGGTGAAGTGAAAATAAATGGTCAGGTTTTAGCCCAGGGGGTTGTTGTGTCCTTTTAGGGAAGGGGATTGTGTTTGCCTATTTGTGGAAAAAAAGTATTAATTTATATATATATTAAAAAAAATTATATATATATATAACATGAAAAAATAGAAGTCAAATATGTATTAAAAAGCCCAGACTTTCAGCGACTGAAGCTGGTTCTCTGCTCCAATTCAGAAATCCCGAAGTTCAGAAATCCAGAAATTCAGCTCAGAAATCATCTGAGGTTCAAGTTTTCACGTCTCGGGGTCTGTTTGGCGTGAAAGGGACTGAAATATTCCATATGTTGGTCCCCACCCGTATCCTGGAGGGATTAATCTGTTTCCTATGGCCCTGCACCGGGTCCTGAAGCCCTGAGAAGATGCTGCCATGGCTTGAAAAGGCCAAGAAGGGGGTTGAGTTGGGCCAAGATATCAGTCAGAGAAGAACATCCCTGCCCAATTCAAAGGGGATCCAGAGGTCGGTTCGTAAAATCTTAAAATCTTGTGATTTTTTTGGGTGGGGAGGGACCTTAAGGACCATCTCATTCCACCCCCTGTTGTGGGAAGCTCTGTGGAATGTTCCCACAAATCACTGTGCGCCTGGAGATCCTTCTGTCCGTGATGGACACATCATGGGATCGTGGAAAGGTTTGGGTCGGAAGGGACCTTAAAGATGATCTTGTTTCACCCCTGCCATGGGCAGGGACACCTCCCACTAGCCCAGGTTGCTCCAACCTGGCCTCGGACACTTCCAGAGATCCAGGGGCAGCCACAGCTTCTCTGGGAAACCTGTTCTGGTGTTTCACTCAGTGTAAAACGGAGTAGTTTTCCCTCCCGGAGCCTCCATCCAGGGATACAGCTGGAGGTGAGTGGAAATAAGTGTCATTTACTCACATTTAATGCCACACAGAGATTGTTTCTCTAAATTTCCCACTATGGAGTTTGAAAAGAAGGAAACTCTCCTGATCTCCATCCCCGCAAGTGTCCAAGGCCAGGTTGGATAAACCTGGGCTAGTGGAAGTTGTCCCTGCCCATGGCAGGGGATGAAATGGGATGAGCTTTAAGGTCCCTTCCAACCCAACCCAAATCATTCCATGATTCCAGGTCTCTGTGATGTGGGCCCAAGGATCACCACGTGCACAGGGACTTGTAGGAATATTCCACAGAGCTGGAGAGGGTCTTGGGACAAGGGATGGAGCAACAGGAAGGCAGGATTAGATGGGATATTGGGACAGAATTCCTGTCTGAGTGTGGGGAGGCCCTGGCACAGGTTTCCCAGAGAAGTTGTGGCTGCCCCTGGATCCCTGGAAGTGTCCAAGGCCACGTTGGACGGGGCTTGGAGCAACCTGGGCTAGTGGAAGGTGTCCCTGCCCATGGCAGCGGGTGGAAGAGGCTGATCTTTAGTTTCCCTTCCAACCTAAACCATTCCAGGATTCTGTGATCCTATGAAAACAGGGGAATTTACCTGCTTTATTTCACTGCAGAACAGATTCACCCTCCCCTGCACTCTGGAGTCAGAACCCCGTGGGACCCGTGGGGTGAATAAATACTGAGAATCTGAACCCACAAATCCACAATTTGATTCTCTACAACAAAGTGGAAGGTTTGCCAAACATCAGGATACGGAGGGACCCTCTGAACTATTCCAAAAGGGTTTGATTTTTCCAAGTACACTGAATATCTGCCCTCTGAGAAACTCTTTAAAGTCCCTCCTCTTCAGATCCCCCAATGGCCCGACAGCCCCAAACTTCTCAGCTACATTTTCTGCCTTGTTTTTTAAAACCTCAGTTGCCAAGCACCGATTTTCCCATGAAAATATTCCATATGTAGGTCGCAACACCCCCTTTTTGCCTTCCCAAGATGGAATGCAAACACAGAACTTTGAATTTCCTTTATTTTTTTTTTTTTAATTAAAAGCAACATATGTCAAGTAGAAGCAGGTGAAAATAAAACAGATTACGTCAAAAAATTGTTTCTCCCTCTTCACCTCCTGCTCTGTTTATGAATTTCATTGTAGGGATGTTTTCAAGTTTCATCTCTTTCTTTCTGTATCAGAAGGGAGGTGGTTTTGAACAAATAGGTAATGCCAAACAAATGGGAAAGTGCTTCTTGTCCTGCTCTGGGAAATAGCGGTTCCTTCCAAAGTATGGAAAAAGGCTGGAGGGGAGGATGAGGTGGATGAGAAGCCACAGACCTGCTGGACAGGCTGTGGGATCTCCTCTCCTGGGTCTTCCAATATCACAAAACAAGCCTTTCCTGAAAAGCCATCAAGAATCACAGAAACATGGAACCAAAACACGGAAAACAGGGAAAAGACCTCTAAGATCGTGGAGTACAACTGTTCCCCAGCGCTGCCAAGGCCACCACTGACCATGTCCCCAAGTGCCACATCCACAGGGCTTTGAAACCCCTCCAGGGATGGGGACTCCACCCCTGTGCCAGGGCTGGACAGCCCTTCCCAGGAGGAATTTTCCCCAATATCCAACCTGCCCCTCCCCTGACACAGCCTGAGGCCGTTCCCTCTCCTCCTGTCCCTTGTTCCCTGGAGCAGAGCCCGACCCCCCCCGGCTCCCCCCTCCTGTCAGGGACTTGCAGAGCCACAAGGTCCCCCCTGAGCCTCCTTTTCTCCAGGCTGAGCCCCCCCAGCTCCCTCAGCCCCTCCTGCTGCTCCAGCCCCTTCCCAGCTCCGGTCCCTTCCCTGCACACGCTCCAGCCCCTCCGTGTCTTGTCCTGAGGGACTTTCTGGGTTCTGCATTTCTCTCTTGCCCTGTACCTTGGACTACTTTTGGAGCTGAGACAAACCTTTTATAACCCACCTCAGAAGCAGAAGCAGTGAATTTTTAATTTTTCCTCTTTTATTTTATATTTTTATTCCCATATGTGTCCGTGTTTCAGTCAGGCTTGGGTGTCAGGGCCAAGGCTGGGCTCTGGAAGATGAGAAGAGTGACTTTGTCTGCTAAAGCTTCTTGTCTCAATAGAAGATAAAAAGACAAGAGGGAGGATTAAAGAGGACAGGGATTTTTATCCCTTCCCACCCAGGGAGTCACATCCGCCCAGTGATTCCTTCAGCTCCGGTTTTTCACTGAAGGGCTGACATCAGAGCAACACTCACTGCTCGTTTGATCCGAGCAGAAAATAGGAAAACAGGGAAAGATCCCCAAAAAAAACCTCCCCTAGCAGAGCCCTGGCCACGTGCCAGGGAATGTGGGGAGGACCTGGCCGTGGGGTGGGAGGAATGCAGGCCTTCCTATCTCTTTTCCCAAACATTCCCTTCTGCAGCAGACTAAACATTTTCACATGCTGCTGCTGGAGCACCCGGGTTCACATTCGAACACAGGCACGGGGAGCAGGGATGGCTTCCCAGTGCTCCTCCTTCCAGATCCCGCTGCACTTTCCCTTCCTTCTTCCGGTGTTTTTCGGGGTTTCATCTCCTTTTGGTTATATTTTTTTTTTTCCTTCTGTTTTCCCTCTGTTGCTCAGTAGGGATCGATTCCACCTCGTTGTCGGGTTGTCCTCGGTGCATCTGGGAGGGAAAGAACCTCGAGTAAAGCCATAGTATGGCCTTAGTAAGGCCTGCGGCCCAGGGTCCTTCATCCATAACACATTTCTGACCCCAGTTTTTGGAGCATCGGGGCTTCCGGGGGATCACTGTGTGGGAAAGGGGCAGAATGAAGTTGGTTTTCCACCTCCTGCCAAAGTCTTCTTGACACGATCATGGCATGGCTTTGGTCAACTCAGTTCTCACCCACCTCATGAGACTGAGACGAATTTCCTTAATTTATAGAGGATGTTTTAGAGCATATTTATTTCTGATTGTGA